>VWZY01011182.1:107599-196721 GCA_013399075.1 Chloroceryle aenea
GATAATTGAATCAAGTGAATGGGCAGTTCTACAAGACACTGTATTTTTAAGATGAGATCTTTTTTAGATTTTCTTTACTTCAAAGAAAGAGTCCTTTCTCCTTGCCTGAAAATGTTTCCTACTTTCTCCACTCAAAATTACTTTTTACAGAAAAATTATAAACCTTGAAAGCAAGGTGTTAATAGAAGTGCTGGCTGACCTTTAACTGGAGGCAGAACAAATGACTTATCTGTAATAATCAAAAATATTTAAAAGCTCCCTAGACGCACATGTATGTGATTTATTTTTGATATGTACTAATTAGAGATGAAGTGAATAGATTTAAATTGTTTAGACTGACTTTTACTAGTAGAATTTTTGTTTTAATTATCACCTACAATAACAATTTGTTTAACATCAGATGCTATCTAGTGTTTTGAATAGCATGTAATTAACATCTTCTAAAAGACATAGATTTCCTAATGACTTTTTACTATCTCTACCATACTTTCTTCCACTTCAATACCTCTCTGTTGCCTGATTCTCTTTTCCCTATTTTGTTTCCATTGATTTGAGAAAACAATCAAACTTTTATTAACAAAAAATAAAAAATGAGCTAAGTGAATCCTTTGAGTTCAAGCTTCAAGCTTCAGATCTAATATAAGAAATCCCCCAGAATCAGGGATATTTATATTTGAGATTTATGAATAGGATTAATCTCTGTTTTGGTAGACATTTCATTTGGAGAACAGTTTGTGTAATTTAGCTTAACTGTGATGTTCTCAATAGAGTTCTAGTGACATATCTCAAATGGAATGACTCTTAAAAGTCTCACATTGTTTAGGCTGATGGACTAACATCACAACACCTAGCTTTCATCTGTCTGGCTCTTCTCTTTAGATGAGCTAAATTCTTAAGGTTTGTAACTCTAAGCTATCTGTATGTCTTGACTCCTTCAGATCCAGGTCCTAACAATCCCTTTTATAATCGATGAAGAGAAATAATCATTACAGAAACAAGGACATTTTAGAGTGTGATTCATCTGACCTAGTTTATATGCATACTTTAGGATGAAAATAATTGCACCCTAAAAATCTCCATTGTCCACAGTAACCATAAACGTAATTTTGATTATTAGTTTATACATACATCTCTATAATCCATCTGTGCTGGATAAGGTAAATTTCAAATTTCATTTTAGGTGCACTATAAATTTAGGGCATTTATATTCAATTCAATGCCAACAGCCAGATTTTCAGAGGTATTTCAATCCATCAAAATAGTGTTATATTCCACCTACCACTAAAACATAGTTAAAGAGACATAAAGACAGTGTCTGTCAGCAGTTACATATATAATCCCATCATTTGTGTAACTGAATACAGAACGAATTTGAAAAACAAATTCTCTTTCCTTAGTTTCAACTTTTCTCACAGCTTAGTATATAGTAAGAGGTGAGCACAATGACAAGTCAACAATTCTGTAATATGGTAGAGTAGTCCAAAATTAAATGTTAGATCTGGACTTCATTTAGTGTTTAATGTTAAATATGACTCATTTCCTGTCATTGACTTGTCAATGACATCAATAATTTTAATAATACCTATTGGTAAATTTTAATTACATATTAAAACAAATATATTAAGTTGAGGTTTTGAGATATTGTACTGAGACAGATTTTATTTCTAAAAAAATTCATTAATCTAGTTAAAACATATGTAATTATTAATACAATCATAATAGAGAATGGTCCACATAGCTGTTTAGACTCCTAAGAAAGACCTCGTACAAAATAACTTTAAACTGCATGCCCTGATCTCTCAAAATGCAGACATGAAGCATTTTCAGTCACCTAAGTTGAATAACAATAACTTTTTAATGAACATTCAGATAGATTGCTCTTATACAGCTCTATTCATTTATCTCTGGTTTGTGGGGGGAGGTGACTTTTGCGTTTCAGACGAGAATTACTTCACACACTGAAATACATTTAAAAAGAGACTATTTATAAATAAATAAATAAATAAATTCATTAAGTTGTTTGAATATAGGAAAAAATCTATATAGCCAGATTGACATCTGTAATGTTTGTTCATACACGGTGGCAATGGTTTTCCACAGGAAATATAAGTGGCTATTTCTTTGCTTGGAAAATAAGCAAGAGGGATATTAAAATGGCAGAACTATTGATATGATTTCTGGAAGCAGGTGCAATTTGACATTATTTCACACATTACAGTCATTTCAAAGCTGGGCCCGATTTTATTTTGCTTTATACTGAATGAATACAAGGAGGTCCTTACCTTGATCCATCCTAGATGTTTCTATTCTCTTGCCTTTAGAAAATTTTCCAGACAGTGTCTTTTTGAATTGTGACGAAAAAAAAAGGCAAAAGAAAAACACAAAATAGCTAGTGTGGTGTTGAGACTTTCTTCTACCTACTCACATCTCTTCTCCTTGCTCTTTTTGTAACTCCGCCTCCCTTTACTGAAGGTGTCATTTATATTCTCTGAACTTGCTTGAACTCTGCCGAAAACTTGCCATCTTCTGAAGCATTTCCACTGGACAAGCACGCCAGTAAAAGCGGAGCCACTTGAGCCTTGTGAGTGGACTCTTGTGAGTGTGCTTCTCTTGACATGGCCTAATGAATAACCATCGAAGCTTAGAATAGACTTATCCTCCTGCGTCATCATGATAATAGTACTGTGGTAGCAGTCATGCTGCAGATCTTTTATTACAGTGTAAATGTGATTGCGGGAAGCTTATGAATCAGAAATAGATTGGGTTGCTTGGAAATGATTGATCTTATAATTCCTGGGCTCCAGGGGTTTGGAATAGAGGGTTGTGCTCACTCCACTAGAAAAAGAAAGATATTCTGTGAAATTCTCCCCAATCTTTGAAACATGTGGAAGAATAATATCTCCCGGAGTTGTGTTATTTCACTGTCCTTTACTGTGAAAGAGGAAAACCTTTTCTTTTTTTTTTATCCCCTTTAAAAGAAATGAAGTCAAGTGCAACTTCAGTCTATCAAACATTAGCATTTATAATGAAGCTAAATAGTTATCTCTATCAAGGCATCTTTAAAATAAAATATATCATCTTCCCTAGATATGTGGATATAGTTTCCATTACAGTTAGTGGGAGTAACTTAAGATAAAATAGATACAAGTACCTTTACATAAACAGAAAATAAAGGACTAGAAATGTTTTTCTACCAGAGGTTTAAGAATAAATGTAAGATTTGGTATAGTAGAGAAGGTGAAATACTAAAAATGCTTGATAATGTATTGTTAATGGGTTATCCAGCAGATTAATAAAAAGATATCCGTCTCCTAAACAAAATGCTCTGACCATCTTTCTGCATTCTTTTTTTGGTATGATCTCACTCCCCCCTCTCCCTCCTCCCTTTCTCCCTCTTCCTTTGTTTGACTGGATCTGAGAATAATTTTTTGTTTCTTTAATCTAATACATTTTGAAAGTTTGTGTTTTCATTCATAGTCATTCTCAAATTATAAATGCTTTACAAAATTATACCAGATATATTTTAAATATGATAAGGCCATAATCTTGCCATGTCCTTTTTCATGGTAAAAGGAAACTTTAAGCAAATGTATACAACAGAAACTGCCCATTATTAACAACACCATCAGACTAGGGACTCTACTAACTTGTCTACAAAATTTATTTTCAAAATAATTACAGTATTATTAGGGCAAAGAAGGGATCTACAGTAAAACTTGCATTTATAAGAATATGCAAGCAAACAACCACATGAGAATAGAACATCAAACGCAACCACATGAGAAAAGTTAATTTTGAAAATACTCTGAAATGCCTGTTTTTTTCAACAGAGGGCTAGATGATACTGGCAGGTCCCAGAGCAAGGATTTTCCTGTTTCGCCTGTCAATACTCTATGTGCCTAGGGAAGTAAAGGAATATTAAATGCAGCAGGACAGTGTTGAAAGTGCCTATGGGACCTTACTGTACTGTGAGGTGTTATGGAAAAGACCATCCTGACGCAAAAACAGAAAGATTAGAAAATGTAGGCAAAGGTAGTTCCCTAGAAAGGGCAAAGTGGGACAGATATTCCCAAAAGCAGTGAGGCCATGCTATGGGACATGTGTATTATTGGTTCTAATCTAAAATAGAAACAGGAATTCCTCTGAAATATAAATGTCTTCCTGATAAACTGTGGACACCTTACGACTAAGAGCCATTGTGAAGGTAGAAAGCGGAAGCCTTTTGGTCTTAGATTGATTCAAGCTCAAACTGAGAATTTATCAGTGTTGTTATAAGCAAATACATTCAGTTTAACCATGTACTTTTTGCAAGTGGTTTGTAGTATGCACAGGTATATTAAGACCATTTTAACTATCAAGTTGTACATTATTCACTCTTTGCAGAGGGTTGAATTTGTCATCCTAGGCTCTAAGAAAGTTGCCATGGTTTCCTGAATTAACCACAAGGTCATCTTTTCTCTTGACCACAAAATTATTTTTCTGGTCTCATATGGGTATTTCAGGTCTTGTTCAATTATGACTTAGATGCATGCTCAACGAAGTAAGCAACTGGAGCAGTTTGATATTTTCACATCTCTGCATTTATGCAGACTGTAGACAGTCTAAATAAGTGTCTGCTTTTCTTTTCCTCTCCCCTGCCCTGTTTAAACACAGAGGAGCAGCATTTTTTCAGGTCTTGCCGATTGGCCTAATGGAAAGGAGAGAGAATGTACATAAAATCTTGTAACTCTCTGCTAAGGTCTGTGGAAGTGGTGGAAAGAGTTCATAGATTCCCCTAACATCCTTCCAAAGCCATGGAGCAAACAAGGGCACACAGTACAGGTCCTGTGCATCAGTTGCAGAATCCAGCCTTAATAGCTGTAAAGATTTCCACATGTAAATGGTGCCAAACAGTAAAGTATTAATATGTGTTATTGTGAATAATCCAGAAATGTCATCCTGAAACCTAAGAAAGTGGCTTCTCAGTTGCTCCCTGGCCTTCTGTAACATCAGAACAATTGCTATGCTACATAAAACAGATAAAGTGTTGCCTTATGATCTTTTAACTCCAGGTTATGTGCTGCATGATACAAACCTTGCAGGATGAATTGCTAATATTGCTATCATGAAATGTCCTTTATTAAAAAGTTGTTACCAATATCATAGGATCTTTAGAAATAACTGTGTTATGTTGTCTACTACTTCTCAAGTTGAAGGTTTTTTGAAGGGTGTACATTCCCCATAGTGTTACCACTTTCAGCCTGAGAAAGGCTGTAAAATCAGAATTTTTAAAAGGATTCCTAAGATATTTTAGAAGCATGTGACTTTAAAAAGTGCTTACCCAGCTTCAGAAAAAATGGTTCTTCTTTCAGGTGACTCAGTTGACTCTTGGTTCTTCTTTTCAGGTGACTCTTGGTGTTGTCTGTCAAACCATGGCAATACTACCTGAAGCCAGTTACCACAGAGGTCAAAGCCACTCTTCTTTCTCTCAGGTGTGTGAATGAAAGGTTACCCCTGCCCCTGTGTAATAATAAAACAAGGACTTCCGGTTATTACAGCTTTCACGCATGTGGAATGCAGTGTCACCTGTTACACCACATGTTGCCATGTAAGAAAGATAGCATGTCACTATGTCTATTTAAGGACTTCTCAGTACAAATCCATATTCAAAGTTGTCTGTTTTGAAAAGGTATATTGTCTCTGACTTGTCAAATGATGTAGGAGTTCTTCTGCCTCTGATTTAACAGACATTGTCCTTAGAGAACAGATGGTCTCCTGCAGGACAAGAATGTGAGCAGAGGACTGTGATCATACTCTTTTTTTTCAGAGAAGTAAATGGTGAGTGAAAAAGAAGAGGGAGAAAAAGGAGGCAGAAGACGTTAGACTAGTTGTGACATTAGGCTGAGCCTCATGGTATGGAAAAGTCTGCTGTAAAGCATCTGGCATGTGCATGGGTGTTCCTTTCCTTGTGCAAGGGAAAAAAGTTTATATTTTTCACTGCTATTTTCCCATGACTGCAGGAGGGCCCTCTGCAAACATGAGGAAGGAAGGTCAGTAACTCAAGCCCGTCAAGCATTTTCCAAAAGAACTTGGAAGTCTTTCTGTGTTCATCAATGAAAGGCCAAAAGAAATCAGGAAGTTTCAAAATCTGCCTCGTTTCCTGCCAGCTCGCCTTCCTTGCTGTTCATCGTCCATGCATCTGGCTGACAGGGAACCAAAAGCCTGGTAGCATTGCCTGTCCAGCATGAGGGCTTACAAGTGTGAGGTGGAAAAGAACTCCTATTCTTCACCATACCACAAAAACCAAAAACATTTTTTGAAAAAAAGTTCCCTGTCCTGCTTTTACAGAATTTAAAACCCCTTTCCTGAAAAATTATAGTCTCATTTACAGATTTGTAGCTACTCTGAGATTTAAAATCATCCTCTATTTTCATTGCCTGTTTCTCTGTTTTCTGAATACTTACTCTTCCTCCATAGCTTTCTCATTAAATGAAAGGAAAGACAGTATTTCTCTTTCATTTGTTCCCTGCTCCTCAGTTCCAGTAAGAGTAACTGCAAGCTCCCTTCCACCCCCCAGATTCTCAGCAGGCAGTTGCACCAGCATTAGGTGTACACACATGCTGTGCCCATTACATGAATTCAAAGTATTTTTAGAATTTTCTTAATAGGGACTCAGATAAAGACATTTCATTCCTGTGTTTATTTAGTTATGGAAAAATAGCTTCACATGCATTTTTGGAACACTAAACTTTTTAAGAGTGTTTGTAAAAAGTCTTTTTACTTTACACCAAAAAGGTAACAAATTATTTTAGATTATATTGAATATTTATATCTGTTTATTTCATTAGTATTGGTAGCACAGCTTTGTGAACAGTGTGGGTTCAGCACATGGATATAAAACGGACTCATTTTATTTTTAAAGTATATTAATAGTCTAGAAATAATCAGATCAAAGAAAATTGTTCTTGAAAACTATCTGATTTTCTAGCTTGTTGTGCTTCAAAAATTTGGAAAGAAGGGTATATTATATTAAAACATTCAAACAAAAAATGGTACAAGATCTGAAAATATCCAGCCAGTAAACCACATTTTTAATGTACCTTAAACAGTCCTCCTTGGAGGCTACCTTGCCTCCAAGTTACCCACTCTCAACAAAATAAAAAGTGACCAGATTCCCTGTACAAATGCATACAGTTTAGTAGTAAATAAACAAGTTCCCAGTAGTTCTCTTGCAGTCAGCAAAGAAACTAATTTCCAGCTGCTTGTTTTCTTCTAACAGCTGAATAAATACATTCCTGTACTATAATACCTTTAGCAAGAAAAACATTATGCAGTAACTCAAGAGCCAGATATACTCCTTCTGCTGTTGTTTATCTGAAAGCAGGTGGGATGTGGTCCAGGTATGTCTCAAGAATTTTATAAGATCCTATGAATGAGGGATCTAAGCTAAGAAAAGACTCTCTCATCGGAAGCTGTAATTGGAATATTTTCCATTCAGTTATAATGTATAATAGTTGACTTATTTAATGGGAATGAACTGGAAACAGAAAATTAAATTCTATGTATGAAGCTTATAGAAAATAACAAAGACTTTTAAAGATGAAGTTCCAAGACAGAGTTTCTTTTATTTTCTCTAAGGTCACCACGCTTCCTGAAAATAAACCTTTTGTTGTCATTCTTCTGTTGCCTGAGGTTTGAACCTTTGCCTTTGATAGTTTTGCGAAGTTCATAATTATCTTTACTCCTTAACAGCTCTATAATAATTCCTGCTATTACTATTGCAGTATTGGACTTATTTGCTCAACAAAATCTTTACAGGAATTCCATGCGTGGAGACTGTTCTCCTTTTCTGCATGTAATAATAGAGCTGTGCAAAGTGCATATTAAAAGTTTTAGTGCTTCTTTTATAATGCAGCTACCTAGGTTTATAGTTCATTCTTTAGAGTTTTAACTGAGAGCTGGTCTGGGTAGAGATATGTACGGTCAAGTCCTTCTTCTATCACTCCTGCAGACAATAAATACCATGTTCATAATTATTCTGCTGTACCTGAGCTAATACAACCTTACTGAAATCACAAAGCTCTGGTAATGGGATGTCATTTGGCCTTTGCATGACAAAGATCCAAGGTTTTTTTGAAAAGGCTTTTTCTGGGGTAATCATGCTGGACTTGAGATGGTAAATGGAAGTTTCTTAACCACTTATCTAGAGAACTGGGGTTTGGTTTATTGGGTTTTTTTACTTGTTTTATTATGCCTACAGTGTATGACAACTAGAAGTGTAAACCCTCTGTTAAAGAAGTGTTACCAAGCTCCAGTGAGTCATATTTTCTTCTCACAAAATGAGTGGGAGACTACGCTTGTTGGAAAGTGCTGTGTACTTGCTGGGGACTGCCAATCATTGGCAAACTCTGGAGGACACATTATGGACAAAGAGCCACTCACCAAACAGCAGATGCCTAGAGACTTTCTAAACAATACTGCTACCATTACACAGGATATTCTTTCAGATATTTCTGTTGTCTTATTGTGGCTTCCTTTTTGCATCTTTCTTATTGTTTCCCAGAAAGTATTGCAATTCTCCAGCCATTTGCTGTCACTCATACTTTTACTAGAGTAAATGTGCCTGACCCCTTGGTCAGGGCAATCGGTCTTAGAGCTAAAATACCTAAGGTGGTTCTATCACACTTACTATGGTAAGATATTTCAATTTTAGTTAGATGTTGAAAAACAAGAAACAGCACCATATGGTAATGCAACTCATCCTGAAGTGCAGTCTGTAAATACATGGGAAAAATGGCCTTCAGGAAGTGTCAGTTTCTGTCCATTGACCAAAGAGGAAGGCAAGGTTTAGGGTTATGCAGTTGACTGCTAGATGTGTAAAGGGGAGTAAAATGAATCATACTGGCAGCAGTTATATCCAGATTACCTAGTTTTATAGGCCATTGCTTAAAAAGTAACCACCTGCCCTCAACATAGTGAGTAAGACAGCCTAAGATAGCAATGGGGAAGCTAGTCATCCTATATATAGGTGTATATATAGCCATAGTGTGAAAACTCAGCACCTCTGAAAAATGACTCATAAGACTAATTGCATTTTCCTGCCTTCAATAACCACAGGCCTTAAATGCTTCTGTAGACTAGCTCAGCACACATGAAGCAAGGAGGTGCCCTGAGCCAGCTGGTGTGAAAACCAAGTTGATGCTGCCCAGATTGACATTTCTTCTGAAGAAAAGGCAAGCTTTTTCATAGTAGCCTTGCATAAGCAAGGCCTTTGATATGGTCCCTCACAACATCCTACTCGCCAAGTTGGAGAGATACAGATTTGATGGGTGGACTGTTCAGTGGATAAGGAATTGGCTGGATGTCCAACAAGAGCTCTCAATTCCTAAGTGTAAGAAATCAAGCAAGAAAGAGAAGAGACCAGCATGGCTGAGTCATGACCTGCTGGTCAAGCTAAAAAAATAAGAATGAGCTATACTGGTAGTGTAAACAGGGATGGGTATGCTGGGAAGAGTAGAGAGATGCTGCCCGATTGTGTAGGCATGAGGTCAGGAATGCCAAGGCACCGTTGGAGCTGAACTTGGCAATGGATGCAAAAAATAACAAGAAGGGCTTCTACAGGTACATCAATGAAAAATGAAGGTGAAAGAAAACATACCCCCCCATGAAGAGCAAGAAGAGGGAGATAGTAGCAACAGATGAGGAGAAGACTGAGGTTCTCAATGATTTTTTTTCCTCAGTCTTCACTAGCAACCTCACTCTGAACACCTCCCAAGTCAAAAACCACAAGGAAGAAATCAAGGTGGTGAAGTCACTCCCACTGTATGTGAAAATCATGTTTGTGACCTCCTGAGGAACCTGAACATACATAAGTCCATGGGGCCCGATGAGATGAAGCCCAGAGTTCTGAGTGAACTGGCAGATGTAGTTGCCAAGCCACCCTCAATAGTATTTGAGAAGTTATGGCAGTCAGGTGAAGTTCCTAGTGATTGGAAGAAGGGACATGTTACACCCATATTCAAAAAGGGTAGAAAGGAGGACCCAAGGAACTAACAACCTGTCAACCTCACCTCTGTTCCTGGGAAGATCATGGAGAAGATTCTCGTAGAAGGCCTGATAAGGCACAGGGAGGACAGGGAGGTAATCAGGGACAGACAGCATGGCTTCACTAGAAGGAAGTCCTGCCTGACAAACCTGGTGGGTTTCTGACAGAGGGACAAATCATGCGCTACTAATCTGATAGACTTTTATGATGGCACAAGTAGTTGGATAGATGAGAGGAGGGCAGTGGATGTGGTATTTCTTTACTTCAGCAACTGGAATGATAAATAAACATGAATGAAAAAATCTCTTCTGGAAAGTTCTCAGAGACAGATGATATTGTCAGGAAATCAATACTTCAGAGGATTTTGCCTACAACATAATTAAACACCTGATTCTTAATTCTGCATTATTTTTTTCTGTTGGACATTAGGGAACAAGATAAATAGATATGTAAAGGCCTTTCTGAAGTTTTATATGCCAGTAAAACAGCTCTACATACACATTTAAAACTAGACCTCCTATATCATAGGCATAACATGCCACATAATGGATCCACTATCAGTCAAATTACCTTGAAAAAAAAGAAGCTTATTTAATTACAGATTATAAGTGAATGACAGAGAAATAATAGACCTGTAACAAGCAGAGATGACAATTATTTTGTGCAGCATTGCTAGAATATGTAAATAGTCTAGACATACCAAAAAATGTGAACTCTTTGAAATATCTGAGTGGCATATCACCTTCCTATATCTTGTTCTCATACATTCAAACGTGTCTTTCACATGGCAGGATAATGGATGGCATGTGTTTCCCCTTAAATAACTTGACCATTTTGAACATGATAGTTCACCTGCCACAGTGTGAATATAAAGCAAACAAGGTCAGGGTGGAAATTATGAATCATTGGTTCCATCATTTACAAGCGGACTTAGGCTGAAAACCAAGTGCATTTAGCATTGACTCAGACTGAAGCTTCCTGACTCAGTGTGTGTACATGCAGTGAAAGGAAATCCTATTTAAAAGTAAACCTTCAAAAAAGCAAATTAGTCTCAGCAAGATTTCCTGTGACACAAAGGTGGAAGTAGCTCTCTCTGTTTTATTTTTACACTTATTTGTGGAAGGATGGGGGTGCCTTTGAGTAAAAGATAAAAGTTGATACTAGGTTTAACAAATAAGCTGCTCAGTGGGCCTTACATTTTTTTTCATGTACAGGTGGGTGAACGGAAAGTGTGTCTCAGCACCACAAAAGGGAGTGTCATTGTTAAGTATCTCTTCAAATTCAAGGAACAAAATGTTAAGCACATTTCTTCATTACCTACTAAAAATAAATATAGCAGGGCACTTTTTATCCTTATTGAAGGATATCTATAGTTAATGATATTGAATTCTAATGTTTTAGGTAAACCCTTTGACTTCATCTCACTCCTTTTGGAAGTGACAATATGAATGCATATATCAACCTCACTCACAAGATAAAAAATGAAACTAATAAAATTAAAATTAAGTAATAGAAGGACCTGTGCTAAAATATTTGGTTCTAATCCAACATATCGTGTATTCAATAAGAAGGCTATTATTGCAGTACCGCATAATATTTTTGTAACATTGTCATTAATTATTGTGAGCACTTGCATCGACCTGCAACTTCTCATAAGTGAGCAGTCATTTTTGGATAAATAATCAAATTTATAGTTTAGGATCTATGTTAGGATTCATAGCTGTCTGGTGTATCTGTGGATCTCCAGGGTTGTGTGTGCAGCTCAGCAAACATAAAAACTTTTGAGATATTCTGGTGTTTTTTTGAAGAGGGGCCTATTTAAATTACTATAACTGTTCCATTTGTTTATTTTTTTTTACAGTTAATAGATAAATATGTCCAGTGTTTCCCAGTGAGCTAGAAGCATAAATCCTTTCAGCACAATATAGACACCATCAAATCTAAATCTCTTTTGAAACAGCTTTTCACTATCCTGAATTACTTAAGATTACTCTTCTTATTTAGCCAAATAGATGTTAAGCAAAACTTCTGAGACAGTTGTCTAGGCTTCCTTTATCATCTACAGGAAGAGGCAGACAATATCTAAAGAGCAATGCCTCCCTCTTGATTTAGATATCTATTTTTGGATGATCTAAATCACACTCTAGAGGTGCTTGTCTGTCTCTATTGATGTTAAAAAGTGCCTAGAGAGTTAGATTAGATGCCTAACTATTAGACTGCAAAATACAAAAGACAAGTAAGGCACTCCTAGACACTCGGGTACACTAACTTTGTATTTTAAACTCTTTCTTGACTACTATATGACACCATTTTAAAGAACCATAAAAAAAAAAAATCTACCAGATGCTGACTTGTAGCAGATAGATGTTAATCTATTAAAAGATTAAATAAATAACCAAAAAAAAAAAAAAAAAACCACAACCAAACAAAAAAGAACAACCAACAAAAACCCCACCAACCTCTAAGGCTTTCAAGTTGTTGAATTTAGAAAGATGATTTTGAGCCAGTGTGATGCAGCTACCCAAAAATAATGTGTTCCTAAGATGTATTGAGAAATAAAACATCAAAAGAGACTAGTAAATGTTAATGCCGTTGTGCAAGAGATTGAAGAGATGATTATCATCTGTGTTCAAGAAAGATGAACTCAGCCCAAAGCAGAATTAGAAAAGGACTGCCAGGACAATAAGGGAAGAGAGGGTCTGTCTGGCAGGATTTCAGACTAAGAAAACAAAAGTTAAGAGCCATCATGTTTGTTGCATAGGGGCAAAATGAGATTCAAAGAGCTATTTTAAGCTAAAGAACAATGCTGGCATTACAAAAGCCTAGTATAAGCTGTGCATGAATAAATTGCTCTGGAAATTAAAACAGTCAGAACAATGATTTTTTTTAAACTGCCTTCCAATCAAAACAGAGGCAGAAATCTTAACTGCTTTTTAGATGAAATTTTGGGCTTTAATGCAGGGGATAATAAGGCTTGGTGCCTACAACAGCAGAGAAGCTGACTCCATGTCCTGGCACAGACAACTACATGCACAGACAGCTGCCTAGAAGTCATTGGTACCAAATCCTGCAGACATCTCCAAGAATAAGAATAAAACCAGAAGATCCTTCTTAGGCATCTGTTTCCAGTGAAGACTTTCAGACTATACCACAAGACTAAAACATGATAAAGAAAAATATTATTAACCATCCAACTTAATTTTCCTAATGAATCCCAAAGGCTCATGTTGAGGCCCCAAAGCACTTGAAAATTAGAATCATTTCCTAACCATCAAAGAAACAAGATCCTTAAGGAATGCTACTGAAGTCATAGTTTGAAGTTGAAGGCTACTACCTCTGTGATTTTATCGTATTACATGGGTGTCTGTGATAGCAGGGCTTGAGTGTCATCACCCATGATGTCTCTTCAGGCTAGTTAGTGCTCCTGAGCTATTAAAATAACAGAAATGAGTATGGTAGAACTCAATATTGAAATGGCAGTTGGGGCATTTTGTTGCAACACGTGAGAAGCTATGAAATAGAAGTGATCTTCTAATGACATCTTTGCTGGACATCATCTTCAGAAGACAGAAGTTTTTAGTTCCTAACCTTGCTTAGGCTCAGGGTATACCTGGTTAGAAGTTTGTTTATTCACATGTCTTCAGACATATGATATTTACAGTAGGCTTCAATGATCAGTAGTAACTCTGATCTCAAGTCTTTCTTGTTCACTGTGTCTACCATGAAAAGTTGGGCATGAGATAATTATTTTTGAGTCCTTTTCCTTGAATGGGCTGAATTTAGTAACTCATTGCACTCAGGAAGCCTGAAGGCTTTTATTTCTCTTGAATATTGCCAGATTTGTACAAATGTGGATAGAACAAAAGGGCTGAGGTCACAGCTGCTCCCTGAGAGGAGGCCATCTCTACCTTCATCAGCAAATTGTTCAGATACTTGTCAGCCTTTGACTAATATTTCAGCAATACTCTGGGGATCCCATGTAATTTTTTTTTACCTTCAGGGAAGCAGCAGTCAGGCTGACTAGATATAAAAGCAGGTGCACTTCAATAGAACATGTCAACACCTAAGTGCAAAAACTGAACCAATTTATATTAGTCTCCTAAAAGTTTATAGTCTACTTAGTACTGATGAAGGAATGAATCTTCTTTTTTTATAACCATGTAGTTTATTATTCCTGATGGGAAGAGAAATATTTTATATCAGCATCAGTTTTTCATTACAACATCCTAGTATCTATTACACTATTAATACATAGTGCCACTGGCCAGTAAGGTTCTTTCAGTAAAGTATTGGTAAGCACATCATGTTTTAGTACTATTTAGTTTGGAGGCAGAGAAAAAGAGGAAAAAAGACAATTTAGTCCTTTCCTTCAAGACTTCATATGCCTACCACAGATGTGTTCAATAGGGATCACAGTGTTTAGATGGCAAACACTCGAATGAGGCTTGTCTGTGCATTGCTGTCCTGTGCAGGGGATTATACATAGGTTCTCCAATAGAACACATAGGTGATGAATTTAAATCCTTGCATACTTGAAGAGTTTGGCCTTCGAGGTTGCACTGGATGTGACTTAGGGAGAATCTGTGTCTGTTTTCAGATTGATTTTCTCAGGAAACAGAAATTTTCAACTACTATTTTGGCTATGAGTTCACCACTCTCCTGAAGCCTAAATATTTTCCTACCATGCATCCAGGATAGTCACAGTCCCACCAGCCTTTTTCCCATGCAGATTTAAGGGAAGACATTATTGCAACAGTGAAAGGCTTAGCTGGAGCCAGATGTATGATTAGAGAACAAGGGACACAAACTTAGGAAACCAGGTTTCACTCACTGCTTTGCTTGTTCATCCTTGTTCTTCCAAAGAAAACTAACTAACAAGTTTTTCCAAAACCTTGATGACTTTTTGTTTGCTTAGCCTTGGGTAGCCTACACTTATTCTCTTCCTTGAATTTTTCTGTCAGAGATGGATTAGGTATTTTTATATATAAACACCAGGGAGAGATAGGTTGGATGAGTTTACATGCCTGGTGGAAAAACTTCCACTGAAGTAAACAAGTGGGGTTTGTTCGAAGGTGGTTTTGGAGATAAATTATACAAGGAGGAGATCTTGGAATGGAGTACACGCAGCTGTTCCAAATTTTTATTAGAATACAGTGAACTGTTGTCCCCAGGAGCCATCTTATTATTAAATGTCAGACCAGGTAAAACAGAGAACAATTATATTATCTTGTTTATTTTTTTTATGTTAAGTGAGTTAGGACATGAACTACAGAATCATGTCTGGAAAAGACATGAAACTGTATCTGGAGGTCTTGTAGAAATTGCAGTGTTAGCTGTGTCCTGTCAGCAAGGTTTTAATAACAATGAAGATAATAGCTGCTGCTTATCTAATGTTTTTCATCTGTATGTCTAGAAGCATGTTTCAAAGGAAATATTATTATCCCACTTTTATAAATGGAGTATCTGAGGCATTAACAAGATGAATGACTTGTTTAAGGTCATACTCAGAGTAAGCTCTTTAATGGTCACAAATGCTGTGGCTAACATTTTTATAAGTTTAAGAAAATATCTTTTCTTTGAATAATTTGTATTTTTCAATGAGTCATTTGCAGAAACTATTTGATATATGTCACTGTCCCTTTACTGAAGGAAAACAGGTTTTCAGGCTGTGGTCTGTCAGATGTTTGCTAAGGAAAAAAAATTAGTGGCACAGAATTAAGGGAATTTAGAAAATTCACAATGAATTCTGGAACATTATTCATACCATATAGTCTGTTACTCTGATGGCACAAGCACAACCAAGAAAATTGCTGGCACTTGAGAAATAATGACTATCACAGTCTGTTGAGACAGAAGCAGCAGCAATTCCAGGTCTAGAAACCATAAGTAAAATACTAATTAATGTGTCCTGTTGATGAGAAACAGCTTTCTTCTCTCATTTATGTTCTCTACTCTTGATTTCATCTCATTTCATGTTGGCAGTATGGCTCCTCCTCCTTGCAAAACCTTTTAGTGCAAAACCAGTTCCGAAGACACATGGACTTTTGTATTTTCTGTGCGAGATGTGTTTTGTTCCCAGAAAATACATGTGTGAAATGTCATCTATGGAAATGAGGAGTCAAAATTTATGGCAGCACGTAGAGTCTTTTAAGGATAGAATTAACTAAGAAACTTGTAAAATTCAGTCATTTAATTAAAGCTGGTTGTATAAGCACTTTGTGTAGTAAATCGAGGGAAAGACACTTCCAGAAAATATCCTAACATAAGTGTTTATGATAGGTGAGAAGTTTTCTTTCCACTCATGTTATTTATATAAGAGTCATAGGCAACTAACAAGAAAAAGATGTCCAAGGTTTAGATGTCTAAAATCAGGTAATATGATTTCATCCTTTATGGTAAATCCTTCAGTGCAGTCAAGAAAATAGCTTCAGTCTGATATTCTTGCAAGTCTTTAACTAGGCAATCCCCAGCAAATATCTGGGCTTAAGAGGCCATGGCCAAAATTCCTTCTGTGTAGGTACAGAGATACACCATTTCATTTATTGTTCATTTCAGGTCACTGAATGTAGTATAGTCAACATAGAGGGAAAAGAAATAGTATTACCTAGAAAAAGCTATTTAACACTATTTTGCATCCATGCAAACAGAGGTTTTAGGGGACAAACACCAGGCTAGAATGTGTTGAGACTGAGTAAGTGTCATGGTGACCAAAAGAGAATGAAAATCAAGAAGCCTTTGACTTTCTTTAAGTGCAGCAGCAATACAAGCTACTGAGTGAGTCAGATACCAAACAACAAGTCCCTGAAGGAATAGGAAGATACAAAGTCTGTACATTACAATAAACCTGATAGGATGAAGCAAGCAGCATCCAACAGAGGTTATTCAGCCTCCCTGAGTGAGACATTGTCATTCATCACTGCATCTAGGGAAGAGTGGAGAATAACAAATGCTGTAAACTTGAGAATTCAGCTGAAAATTAGATAGTAACTGTTTGAGAAGTAATTTTCTGGAATAGTTTCTCAGTAGAAGTAGTGAGAGGAGATCAGGCTTCTTTATTTTCCAAGTGAAGTTTGTTCCATTTTAATGTTATTTGGTAACTGTTGAAAACCCTATTACCCCGGTTCCTGGGACAGAAATCAGCAAAAGTCACACGGACAGTAAGATACTGCAACATTTCACTGTAGTAAAAATAAATCTGTAACAATAAGCTTGGGAAGCTCCTACAGCAATTGCATCATTCTACCACAAAGAGATACCACATGGAATTACGTAAATTATAGTCTTCAGGATGTTAAACTGCATTCAGTTGACTTCCCTGGAGATGTGTTCACAAGTGAGAGAGCAATGGACTGTTGAGTATACAAATGATATGAAATGAAAGATTTGGGATTTGGGGAATTTTCCACAGCAATTCATATAAGCACATACTTAAAAATAAGGAGTGGAAACTAGTCTCCCTGGTTAACAGCAAATTGAAAAAGTCTGGAAGGTGTGTTTAATAGTGATGACAATAATAATAGTAGTATCAATAGAGATGATAAAACTAGTGTATCAAAAATTCTTTTCTTTCCCCAATTTCTTGAACTAGGGAACTAGGGGAGAAATAAGGCAAAGAAATTTCTTTTTTTTTTTTTTTTTTAAATTGCCATATTTTGGCTAAAAGCAACAGAAAATTCTTGGAAAGCATAAGTGTGTTGTAGTTGGCAAAGTATTATTAAGCATGTTGCAAGTGATTGCAATTTTAAAATATTTGGTTACAAGGTATAAGGACACAGTGGGAGAAAGCATGGACAGGCACCAAAACATTTGTGGGTATTGGGAACTAGGTAACTTAGCTCAGGAGATGGTGAACATGGGAGGTCTGTAGCACGTTAAAGTACTACACCAGCAAACTGTCCACCATACCTTCTTGTCATGTATGGAAAACTAATTATGCTTTGTTTGGGAAAGTTTGGCTGTGGAGCACACACATCACAATATCTAGAAGGTGTAGAACATGATTTCCTGTAAAAAAGGTCTGGTACTCAACAATTGTTTATTTTATCTGCTCTTAAGAGGACAAAGATTAAATCTTTCCTGGACTTACAAGTAGGTAATTGACTAGAGAGTGGGGATCATGGTCTGGTTATATTAAATAGGTAATAAGAGGACAGACCTAATCAGCTACATACACCATTCCTCTAAACAACTTATTTCTCAAAGCTAAGAGTCAGTATGAGTAATATTGAGTAGGAGGTAAACACAAACAAAAAGTGAGAAAACTTGAAGAGATTATTAGAAGCTAAAAAGCCACTGCTCCCCCGTCAAGAAAGAAAAATTTGGCCAAGAGCCCACCACATTTTAATAATGATACAGGCCTACTGGTAAAATGGAATGAGTAATGAGTAATGTTAATAACAATTCAGAAATGTAGTTTTCAGAACACAGCAGTTTGTGTCAGAAGATTTTTTTGAACACTCTGTTTTCCATTAGTGACCAGAGAGGTTTTTAAAGAAAGGTTTGTTAGGACTAGACATTTAAAAAACAATAAGCCAACATTACTTTTACCCTAGAGTTATAGACGAGATCTCAGACAACTAGCTTCCTGGTTGTCCAACAGAGTTTTGTTTCCTAAGAAAACAGTGCTTATGCGATCATGCTGTCTGCCTATTGAGCTGTCTGTCTGCTGTCTGCTCACACTCCTCATTTAAAAAAAAAAATTCTGAACACGCTAGCCAATTTCAATTACATTTGAGAGAGTGGTAAAAGATTCAAAAATAAATAAATTCCTAAAACTTTCCAGAATAGAAGGGAGTTTTAGTTGTAAATTAGTTCAATGCTCATAATATTTTTTAAGTTTATAAATCTTTAAAAATGTAACTACCCTCAATGTTCTGGTAGGTTCAGTATTTAACGCTATGCCAAACAATCATTTTTTTAAATTTGAACACACAGTATCACTGATTTTAAGGCAATAGGCAATATCTATGCTATCATTTGATACCTGCTATTGCGGGCATTGTTTCCTTTAACAGGATCAAGACAGCATCATGCATTTAAAGAAACCAGGAATCTCGTATCTCTCAATGCCCGGCTACAAGCTACAATCAAAAATAAATTTTAGCTAACCAGTCCATGTGTTGGAGACAAGGACTTCCATTTGCCAGAGACACTCATGTTAGGAGCAATTTGGACTGGAGGGTCACTGTTGCAGACAGAAAGAAGAATCTGTTTCAGCTTTGTGCAAGTAAAAATTTCCTTGACCTGCAAAAATTCAGTATCACAAAAGGACATAATTCCTCCATTCCTCCTCCCTTATTAGATACTTCCATTATCTTGAGCCAGCAGAAACCAGTGCTTCCGCTATTCTGAGCCCAGCAGAACACAAGACCATTGACCATTGCCTGCTCTGCATGTTCCACATGGTGGAACATGCACCACGTCAGTGGTGCGCGTTTCCTCTGTCTGCTCAGTTGCTTCATCCACAGCTGCTAATGTGACAGCAATGTGACAAAGCTTAAATGACAGAGACAAAGATACAGTTTTGGATTATATTCTTGGATTTAGCTGATCCAAATTTTCACTGTTTCTCATCCACATATAAATGATGTAGATTTCTCAAGTTCATGTCAAGAAGATGCAGTTTGTGCTGTATGACATCAATTCACAGTGGTCAGGGTGATGAGTGGGCAGCACAGGAAAGGAAGCACAGAGCCCTGCAATGTGTGGGAAGTTGTAGTTTTACTGTGAGAACAATCTGATGAAGAAAACAAACTTAAAGTGTCAAGTCCTTCAGAGCAATAAGACAAAACACAAATTTTTCTCACGAAGGAAATCTTCAAAAAACTTTTTTCAAGTATTCCCATGTAGCTATTTTCCCATAATTTTTCATTAACAAGAACTTGAAGATCAAAATACATGGCTATTGTGAAACATTAAAAAAGGTCAGCAGCTGTATTTCTTTCTTGAATCTACAGTGTCAGAAATTACTTGCACACAAATTCATTTTTCATTCATAGCTTCTCTTCTAGAAAGAGTGCCACAGTACTTTACTGTGGGATTGCTGAAATATCCTCTTCCATGAAATCATCCATAGATTTCATCATCTGAACAGCTTTGCACTCTTGGATCTCTAGAGGGGTGGGCCTGCTGTCACACAATGTTCTGTTCTTTGTCTGAGGAAACAGGCATTGCTCCATGTATGTGCCATGCATATGTTCTTGTAATCTAGGATGCCAACAGGAAATCTGAGCTGTGTGAGGACAAACAAATATGAGTCACAGCAGCCAAAACTTCATGCCACTCCATTTCACACTTTGAAGGTGATGGCTCCAGCAGTAGCCTGTTCCTAATATGCAGGGGCCTCAGTTCAGGAAAAACACAGCAACACAGTGAATAGCTGGGGATGGAGGAATGTTGTCTGTGGGTTTGTGGTTTTGTTTCATTTTGACTTGTTTGGGTATTTTTTACTGCAGCCAGTTATCACTAGATACCACTCATCAGTGTTAAACCTGCTTAACTTGTAGACAGAAACAAAGGGGAAAAGCTAACAGGCTAGGCACTCAGCTTTTAATTCATTTAAAACCTGTTTCCCCACATACTTCATGAAAAGATGCTCTCTCCAGCATTTCATAATAAATGGTGCTAACACCAAGCAGGACTTAACTTGAGAGAGCAGTGCTGAAAAAAATTTGTTTGCTAAGGTCCATAACATTTTCAAAGTCATCAGAAATTTCTGGCTGTATAGTTTGGGGATTCTGAGATCAGAATAAGGCCCTGATCTTAATTTTTAGGACCAATACAAGTTATTAGGGTTTGGTGGCTATCTGCTACTTCAAGTCCTTAAAGAAGACCTTTTTAAATGAGTATTTGTTATACCTACATCAAACACACTTGGAAACTCAGTTCAGATTCTTTAACACCCCTGCCAAGTCTGTTTCACATAAGCATAATTCCAGGTGTGAGCAAGCCTCATTCTTTCTGATTTTTCAGCTAAAATACTGTATTTGACTGAGCACTTTATTTCAAAATACTTCCCTGGCTCTTTGGTTGAAGGTTCCCCTCACTCTTGTAACCTATGTGCTGTTCTCATGGGTAGTTCCTGTCCAAATTGCCATGCCTCCAGACAATTTTCCCTTCTTTGATTCTTTTCATAGTTGTTTTGCCTCATTCTGCTCTTTATTTGTATTTTCTTTTCAATTTATTTCATTTTTTTATCAAAATGTACCCAGTATGTTGAAGATCTCGTCAAGACCTTGAACACAGATTATGTTCTCTAACATGTTTGCCAATGACAGTCTCTACTCTTTGACTGTGAGGAAAGGTAGCAAAAGTCATTTGTGTTGCTAGCATAGAGAACTTTGAGCTACAGTCTGCAGCCTCCCATAAGGACATGAATTTTGTTCATATTCATTTTTTGAAGCAAACAAATGAACCGTGAATTCCCTTTAGCGAAACAAGAATGCAGGAGGGATTTCCAAGAATAGTAGACTTGGCAATCATCATATGTAAATCCAGACAATTTCTGTGTCCAACACATTCTTGTTAGATCCCAGAGTTGGCCATGTTTGGGGTTTTTTTACTGCTAAATTTAAAAAAAAAATCTTATTTTATGGTACAGTCACTCAATGTGTATGATTTTACATTTTCCCCCCTTTCAAAATCTCTTTAATTTCCACAAATAGCCACATCAATGATTAATTCTACATTCAAGTTTTCTTAAATCAGCTGATGTCATGCTGGGTTTTCTCTACCTGTACAGCTGTTGAGTCATACAGCATTTATACACTATTATTCTGAACCATTTCTTAATGTATGTCTCCATACCTCTTCAGCACATTCCAATTTATGCTTTTTCAGCATCCCCCAGAGCAGATTTTCAGATGCCTGATAATGTAACTGAGTGACCATAGAGTTACAATATGTAGCTTTATTTTTGATGTCCCTTTATGTAAAATAACTGATTATGGCGTTTTCTCTGAAAGAATATCTTAGGCAAGACTGAATGATGCATTGCCAGCTAAGGTTCAGATTCTGCTTTGCTAATGTCATAGTCTTTTCAAAGCATACCATACTAAGGTGAGATTGCTATTTCATGAAAAAAAGCTTTTTCTTGATTTCCTTGTTTATGCATGACATTATGTCAGGACAGAGACATCCAGTTACCTACTGCAGTCATAACTAAAATAGACAGTCACAACAAAAAAGTTAACCTGAAAATTCAATAAAAATGCAGCTTTATATGTATAATTTAATAATCAAAACTTGATTCTGCTACTCAAAACATTATTCATGATTGTGACTGAGAAGATAAAGTAGAAGTTGCTTTCCAGTAAACAAGGGCACCAGAAAATGAGTGATCTAATATGTCTGCTATTTCAAAAGTGTAAGCCAAACATTTGATACTCAAAATCATTGTCTTAATAATAACATATTAGTTGTGGGCTGAATTCTCCCTTATCAGTGTTCAGCGTAAAGAAGTAAGGAAAGACGGTGAAAAACATGATTAGGATGAGATGAAAGGACAGTCAAGGATCCCTTCTTAGACCTTATTTTTCTATCCATAACAATCCTTTTGTACTATTTTTAACATGCAAATAGAATGGCAATGTCAGCTTAACTATTTCCTGGGAAAGGAGTGTCCAAAAGTGCACAATAGTTGCTGCTTTCTTAATATGCAAAATGACAGCAGGAATTGCAGCATCTGATATTTACTTGCTCATATTTTACAGAGCACAGAGCACCTTGATGCCACCATGAAGGCCAGGCTCCAAAACTGAGTTTCAGCAACACTTTAATTGTCTTAAAAGAAAAAATGGATTGTCTGAGTGTGGAAAAGGAAGAAGGTGAAAAATGCTAGTAAAATGTAGGATACACTGCTTTTTCTGGTTCCTTGCCTCTCTCACATTCTTAATGAATCATTTCAAATCATTTAGCTAATAATGTTACTTTAAAAAAATTATTTATTTTTTATAACAGTGAATTTTAATTTAGTGAGTTTTCAATGATGTTTCAGAAACCATCAACCTGGATTTTTGTAAATAATTGCTTAAATATCCAGTTTCAAGAACCACAATCTATTGGGCTAACACACACTCACTGGAGTGAAATGAAATGTCTTAAATCTCTGCAGCTCATCTTCTTTCTTGAGAAACATTAAGACAGAGACTGTACTAGTTTGATAATGGAGACTGTGCATCTTTCTTTACAATAATCAAATAAAGAAATAAATTTTAAAAAGTATATATACATAAATAAATATTAATTAGCTATTCCTTTTCCTTGGCCAAGGAAACTGAAACCCCAGACAAAGCTTTATAAAGTAAAAAGGCCAGTACACATTGCTGTGTTACCTTATGGGAGGATTTGGATTCACATGCAGGTACAGCTTTGCAAATAAGTTTTGGGTTCAGAGCACTTGCAGAATTTCTGAAAAATCAGAGAGGAGAATCAGCTTTCATTTTTTATAAAACATACATTTTTTATCAATGTTTGCTTGACATAATCAAAAGTAAACAATGAAAGGTTTTCTTCTTTCTATTTTCAGCAGAGGCTTAGTCCTCCTGAATAATTTTAATATCAAAAATAGCGAAATAGAAAAACAAAATAATTTCAAGATGCCGGTATTTTTTTTTATTCATCTGTTCTGTTTATTTGAACATTTGTTTTGTTTTGTTTTGTTTTAAATAGTGAGATTTTTAGTCCCTTAAAATACCTGGATTTCATTACTGATTAGATAGGAGATCTGTCTGTAAATTTGTTCTCTTTGTCTATTAGCACTCCAGATTAAAAAAATTATATATTATTTTTTCTGTTCACCTTTATTAAACTCTTTGGCAAGTAGTGATTAAAAGTGCTTACATAAGAGCTATTCATTATTACTAGAGCCAGCCAACTTACCTGAGATGTCAAGTATGCAGAATGAAAAGCTCTTAGAACACATGTGACTGTTGGAAATTATCTCTCAATATGTGAGTTCTGTGAAAATAAAATTGGGTTTGTGGTAATTGAGAACTTCCCAAGAAATATCCCCAACTGATGAAACCCTGGTTTGCATTCTAGTTTGGCTTGGTTTAGTTTGGCTTGTTTTCAGACGGGAAGTACACTTTGGGGTTTTTTTGGTGAAGATTGACCATCAGTGTTCTATTTGCTCAAAAAAGGATTCCTTATAAATAATTATTCTCCAAAAGCAAGAAAGTTTCAAATCCAAAGTCTCTTCCACCGTAGCCACCCATCATCCCTCTCTCCTTCCCTTAGTAGGACACTTTTATCAGAAGCCAATTTCCTGAATCATTCTACTAGTTGTTAATGGTCTGATGGAGGAAAATATCCTACATTAAGTACATGCTTAATACTCAGTTATATTCTGTCTAATGAAATTTCGTCACATGCTTGAACTATGTGGTTTCAGTAATGAGGCTACATGACTCTAAAGAGCCCTATTAGGCTCTTATTAGCCCTATTTTAGTGTGAAACAGAAAAATTACTTTCATAACTATGATAGTGTTTGTAATTCTGGAGACAATAATTCAAGAGAAAACACTAAAATCTGGCCACATACCCAGCAGGTAGTAATAACTTTCAGTTGTTATTCTAATTGTTATTTTGACTGTTGACTTCATAAGGCTGCTTCATTATTCATTCTTATTTTCTTTATTCAACATGCACGTATCACTAGTTGCTAGACAGAACAATTGCTTTTGATACAGTGTCATCAAAATTACTAATTCAAACAAGATATAATCACATTGTATTTAGGAAGTTTTTGACTGGTTCAGACAGGGACTAAAGCACCACTAGAGGGAGACGACACATATTAAAAGTAATAAAATATTCAATTCTATTTCTTAGAATGGATGAAAGGTCTGAGATTCCATTATTAGGTTTTGGCCTAATTAATTTGTCATTTCCTAAGCCTTAACCTATATAAATACTCCTAATGTTTCTGAAAATGGAGCACCAGAAGAACACCAAATCCCAAAGGAAACTCTGAGCACCAACAAGCTAGACAATATTTAGAGTAAAAAGTGAATTATTGTACACCCAACTGGTCAGGATAGTCAAAAAATGCCATTAAACTAATAACTATTCTCTTCAGTAGACAGAGCACTTCAGCTAGAGCCTTTTTTTCTCTTTGGATCGCCCCCTCAGCTGACTCACAGTGAAATTCTGTACCCTTTAGCAAATTAGACTGTTTTGGCTGGAACTAACTGGACACATATGTTGCCACCTGCTGCACATTCTTTAGTCTGAAGTTTTAAAACAGCTTGGTTTGTATCTTTGAACAATTTGTTCATTAGAGAAGGTAGAAGCAGGGAAAGGGCAGTGCATCTTTAATAGAGTTTCCCAGGAGTTCCATCTGATTTGGTTTGGTTTATTTCTCAGGCTGTGAATTTACTACCAGGTTGCTCCTAGGTGGTACCTGAGTATTGAAAGGGTACAGAGTTTTATGGGTCAGACTTATGCATTTTGCATTATCACATGGTGATATTTTATTCAGGTTTGTAAATCAGACTCTAAATACACATATGAAGATTTTTTTATATTCATCTGAATACTATTCTAGGTGTACAAATTGGTTTCTAATTGCACAGAACTGTGCATGTGTTGAACATTTTGCTGCTTCCATTTGCTGGAAAAATCCAGTACCTTGGATGGAATAGCAATAGGGTTTTTTTTATCTTTCACATATTTTGTCACTTGTCATCCTTCCTGTTACCTTTCTCACACACACACTCTCCTCCCCGCCTCTCTTGACCTTATTCTTGCAAGTAAAACAGGACTAATCATAGTCAGATTAAGAATAATATATAGCCATGAAGGCATTCCTGTGAAATTCATTCAGCTTCACAGAACAATTTCTCATGCATGGTTTCAGTCAGCATCAGACACACAGTCAAGGAAGCCTGATCCACAATGTCTCCATGAACAGGGACTTTCAATTTTGTTTGCCATGGTTGTGTGTTTGCATCATTTACTACCCAAGAAGACTCCACTCAAATATGCAATATATTTTGTATGTGAAATAGCTGCAGGGTTTTTAGCACCCATTATTATTTTTTTAACCTCCATGATTATTCATAAGGAAAGTTTATATCAGAGTCTCATATTCCATTATTAGCTCTACTGCTAAATTGATAGTTATCCACTCCCATTGCTACCCAACACAAAAACAAAATGTGGAAAGCTAGGCGGAAAGTCCACGAATCAACTTAAAAGAGTCTTAAAATGGTTGATCCTTAGTTTTCAGAAGATAGTTATGAATAATAAATGCACAAGTAGGAGCTAATCACTCTGGACTTGTATGAGATTGGAATAGATGATGGTCTGCTTATAAAGATGTATACCCTTGCTGTTACATTAAGGAAAGCAGATTGCAGGTCTTTGGTTCTTATCTCCAATGAAGGAATTATACATCTTATTCAGGCAGTTCTAAACCAATTTTTTTATTTGTAAATATTCATTAAGTTTGTTCGGTTACATAAGATTGAAACCCTAGTTTTTCATGACTACTGTTTTGAAACAATTTGATCAGTTTATTTTACAGTCCTCCCATCATCATGAGACAGGCTGCTGTGTTCACAATTGTCCATGCCTAACAAAGATAAACCTTGGCATTACCACGCAGCCATAACATGTTCATCACTTCAGAGAGCGTCGAGACTGCAGATTGTGCTGTGGACCACTGCAAGGCATGTTGTGACAAGAAGGGCACAAATGTCTGGAACTGAATAGAAACTTTGATTTCATACTTCTTGGGGTAGCATTTGGGAAGGGTAAGTGCAGGGGGAGCTGTAGTTGCACAGCCTAGTACATGTTTGGGTGGAGGAAGAAGGTCAGGGAGATGTGAAGGAAGGTAGGGTTGGTGACAGTGCTCAAAGCCAAGTAGGGGTGGTCTAGTAAGTGACAGAGAGCCACAACAACATTCCTTATACTAATGACCATGGTATATCCAGAGCTCTAACTAAGCACAAACTACCACAAACTTCATTAAGTTTCTGTAAGAAGGGAGGAGTGGGGGAAAAGTCTGTAAAGAAAATAAAAGAAGCCTGAAACAATAAACAGAAAACACATTCTGCATACTAGTTGGTTTGGCAGTGTTGAATAATTTAGAAAGTATATTCTCACTAAAAGCAGGGAAAAATGCAAGGAAAGAAGATAATTCTGATTCCAGCCAAAGACTGTTTTCCTTACTGGTTTTTTTTTTTAACAAATTTGAACACTATTGAATAATAGAATAAAATGTAAAATAAATATTTATTTGTCATAATTTCTGATAACAGCTGTCTGCATTACATGAGAGATCTATCATTCATTCTTCAAAAAATAAAAATATTTATTGTAATTGAGTCTAATAATTTTGAGATGTTATGGTTAGTTCCTGAGCTTGAACTTCTACAGAAATCAATGGACTTAGATACATCTATGATGGAGTTTACTATGTCCACAGGGGCTTACCCTTGAAGATCTAATCATATTTCTATTATTCATTAATCTAGTTTCATCAATGTAAGACATAACATTATAAAAAACAACCAACAACAACAACAACAAAACAAACAAACAATTTAAAAAGTCAGTATATTTTATTACATCATCAGGAAAATAAATCTATTTTTAAATATCAGTGGACACTGATGGAATAATTTCCCCAATGAGTATAATGACCAGGTCACCTCAATTTTCAGACACAAATATGAAATCTTCAGAAAAAAATACAAGCCTTGCAGTCTTCACTGTGGAAAAGATTATTATTAAACATTAATAACCTCCTGTGAAATACATTGTCTCACCTTCTTAAGTGGGAAAGAAGAGTGCATTTAGAACCTCTAGTGTCAGGCATCATCTAAAACCTAAAAGTAAATTAAAAGAATTAAATTCTATTCATTATCCTTCTACCTAATCTGAGGATATCTCAGGCAGACTGTCTTTCAGAGCTGACAGGGTTTTAAAAACTCTAAATGATGTAAAGTTTTCACTTTAGGACTAGACAAATGTGAGCCTTCCCCCCAAAAAAACCCACACAGAAAAAAATTAAAAACAACAACAAAAACTAAACACAAAAAGAAAGAATATCAATTAAAAAAAATTGCGACTGTTCTGGGAAACTGAAATTACAACTCTCTAGAGCTCTAAAATGAAGAATAAGGAAATTGCTTTCTCCCTTTGGGCATGACCTTTTCCTTTGAATGGATTCCACAGAATAAAAAGAGGGAATCATCTTTTATTTAAACAGGAAGCAACTGGAGGCAGTTTGGGTCCTTTGGGAATATTTAAACACACGCTGAGAAAGAAATTGAAAGCCATGACTATTTCAAGGACAGAACTTCAGCAATCTGTGCCTTTAATGTGATACCCAGCCCTCCTGACACTGAGAGCAAAACCAGCATTTATCCTTTTATCAATACACAGCATTATCAATGCAACTGCCTGTGATAATGGTTGAAATTAGGGACAGAGCTGTTTTAGGGCCTTCTAGAAGGAGTGGACACCGCTGGTAGGTCCATTAGAAGTTACATTAGTGTAATTTAATTCCTCCAGCCCAGCTCCATTCACAGTTTCTCCTTTCTTCCAAGTACAATTTGTTGAATCAATAGCCATTAGAGAAAATCAACCTCAGTGGGAAAACGCCCTTGTAAAACTGTAGCCTGAGTCATTGTGATCATTGTAGATCATCATTTAAGCAAGAAAGTCATATTTGGATGAGAAGTACTTCATTTTCAAGCAAAACCAGAGCCTGCAAGCAATGCAATGGAGCTGTGATATCCACAGAGAAAACTCCAGCAAACCAAAGTGTAAAATATTAAGACTTACTTGTGTTGCTTTGCACTTGCTTCCATAAAAGGAACTGCAGTCCCCAAAATGCTGAACTTTTCAGAAATCAGGGACATTTGTTTAATATAGTCTCAATATAGGCTGTTAGAAAGGATAAACCATTTCTCTCTTCACTTCCTCCACCCAGGCTCCTCTAATCTCCTCTCTTATATTTGCAGCTAAATGTCTCTCAGTAATGTTTTTCAGTTGTTTTAATAACAGAGTATCGACTACAGAAGAGCTGAGCCCCTCTATGCCATGCTACTCTCTTTCATCAGCATTATCATACAGCAGGATAATGAAGTCTAAATCTACTTTATTCCTTCAGTATGTTCAGGTGGCCAGAAAATTATATCATCAGAACCTTGCATGTGTGTAAGAGGTGCAGGGGTCTTTCAGGATCCAGGTCAGATTGTCTTCCCTTGGGAGACAGGAGAAAAAATGTCTTCTGAAATTAGCTAGGGACCCTACTCCTTACAGTACAAGACAGGATATTATGTAAAATCTAGATGTAATCTAAGCTACATATGAATTAAAAGGCATTGTCTAAAAAGTAGTTTGGAAAACTTATTTAGTTCCATTATTTCCAAATAGATTTTAGCTACACACACACCAAAGAAAAAAAAAATAAAAAATCAAAAATCTATCACAGCCAAGCTAACAGTATAAACTCTCTGAATACATTTGTGCATGTGCTTACTATATGGAATACAAAGCATACATTAATCACAGCTGAAAATGAGCTTTCCTTTTGTGTCTTTCCTGTTCTTTTTTTTACCAGCTCTAATGTACTATGATTTTTTTTTCTCACTAATTAACTCAGAGAAGAGCCATAGTCCTGTGGCTTAATGTACAGTAATGAGTATGACATGACTTTCAAGCTGTAATATGAAACACTGAAAATGTGTTATTCATGTAGAGAAAAGCATTACATACCTATTTTTAAATCTCCTGAAATGATGTATCTTTCAATGCTGCTACCTATTTATAAACAGCTCAGGGGTATAAAGTACACTGACAATTTGATGACCTAATATCACATTATATTCTGACTTTATTTAATACACAAGCATTCTGTAATTTGTAACAGCTCATATTGCATTACTTTGTCGCATGTTCTGAAGTGAACAAATTTGCAAAGTTTTGCAGATAAACCACAATAGTCACAATCTTCTCTTAGTCACTTTTCATAACAAATTATTTGTCTACCTCTATGGCTCATACTTTAGGCTTAAAAGCTTAGGATCCTAACTACACTTTACTCACACAATGTGGACTTCTTTTTCTGGCTAAGAGCACTTTAAGCACAAGTAAAAACTGAGCATGAGACAAATGACAATGGATGGAAAGTATGAAAGCTTTGGTTTAATATGGCTCAAGGCTGAGAGGAATAATTGATGACAGGGAAATAAAAATTGATGGAGACTGCTATTTTAAACAAGAATATGAATGGCAATAAGAAACAGAGGAGATGGGCTAGGAAAAGCAGCCATGTTGGTATGCTTTTTTGGAGTATTATAGTATGACTTAAAGCATAGAGAGCTGTTCTTTCTTCCTACTTACAGTGATATCTTATTGAACTTGCACTGATTATTGGAAATTTTCTATTTCTGAATGACACACACCAGGATGATGGCATGAGATTCACACAGACCAACTGGGAGGTTGCAAAGAGCTGTCTCAACAAACCCTATTTATTGTCCTTTCTACACACAGAAGCCTCAGTCTTGCAGAAACCAACATGTTGCTTTTAGACGATAAACACAGGAGTGGGTGTATTGGAATCTGGGTTCTTGAAGTTAGTCAAAGTAAATCTTACTGATTTCCAGCTAAATGTGTCTTAAATGCATGCAACAGGGTTACCGGAAAGCTTTTATAGGGTTTGGAAGATATTCTTTTATGATTTCCAAAGCAAGGTTCACTTCTTTTGCTTTCTCTTTAAAAGTGAACACTGATACAAGACAGCCTTTATAAGTAATTAATTGCAGCAGTGGATGGCCTCTCGTTTATTTAAATCAACTTCAAACCAGGAACATACTGTGTTTCCAGGTAAAGTGTTACTAACTCTTCCTAAATTAAGTACTGATTTCAGCAGAAGGAACAAAATATTTCCATCATGCCAACTTTCATGTTTTCTGGAAATACATTTATTTGTACATAATAGGTTTACAAATTCAGGAAACCATTTCAGACGCTCCAGGTTCTGAGACTAGAGCACAGAAACTGTTTTCTTACTGCAATAGATTTATGTCAAAGTCAGCATAATAATTTTATGTTGAAGTGTTTCTCTTGATTTCAACTGAGTTGCTGTTCTTTAAACCATTTTACAATAGTTAAAAAAAAAAAAAGAGAAAACTTTTGTCATACATGAAACTTTCATTTTATAACAACAAATTCATACACAATGGAATAAAATATGAACAGCAGTAAAAGTGTAAGAGTTGATATTAAAAATTCTTATAACACAAATTTCTCCCACCCTAGAACAGGAACATGGTTAAATCAAGATGACCCCTGTGAGTGCTTTCAGGGTGGGGCAAAAGGAGGGAGAGCTGCATAGGACAAGATCCTCAGCTGAGGTAAATCCAAGGATTTAACACACCCCTGCTGATTTACTCCAGACAAAGAGTCAGACTGCTTTTTTTAGGTTTTAGGTTTTACTTGAATTTCTCGACGTTTGAACTTTCCAGTGGAGCATCAGTTCTCCCATCCACAGTCCACCAGCTCTGCTCCCATACAGCCTCAAGCTTCTTCTGCTACTCTTCCAACCACCCATCCTTCCAGCTTGCTGACAAACCTCTCTAAACCACAGTAAGGTGGCTGCCCACACATGTGCCAGCTGATTAGCTTTGCGCAGACCCAACATACCACCTCCACAATCACAGTAGCCTGTTTCAGTGATTAGAAGTGTGAATAACAACAACGAGCAGAGCTCATGCAGCAAAACATCTCTGTTTCAGTGGTAGAGACAGTGGGCTTTAAACAGAGATCCTTGTTCTGTTCCCTGCAATATGTCACTTCTTCTGGGACTTCCTTAGCAGAAGGTTAATAAACCACAGTTACAACAGGAGTTACACGTCCTGCACGATCTATGGTACGCTGCCACCAGAAAGGCTGCTTCAAGAATTTGTTATATTGCCAAGTAATACTTAAATTATGTTGAGAGATTTTGCGGGAAGTTTCAGCATTTAGAGATGACACTGATCCATTAAGGTTTTCACTATTTCATTTGTTTATGTAAACATCCACACATCCTGCTTCTGACCAGCTTACATAGTTCTACACATGTGTGAGTTTAGCAGTCAGTTTTCTAGATGTCTGTTAACCTGGAGTGCCTTTGCTTCAGTATTAGGGGTCTTTGTTCCTGGGAAACTGTTAAATGTATTTCTGCAGTAGTGGGCTGGCCTGGTTAGTAGCCTTTCAGAAGAACCCTACTGAATATGTGTCTTTACAGGGCAACAGGATAGCTATAACCATTTTGAGATCCACTAAACACTTCAGAATAACTTGGGATGGTTAACCAAAAGTGCAGGCTTCACAAGAGGAGCTAAAATCCATGAAACACAGTGGTAATTTCCTAACACCTGAACTGTACGGATGTAATAAGAACTTAGAATATTAAAGTAGATAGAGTTGAAAAGATGTTATCAGACTAAGTTATGCCTCCAGGTGTTTCTCAAAACACTGATTTGCCCTTATTTTACTTTATTTGGCATGTCACATGGTTTCCAACTTCTTCAAAATTCAATAATCAGGTAGCTAAAGCTGTTATTTAATATGTTGGTCTTTGTATGTATTTTGCTTCAATTTCAGATTTACACCTCCATCTGGAATGAATTGTTTTTCATACTTAGGGAGACGCTGATTTACAGATTAGTATATTTTTAATATTCTTTTGGTTGTGAACTTCACAAACAATGCTGTGGATCCCTGCCTTGGTGCAATGAGTCATCAGAGTGGCTGGAGGAGTGAAATGATTACTTTGAAAAGTGTATTTTTAACTACAGGAGGAAATAACTTTCATTATCATCAGATTGGCAAAGTACTCAAAGGTAATAGCTCCATGAGACGATTTTTTTCCTAGTCCTTATGTCAGAAACTTTAAAAAAAAACGCTCTTTTTCCAAAACATTTTTCACAGCAGTGGAAAGTTAAATGGAAGGGCAAGATGCAGACACTTGCAAAATAAAATAAGCATTGAAGAAAATAACAGGTGGATAAAAAGAGTAGGAAAGAAAAAAAAAATCCCACAGGATATATTCACTTCAAATGGTGATATTTTTAAGGTCCTTTTGGACCAGCAACACAAATAAACCCATTCAAAATATTCTACTTCATGCCATAAAACAACAAACAAAAGAAGTTTACAAATAGTTCTGAAAAAGCCTGTACACCTATGATTCTGAGTAATATGCTGGTTTTAGTTACATTTGCAATCAAGAAGAGAAACATTTTTACTGTTGTGTTTTTTATAAGACCTAAAAATATATTATCAAGGACTACCCTTGTATTTTCCTCTGCAGTGGACTGCAGAGGAACTGAACACCAGAGGCTGTGGCCATTTCTGGCCATGAACTCCATTAAAATCAGGCTAAAATTCTGTATTCAGGCAGTCCAGCAAACAGCGAAAGAGCCCAATATCAATGTATCACTGTCTTCACAGTAACAACAGGACCTGTCTGTCCAACAGCTAAAATCCATTATAACCTATCTGCAGTTGTCTTTGTATAAAGAGTATATGCAGGTTGGATTTTAAACTTGTCAATAGGAATGCAGAGCATTCGCATATCTAATACATGCTAATCACTCTCTAGTGGTGCATTTGTCATATACATCCTTGCAGGTTTGGAGCTAGACTGAGTGACAGATATTTTGACTCAGGCAGCTTACACGTGTATCTTCAATCCAGCTCGATTGAGTTTAACTACAGGCTTTTGTTAACTTGTCAGCATAAATACAAGACAGTGTAATGCATCCTCACTCAGTGTAGATTTAGCAGCCCTGAAGTAGACAACAGTTCCTTTCCTAATTTTCATGCCTAATTTTTATGACATTTAATCCCAAACCTCCACCCGCAGTCAGCCTTCTCAGAGAAGCTGGAACAAGAGTTGCCAGTATCAGAATAGGCCAAATCCTCTACATTAATTATAGCTTTATCATTCCATTTAGCATCCACCATCTGTGAAGATCTGGCCAAAACTGGGGTGGTCCCGAGGCAGGGTTTGCCAGAGTAGTGACAAAAATCTGAATTAAGCATCCTCCAGTTTCTGGAGGGAAAAATCCCTACTTAATATAAACTTCAAAACACTAGAATTCCTCTGACTCTTTCTATGTAGACAAGGATGCAGCCAGGGGGAAGTTTGACAAAGTGTTGGGTGTTGCATTGTCATTTCATTTAAGCTGTTTGATCTAAGAAGAAATGTTACATTTCCAGAACTATTTCATCCATATTTTCCTTACAAGTGGCCTCAAATGAAAATGTGCTTAGGCTGCCTACAATATACTGACACATGCAAAAAACAGTGCCATACGCTCCCTGTACTCTCTTAGCTGTCCAAAGTCCCTGATGGACCAGCATAGCAAGGCAGGAAGAAGAGTACCTGATCATATCCCTTCAGTAGGCAGGTACCATTCCAGAGCACTGTGGTCACCCTAAGAAATCCCTGTGTATTGTATGCAGTGTTTTTTCTGTCACAGTATAAGCCAAATTAATGTAATATACATATTGTCACACCTTATGAATATAAGGCATAATGTAAAAATGAATATGAGTCCGGAGACTACAGAAGGGAATAAGAATAAATTGTCCCTGGATTGTATATATTCCTCCCAGTCACATCTACTTCCCTGCTCCTGATGTATTTCTCTTCACTTTAACAGGTCCAGATGAGGTTTGAAAGGGCTGCTCATCTGAGGCAGTCACACTTCAATCTCCAAAAAGCTTTCCCTGCTTTCAGTTCCTATAAAAAGAAAATCTCAACATGGGTTAACTTTCAATACTTGTGTACATGCATGATATTCTCTATAGAAACCTGGTTTTAATATGCTGTTCACACTATGTAAGGAAATATTTCTATATTTTCCAGAGTATTTAATTTTCATGACATTTTAACTTAATTACATTGATATAACAAGACAGGCCCATGTACAGTCACCAAGAGACCAATATATACCAAGCTTCCCACCCAAGCAGAAGGTTTTAAAGCCTTTGATTTACTGCACGGTTACCAGTGAAATTAATCAATACCTACTAATAACATTTGCAGCAGGAGAAATAATATGACTCAAGTGTGTTTTAGCTTCAGCAGACCTAATTGTTTTCTCTGCCTCTCAGTACTCCTGCTCAGTATCTCAGGGCTGATGAGTTTTAGTTTTCCTGTGAATATCAAACCCAGCTGCCATAGCTCTGCATGTGTTATTTATTGAACACAACCGCTGTTGTTGCTGTGACATCAACTGTGTTCTGCAAATTCCGTGGGGCAGAACTGCAGAAGGACAGACTCTCCCTCTGAGGGTGTTGGACAGCACCTGCCTAGTAAGGCAGACAAAGTAAATCTTTACAAGTGAAAGACTGACACATTCAGGATTGTATATTTAAGCAGATGTATCATGTACTTGATTGTCTGTCTCTTTTAAGTTTTTTAAGCATCCGAGTAACAGAAAATATATTTTGTATATACATGTTTAACTATCCAAAGGACATATAGCAAGGATACATAATAGCAGTATGAGATGATTGTTGTATGACTTTAGAGTTCTGAAATAATTAAACAGTTAATATTCCAAGCACAGATTCTTGGTTGATTGATCCTGGTCACAACCTTTCAACCCATTTTCCTGCTTTGTCTTTAAACCAGATAAACTACTTTAACTTTTCCAAATAAGCATCCTGTTGATCACTACTGGACTGTCACTCAGCTGTTCTTTTTCATTCTTCTCACAAAATCAAACATTGTTTTTGTTTTCCTTGTAATCCCTTGGGGAATTTGTATCAGCTCTTCCCCCTCTTACCAAAGGGAGCAACTTTGAGCCCTTGCCTTGACCTTCTGGGAAACTTAAGCCTGCTCTAGGACTTTCCATGCTCTTTCAGACTGTGGTTTTTTATTTGCCAGGCTGCCTGTTCCTACAGCCATGCTGGGTAGCTTCAGGTAACCTTTTCTCTCTCTTGGGCAATGAGCCTTCCGCTGATTCTTTTCAGGGCAGCTGCCATTCTTACCCACAACCGTTATTGTGATGAGCAAGTTTTGGTACATTAGACATGAGAAACTGATATGATGGTATAAGGAGAGTCTTGCTGGCTGTCATCTGTACGATTCAATTATTTTGTTTTCATGCATTGTTTAAAATGTCCTGTAAAATAAAGCTGGTTGACAGGAGTATATAGTCAGGTTGATTTTACCTTTAAAAACTATTCTTTATTTTTTGTAAATCTGTAAATATGGTCTATATGTAGGTTGGACTTTGTGGTGTTGTTTGTTTTTTTTTTTCTTAAAAGATAACATCCTTTCTTTTTCCTCTTTCTGTCTTTTTTTCTTTTTAAAAAAAACCCTATTTTGCTAATTGTGTAATGATTCATCTACCTGCTCACTCAGACTGTCTCTTGGTTTCCCCTTCTATTCTTCATGAGAAAATGTATGACAGAAGAAATAGATCTTGTGCTGGACTACGGTTCAGCACTGGAGAGACATATCTTCCCATGGGACAAACCACTCTTCCTTTTCAACGCTTTGCCTACAGAAATAAGCTACAGTCATAGGTGTCACACCGCTTAACATGTAATGCATTCTCTTTCCTCATGCTTCTTCCCAAGACGTGAGAGTGCAGAGATGAACAGAGCAGGAGAGTTGTATGTTCATGCATAAAAATTCATACATTGTTGGGTTTTTTTGCACAACATGTATTCTGAGATGTGAGATGTTTTTAACAAATCTGAAAAAAGTAATTACACTACCTTCTACTTCTTTCTTCTAGAAAAATGGAATAACAGCTCCAATAAAATGTTTCTGACAAAAGATACTGTTGCTAATTTATTTTAGATCTCTATCTTTTTTCTTTAATTTATTCCACCACATGCTGGCTGTTTCCACAAAGCTTCTATTCATGGACTTTTAGTCTATGAGTCTGTAGAGATAAAAACTATGTGTTTCCTTTCATCATTTGTGGCAAAAGTGGCAAAATTAATTCTTGAATATATCTGGATAGGTGTTTGCTAGTTACATTTCTTCTGCCCAATGATCTGCCAGTATTTAATAGCTTTTTCCGTACTGTATATTCACTGTTGCACAACATTTACAGTTCATCATGTCTGGTTTTGTAATGAAATTATTATATCACTAGTATGTTTAGATAGTTTTTTTGCTTATTTACGTCTTTAGATAATTCACCTGAAAGGATTAAATTCTGTGCCAATTTCTAGGAAATTATGATTTTTTTAAAGCTTGGGAAAACAGCTAATTTTGAATAAAAGAAAATAAAATCCCCAGTTTCCTCAGTTAAAGTCATATTTAGGTACCATTTTCAAATGGAATAGAATGGGCTTGAAATGTGAAGTTGATCAGAATGTAGAGATATATAGGGTTTTTATCTGAGCACATAAGATTTTGATTTAATGTTAGAAGCTTTTGAAAACTTGAAACAGTGATTATGAAAAGACATACTCCTTTCAAGTGTGTCTAATCAACTCAGTGGAATTTGTCCACTGATTTTCCCAGCCTTTGTGTTGTGACCAGATTTATTCAGGTGAGATACATTAAGTTCTAGGTGAGGGTTTTTAAAGTGAGTGGTTTTAGAACCATATTACAAAACAATAATGAAGTAAGAGTATTTCAAATTAAACAATGATGTGAAAAATAAAATAGCTGATTTACTTATTCACTCAACATAATGAACTTCCTAACTTGAATAAACATGGTATTTTCCAAATGCCTAAAGCTATACTATAATCTTATCTGACTAATATTAAATAAAGATCTATTCAATGAAGTTTTCTGAAGTTACAGTGAGGCCACATTGGTAAAAGAAAGATCAAATATTAACTTCAAGTTTTTCCATGAAATGCTAACCTGGAACAGTCTGTGCTTTTCCACCAAGTAGAGCTCCTTGTCTACAGTATTTCCTTAATTGTCTTGTGTAGAAAAAGAACCTGTAGTATACTACTTTTGACGAAATGTATACAGTGAAGATATCTGCACCTGAGCTGACTGCCAGTATGGTCAGTGGGGAGAACTGGCAATTGCAGAGTGTCTCTCATCCCACAGTCAAGGTATATTACAGATGAAATCAGCTACTTCCAGAAAGTTTCTCTTTCTGCTCACTGTATGCAGAAGAGATCTGGATGCCTAGCTCAGATACCCACACCATGTATATGTGAAGTCAAGTAAGTTGAACCTTTCAAAAAGTAACATTAGGACCCTCAGATTAGTGTGTACTTTTAAGTCTTGGCATTTGTTGCAGATCTCTATATTTTGCATTCTTTAGCTTTTGCCTCAAAATGTTCTTTCTTAGTTTCCTTTTATTATTACTGAAGTTTATCTTCATTAGTAACATAAACTCTTAGAAAAACTTCGGAGAACAGTTAGCTGAAAAGATATTATAAAATACATTTTATATTACTGGTATAAATTGACTTTTTGAAATATTTGCACAGAAAGTACCAGTTTGCAGAAGATGAAAATAAGGGAATATCTTCTAAAGTAGGAGAAAACTATTAGACATCAACTGTATGCATGGATGAAACCATATCAAAAACATAGAGAAAACCCCATAAACAATTGGTTTCATAATGAACTGCTGAACAACCTGTCCCTTTTCTTACTATAATGGGAAACAGACACTTGCTGTTCTACCACTGCAGCAACACAATAGCACTTTTTTCAGTCTATTCACTATCTAAAGGTTCATTGGCTTTTCAGTCTGTACTCACTCATGGATCTCAGCTCTGAAACATGCCAGTAAATATTAATTCCTGGTCAAAACATTTGTCTTGATGAGTCACTTATTCACTTCAAGGGAAATTGTTTTTAAACACTGTTCCAAAGAAGTGTACCTTGAACATGAGTAGACTTGAGAAGAGGAATGAAAGTTTTCTACTTGAACAGTTCACTGATTTATGCCCTGTTACAGCAACTGTGTACATTTGTTCCAAATTTCTACCTACCTAACCCTATTCTGAAATACAGTTTCGGAACTACTTTAGGGATTCATTAGGACAGACTATCCAGTGGTATTCTTGATGGAAGTTTTATGCCTTGTTTTTTCATGGAGAAGAACATGTGCTGAAAGCAATGACCATACTGAAGTCCATTCATTAATAGGAGAGCATTCCTGAAATATTATCTTGCATAGTAGGAATTCAGCATTCAACAAGATTCAGACACAGCCTGAAGTAAACAGAAGTGGATGCTGATTCTCTGTCTATATACACATGAATTGTATAGTCTAATAATAGTTACTTCCAGAAATATGGTCAAATTCTTTAACATGCTAAATTCCTGACATAGCTTGAGAATAGTTTGCATGCCAGACATTTTTTTCCCCTGCTTGGCAGAGACTTCAAAGAACAAGTAATGAAACACTTGTGGAGAAATCTGATCAATACATTAATGGAGGAGATTTTGTAAGGTTCTTTTGGTGCCCGCTTCCAGAGAGATTTTTAAAACTTTGAAAAATTCATTGTTGGGTGTAATAATACTGGTATACTAACAACATTTTTAGTACATTAATTCCACTGGGCATTCATTCTATATTATGATACATGTATGTCTAATAAAAGATATTGTAATTTCTTGGCAAAAGTTTATTGTGGCTATACATTTAGATATGTATTTACCATGTATTATCAAGCCTTCGGGAAGTAAATTTGAGGATATTATGTATTTACTCTAAGTTCTCAGTATAAACATTGGGCTTTCAAAGGAAAAGACCAAGGGTCAATTCCTGAGGTAGGAAGTTTCCTGTACTCACCAAAGCCATAGCAACACTTGTTTCTGTGTGTCAAAGGGTATTCTGTGTTCAAACCAAGAGAAACACTCATAGAAAATAGAAGAAAATACTTTATTTTATCCCATATTTATAATTTTTAATTTTGATCCCATTTTCATAGGAGCTTTACCTTCTCTTATTTCTTCTCTTTTTTTTAATATGACCAAGAAACCTCTTCATTATACTTTTTTAACACATATTTTTATAATACTTACACTTTGTTTTCTGTATTTCTACTATATTATGTTTTCATTTGTTTTTGGAAGTATAAAAAAGGTTGTCTTTTATAATTTCTCTCTCTTATATTACTTCCTTAACTCCATAATGCAGATTTGTTGATAATCAGTTCCTGTTCTTATTCTAGTAGACTCTTAGTGCCTAGAATGCTTATGATGTTCATTCATCCAGATTAACATCACAGTCAATAAATTACTTATAATGTCCAGGTGTCATAAATTTAATAGTAATAAACTGTATCTGAAGCTACTATTCTATTTGAAATACATCTAGGTACGTTAGCTAATGTGTAGTAAGATGTGCCAAAGGAGTCCTTTCTTAAGGTCCTGTCACCCTCTCCCTACTAAAGGAATCTATATTTAACATTTTTTCCACCTTTCTTAGATTTTAAAACAAGCCCAAACTTCCTCAGTGTCAGTGTCCCTCTGAGGTTCTTCCTGCTACACCAAAACTGGAAGATTTCTTCCCTAATAATTTCAGTATCTAACACAAAAGTGTTATACTCATTAAATAATAAAAAGTGTTCAGTTCTAAAGGTTTAAAAGGACCTTCTTTATGGTACATACAGAAATTTAGGAAATTCATAAAAGAGGTAAATCAATGCATAGCAAATGAGCAATATAAATGCGGGGCAAACACATCTGAAATCCTCTCTGCAGGTCTCAGTTTCACAACCCTTTAGACTGCAGTGATGTTGCCCAAGTATAATGCAAGGTAGAACATAGCCTTCTGCAATGAATAGCCAAGAAATGCCTTCTGGTCCATGTATAATGGCAGTTTTTGCTAGCCTACAAGATCATCAAAGACACCGTGTAAAGAGCCTCATAATGTTTTTATTATACTGCTTTTAAGGGTGGGATGTATTGCATTCATTTTAGGAAACTCTCTTTGAGAACTGTATCTAAAGATATCTTTACTTCACTACTTATGATTATGAAATTATTCTAGGAATTCAAGAAGTAAATCAGGATGTCCTTCTCCAATGTACAGGAGAAACCAGATAAAGTCAGTTTAACTCCCTAGAAATCAGTGCTCTAGCAGCCAAAAATTTACCCCAGTGTGTTATGTCTGGAAAGGACACACAATTTTTCCACTTTTCCGCATTAAGGATGAATCATTTTTCTTTGTTTTAGCGCTGCTACTATAACAAAGAATAGAGAAGGTACATGCCAGCGGCGAGGGGGAATAGGAGGACTTGAATCATTTTGAATTGTTGAAGAGCTCAGTTTAATATGAAAAAAATATATTTCAACAATCTGCAAATGAATGAGCCATAGAGGAGCGAAAGCCATACTTTTTGTATTAAATCAGTCCATTCATTTAACAGTTGGATGTGTTGATAGCTGAATTGCCATCTGCCATATAACCAGATGTTTTCCATCCATGTTTTAATGAATCTTATTTTTCTAATCAACTTTGTACAGAGTAAAAATCTGCTTTTAAGAAGTGCTTCATTTTCTTTACACTGCAGTACTTTAGACTCTCAAAATTACAGACTATCTTATCAAATTAAAGTGTTTATGTGACTGTGCTCCCTTTTATGGTGTGAAATGCAGTCTTACTTAAACAAGGGTTCTCTCCCATCCTTTCAGAAATGAAGTAGTGACACTGCAGGCTTTCCCAGAGTAAGACTGTGGAAACTCATCTTCAATATGAGTAAGAGCATGCAGATATTGAAATAATTACTTCCCACTATTACCCATGGGCTCTCAAGTAATTACCTGTTTCCATTAACATTTTATTTGATTCAATAATTACCTTCAGAAATGCTGGTTGGATGTCCACTACAAGAAAATATTATATTCAAATTAACCAACAAAGATTTTGCTAAAGCAGTCAGTATGAAATTATAGGGCAATGTGATGTATAAGAATAGTAGAGCAGTTAAATCTTCTCTGTAAGTTCTTTTATTTTCATTTGCTCAATAACAAAAAATGACATAGATTTACAAGCAGGAGACCAAAGAAAGTAACATTTGCTCCCATATCTTGTGCTGATCATGCAAGCAATGTGGGAGAATTTATATGTCATTTAGGTCTGGTTCATCACATGAAGGGTTATATGAGCACATCCAAACAGAGTCTATTGAAGGACTGACCTCTGAAATGTAAATGGTTTCATTTGTATTATACACTGTATATAATATACCATGGAATGTAATGCTATTTTGGTCATTTGATTGATTTTAAGAATATAAATCTGTTGGTTTTGACAAGACACTTTGTTTAAATGGTGTTTAATATCTATAACAGGAAACAAAACAAAACAAAACAACTATTTATTTCTAAATGCCCCAAAGAAGAGAACCATTTATAGGTTTTCAACAGGGAAATAATTTCCACAAGCATGCTCAATGTAGTTCATCTGCTTTTTTGATCTTGTTTTTGATCTGCTTGCACTTCTGCCTTCTTTTTTGTTGTGTGTGAATAGAATCTCCTAATGTTTAACCTCAGGCACATATTTATACATGGTTATTAATACCAGGCCTCCTGATGGATGCCAGCAGCTTGTTATTTTTCAGAACATTCTCTGTGAGGGCACTTCCCACACCCTTTTTTAGGGAAGTGCTGACCATTCAGACCCATCATCAAAACCAGTGCAAATTTTCTCTGCAAAAAGAAAAGGTGATTTTAAGTAGGTAAACATATTGGTAAAACTAGTTTAAATTTGGTGAAAGGTCTTGTACATGCTGACACAAATATACACAGAACCAATACAAATATCTAAAAAGTCAGAAAAATCATTGTGCTACCTGCGCATCGGTTTAGTCTCATGTAGTCCTATGCTGAGCTACACAGCATGATTTCCCATCAATTTACAGGTAAGAGTAGAGTACTGTCTTGAGAAACCATATCCTCCACCAAGATTCATCACAATTCTGCTAATAACTTGCCCCAGTGGCTATTTTTTTAGCACCAGTAACTCTTCCTCATGGAATGTTAGTCGTCACGTTACATTTTAGTTAGTGGAGGGAAACAGCAATATTCATGCTTATGAATCTTGTTGCCTGATAATAGTACACTCATGGCTTGTGGCTAGCCAGCTCACCCACTGGAAGTCTCTCCTTCATTGATTACAGAAGTAACCAGGAAAGTGGTTGCAGCTTGGCACATAACTTAGACAAATAGATTTAAGTGCTGTGGAAATCTTGGCTACATAAATAGTGCCCTAACTCTTGCCAGCGAAATATTAACATGCGCCTTATTGCTCAACCACTTCTTTTTCATGAACGATGACTCACAGAAGTTGACTCATAAACAGTGCTTCAGTTCTAGAGTAACTAATAGAAGGTGGCCTCAGTGGATTATATCTACATATCTGAAAGAATAGATCTTCCTTGCTGATAAATACAATGAAATTATGTCATGGAAACAAGTCCCTTATTCCCAAATTGTTTTTTTTTCCCCAAATATGCAACAACAAGTATGTGAATCGCACCTTGAATCTAAATGGACAGGTGCTGATTGCTGAAATTGTCACGTATACTGTGAGAAGAATAATGTTTTTATGGCATATAGCAGGATTGAGTTAGACTGATCCTGAGCACTTCTGGTTCTGTTAAATCAATTACAGTGTTGTTTGTCACTTCAGGTGACCTAGGATTTCATGCCTTCTGAATACTATTCTTTTCTAAAATTTTACCAGACAACAATTTGCCAACAATAGTTTTTACTGGTAAAACCAGTGTAAAAGAGTTATTGAACAGCAGCATAAACTAAAGACAACATGGGACATTATTATATTTTGGTTATATGAAAATTAACTGCTGGTGTTTGTGAGCTGTAGAAAAGGAAGAAATAGCTGAAAGCCTCATCATGAGGGCCAGAATCTACCACAGTTTACTGTAACCATACAGTAAGCAGCAGTAGATAGCTGTTGGGCACAGGCCTTCAGGAAAAATGTAATAATTGTAATTTTTGTGAACTGTAATATCATTTTGTCATGGTTTTGCCCACCCAGCTGGCAACATAGCAACCATGCAACCGCTCATTCTCTTCTAACCTCCTCTGGTGGAATGGGGATGAGAAAATTCAACAAAAGGCTCCAGGGTTGAGACAAAGGAGAGGAAGGACTTATGGTCATGGGCAAAAGACGGACTCAGTGTGGGGAAGTAGGACAGAGATAAATACAACCCTAACATGCAGATAACTGATAGCATTACAGGTAAATAAACTAACAATAATGACCTTATGGAGGCTCTGAGTCTCCTAGTTCTGAGTGAGGTAGATTGTACTGGTAGCCATTTTCTAAACATGGGAGTTGACTGCATGAGCTAAGAACAGTTTTGTCAAAGTAACACTTTGTGGTAAATACTTAGTGTAGTTAGTAAGTCTAGATCTAATTAAAGGATAGGAGTATCCACCAGACTGGCAGCCCCCAGCACAATATAGGTTAATTCCATACTCTATGGTTTTCTTAAGTGTGCCTTTAGATTACATCTTCTTTAGGAGAAGAAGCTTGACTTGATATTCATCTACAAATACTTCAGATGTCACTCCAGAGATACAGTGGTACTGACGAATATGATGACAGATTGTGTTTTGGGACAGACATATAAAACACCTGGCCTACTATCAGAAGGATAGTCAGAGATCTCAGAGGTTCATCAAATCATTTCAGGCAATCTCCAGAGGGCACACTGTTTTATAACTTAGCTAATGTTATTTCCCTTATTTCTTAGAGCCTGAAAAAGATGTAAATACACTCGCTTATTAGTTTTTCTAGCATTGCCTGAAAGAAACCTGCTGATTCCTTTTCATTTGTTATGGTTCTTCATGACTGTCGTGGTTTAGGGTCAGGGCAGCCCCTAAGACCCAACAGACGTTCTCTGTTAACTCCCCTCCCTCCCCAAAGAGGAAGAGAAAAGGAATAAGGGAGAGAGACTTAGTGATTAGAAAAGGAAACTAGAACAGCTTTAATGATTAATAATAATAAAATAGAGTATGTACAAATCTATACAAAACCAGTACTGAACCCAACCCCCCTGATGGTAATTACATCACCATCACCACTGATGTTGTAGGGCAGGCACCGGGGGTCCCAGACTGGACCCCGCAGCAGACGGGAGCTGTGTTCAGGAGCTGGATTCTGGTACCGGATTCAGGAACATGGGATCAAAGGCAGAATGGACAGAGTCCTCCTTGGATGTTCTGGGGAAGCAGTCCAAGAGGGGAGAAGAGCCCAGGTAAAAGCCCAATAGACCCTCTCTAGATCCCTCTGCTTGCTACTGAATAGATCCTTGCTACTGAATATGACGTCTATGGGCTGAAATACCTCGTTGATCAGTTGGGGGTTATCTGCCCTGTCTGCTCCTTACTAGGTGAGGTCTTTTTCCTTTCTGCACCCCCCTGTGTGGTACACACTGTCCAGAAGTGGCCTTGGTCTGCATACCAATTCTTGGTAGTAACTCTAAACATGGGCTGTTATCACTGCTGGCAGCAGACACTTGCAAAAACATGCTTCTAACTTCAGAAAGTGCTGTTCATTAGAAGTACTGAATTGAAAAGTAAAATCACTGAACAAAATTAGTCCTGTTTTCACCCAAACCAGGACAATGACATAAAGACCTTTTCCACTACAAGTTACAAAAAAACCCAAACTTTGTTCTTTTTGTTCACAAGTTTTAGTGACCCTAAATTATAGGTGAAAGATTTTTGGATCAATTTACTAAATTTAATAAATAAGGGCAAGTGATTGTGAAACTGAATAATTTCCTTTTAAAAAAGAAAAGCAAATGCGTTCATCATATTGTAAGTTAAAAAAATATATATGTTTGATCCTCAGCTTATAGCAAAAGTACGTTTGTTTTGGCTTATCTAACACAGCATCTTATTCTTACTGCTATTATAGGAAATATAAGTCATTAATACAGTAGAAACTATATATGAAAGAAATTGCAGCATTATTGCTAATATAGTTTGATAAGGAAAAAAAAGCTTTGCATTTGTTTTGTGTTCAAGAACATAGCACAACTTACTCAACAACCTCAACTGACTATTGTTTAGTATAGAACAACCAGTTCTTTGCATTTTATTTTGGTAATGTATGAAAAGTTAATTCCTCAAAGAAGCATTTCTAACAACTGAATTACAAATTAATTCTATTTAAATATCATTTTGACTTCAAGGGGCTTTACTATAATTGCTCATTTCAATTCACAATTACATCATCCTTAACTTTCTTCTCATTTTCTACATCAAAGCAGTAGAAAGAATCACATGCATTCTACTTTCAAAAAATTAAGGGTAAGAGGCCTTCATGTCTACTACTCTATAGAAAATGAAGTATGCCTTCAAGGCAGTCAATCAACATGATTTTTCTTATCCAGATGGAATAAAATCATCACATCTGGAATGGCAGTTTTCTGTCATTATGGCAAAAGTTCTTTCTGCTTGAATCAAGACATTTAATGAAAGTGGCTAAGGTGGAAGCAAGCTGACCAAAATTTACAGGGGCTATGATCTGTGGAAACAGGCATGTACCTTGAGAACATCCTATGTCATAGGTTCATTTCTGTGTTATTGTGAAAGGGAGACACGAATGACTGAGTTACACCTGAAAATTTATGGCAATTAATCTAATTTAAAAATTAACTTAATGGCCAATAATATATATATAAAACAGAGGTAGGAATTATTTGAGTACGCAGGAGACCATTATATATTTTAGCCTAACTGCATTTCAACTCTAATAGCAAAAAAATACTTTATAGAGGAAGAAGGATGCTTGTATTAAATTATTTTATACTTTCAGGTCGAAGTTGGACAATATATATTGTCTTTGGAAGAAATTGTAATTCTAACAGGCATCTCCGTGAGGAGAATACTCTGCTGTCTTTGTCTAGTCTTTTGTCTCCAAGAAAGAGATCCTTGCCAGTCTATCAGACATCAGTTAGTCAAGACATTGTTATTTTTACTGAACTTAATGAACATTAGGGGTTTTTTTTTAAATAAATTGCAATTATTGACAATTTTCTTACTGAAAAGTATGAATGGAAAATGAAAGGAAAATACAATGAAAGGCAGTGGTGGCTGTATGAATCCTGAAATCAAGGCTGCATGAATCAGTAAGTTCAAGCTCCTTCACAGATCATTGAGTTTGATGACAAAATGTCTGCATAAAACTATGATCTGCAATATAAGTAGTCCAGACATTGCAGAAGCTGTCCTGTGTGTCAAGGATAAGCAGATATGCAGAGTAGAGTTTAAAAACACAGCAAAAGAGCTTTCATGTTCTACCAGTCATGGTTAGTGCCTTGTGTGGCTTCAGTAGGCCTTCATGCTGACAACACCTTGCAGATGTAATGATTTCTTTAGGATTCCCTCTCCTGTCCTCCAACTATACAAGAAAGAAGCACCCAGAGGAATCCATTCTTTTAATTTCCTTCTTTTTTTTTTCATCTAATTAGTTTGAAAATTCAAAGTGAGACACAACCACTACAAAAGACAAAAATTAATACAGGTGCTGCAATATATTTACAACAGAAACTTCTCAGTGGAAAGGGAACAGATTCCTCTATTTCAGAAAGCAACTAAGAAAAACATTTTAGTTACTGAAGCTAAAACAATAATGTCTGTGATGACCTCGATGGAAACATTACTGCCTAATACTGGAAAAAGCATTCTAATCATTTCTATATCCTACAAAACCAAACAGAGCATTCTGAACTCCCACTGGAGTCTGTCCCAAATGACAGCACACAGAGGATGCAGCAAGGAATATGCATAATGTGGAACATAACAAAATAAAGCTTAGTAGCTTCCCTCAGGAGTAAGAATTTATTGAGATTTACACTTCACTTCCAGTACTAAAGATTCCTCTGAAAACATCACCACATTGCTTCATATTGTGACAGTGTTGCACAGATATCAAGTAATCGAGAAATATATTCTACAATGATGAAGCTGTTGTGTTTTCCTAACTCCTGTTTTCAAATGTCCTCTGAACAAGCTGATATTTTGTGTGTAAACCTGGACTTTTCCAGAATCCTAAAAAGAAGAGAGATCTTAAGGTTTGGATTACAATTGTTATTTGGGAAATTCAGAATAGTTTTCTCATAGAGGTTAGCCATGGAAAGAAATCCTAACAGGATTTTTTTTTTGTCCAACTTAAACAGAGTTATTAATATGACCCACGGTACATTACTACAGATGTAAAAGCTATCAAATGGTCTGGGAAAGTTTTTCTTTAAACACGGCTTTGCAGATGTTCAATAGCTTGCTATCTCCAAACAGAATTAATATGTATATATTTGCATTGGGCCTCTGTGACCCAGGTCAGCTTTTTCCTTAAAGAAAACATAAAGCATTGATGTACTATTCCTTTCCTTTGTTATGAAATTTAATAAAACAGTGACAAAAGCAATTGCTACTGTATAATCAACAGTCACATTTTATCTCTAAAGCAGTGTAAGGCCACAGATGAAAACTGGTAACAGAAAGTTTTCCTATTTTCTTTCCATCCTGGTTTTGGCTGGGATAAAGTTAACTTTCTTCCTAATAGCTAGTACAGTCCTGCGTTTTGGATTTAGGATGAGAATAATGTCAATAACACACTAATGTTTTTGTTGTTGCTGAGCAGTGCTTACACTAAGTCAAGGACATTTCAGCTTCTACACACTGCTGCCAGTGGGGAGGCTGGGTGTGCACAAGAAGCTGGGAGAAGACACAACCAGAACAGCTGACTCGGACTGGCCAAAGGGGTATTCCATACCATATGACATCATACTGAAAAATAAAACTGAGGGGAATTGGCTGTGTGGTGCTGGCCACTGCTCAGGGACAGGCTGGTCATCAGTTAGTGGGTGGTAAGCAATTGCATTGTACATCACTTGTTTTATATATATTCTTTTGTCATTATCATCCTTTCCTTTACTGTTCTATTAAACTATCCTTATCTCAGCCCATTAATTTTACCCCTTTTTGCTATTTTCTCCTCCATCCCACTTGGAAGGAGTGAACAAACCAGCTATGTGGTGTTTAGCTGCCTGCCAGGTTAAAGCACAACACTTTCTCCTAGAAGCTACATTTTGGAAAACCTGTTAGAAATTCAAAAAATGGAGGTACATCTCTATGTTGGAAGAAGACTATAAAATCAAAGGTGTTTTCATCATGAAAATTCAAAAATACCTACATGTGTATGTAAATTTGACTTGTTGTCTGCTCTGTGTTTCAGAAAAAGTCAATTTTATTTTAAAATAATTAATACAATAGAAGAAAAATCCAAGGTCAGTTCCAGTATCATTCTCAGATCATTGTTGGATGTCATCTTCAAACAGCTGTTCTTGTCAAATATTCCTACAATGGTATCTGAGATAAAATGTGGGGCTATTTTTTCTCTACTTACAGTATGAAAGAATTATGGTTCTTAGGGAGGTTTTCAGTAGTTGCTGATAATAGGCAAAAGAATAACTCATCTACACATGGTGTCATGCAAGGATAGTTGTTCTGTAACAACTCTTCTTCAATAACTTTACAACTTTTTACATAGGATAAGCACTTCTGTTTAGTTTCATCTGTGTTTCAGTGAGAAGGGTGAACAACGACAGTTTTAAGATCACATTTATATGAATTAATTTCTGTTTGTAGATAACTGTCATCATTGTAAGGCAATTTATAAAACAGGTATCTAGTTTGGAAGTTCAGGTGTTGATTTGGGNAAGACACAACCAGAACAGCTGACTCGGACTGGCCAAAGGGGTATTCCATACCATATGACATCATACTGAAAAATAAAACTGAGGGGAATTGGCTGTGTGGTGCTGGCCACTGCTCAGGGACAGGCTGGTCATCAGTTAGTGGGTGGTAAGCAATTGCATTGTACATCACTTGTTTTATATATATTCTTTTGTCATTATCATCCTTTCCTTTACTGTTCTATTAAACTATCCTTATCTCAGCCCATTAATTTTACCCCTTTTTGCTATTTTCTCCTCCATCCCACTTGGAAGGAGTGAACAAACCAGCTATGTGGTGTTTAGCTGCCTGCCAGGTTAAAGCACAACACTTTCTCCTAGAAGCTACATTTTGGAAAACCTGTTAGAAATTCAAAAAATGGAGGTACATCTCTATGTTGGAAGAAGACTATAAAATCAAAGGTGTTTTCATCATGAAAATTCAAAAATACCTACATGTGTATGTAAATTTGACTTGTTGTCTGCTCTGTGTTTCAGAAAAAGTCAATTTTATTTTAAAATAATTAATACAATAGAAGAAAAATCCAAGGTCAGTACCAGTATCATTCTCAGATCATTGTTGGATGTCATCTTCAAACAGCTGTTCTTGTCAAATATTCCTACAATGGTATCTGAGATAAAATGTGGGGCTATTTTTTCTCTACTTACAGTATGAAAGAATTATGGTTCTTAGGGAGGTTTTCAGTAGTTGCTGATAATAGGCAAAAGAATAACTCATCTACACATGGTGTCATGCAAGGATAGTTGTTCTGTAACAACTCTTCTTCAATAACTTTACAACTTTTTACATAGGATAAGCACTTCTGTTTAGTTTCATCTGTGTTTCAGTGAGAAGGGTGAACAACGACAGTTTTAAGATCACATTTATATGAATTAATTTCTGTTTGTAGATAACTGTCATCATTGTAAGGCAATTTATAAAACAGGTATCTAGTTTGGAAGTTCAGGTGTTGATTTGGGATAAAATTATTCACTATCCTGTCAGAAACCCAGGGTAATCAGTAAGAATTCTATTTTTAAAAAAAGATAAATGAATTTAATTATTTATTCTCTGCTGCAAAGAAGATATGACTGTGTTTTAAAATCAGAAGCATATCTGTCTGAATAACTTGAAAAACCAAGAAAGCTGAGTAATGCTTCTTTCTCACATGTGAATGAAATTACTCCCATCCATTCCTTTGGAAATGTAGATTAGAAATTCTGCTCATTCTAACCCAGTTTTACTGCAGATATACCTCTTCCAAAAAAGGAAGAGAAAGGGAATAAGGAAGAGTCTTATCGATTAGAAAGGAAAGCTAGAACAGCTTTAATGATAATAATAATAATATTAAAATGGAATATACCAGTATACACAAAACCAGTATTAAATCCACTCCTCCTCCCAATGGCAGTCACATCTCTGTCACCACAGATGCTGTTCAGGAGACACTGGGGAAGCCCCAGAATGGACTCAGCAGCAGAGCAGAACTGGATTCAGGAACTGGATTCTGAAACTGGATTCAGGAACACCGGGATCAGGATTGAAGCAGAATGGACAGAGGTTTCCTCAGATATCAGTCTTTGAAGAAGAGAACTTGACCCTCATGATCCCTCAGCTTTAAACTGAGTATGACATATATAGGATAGAATAACTAGTTGGTGAGTTCAGGGTCACCTGTCCTACCCACTCCTCCCAACAGATGCAGCCTTTTACTTTCTGCACCCTACAATGTGATACACAAGATCTTGAAGTGACCTTGGTCTGCATCCTAACCCTTGTGAGTTACTTTAAACATCAAGCATTATCACTGCTCAAAAAAAGGACACTGTCGGTACATAAATCTGCTGTTAACTTCAGAAAGGGTAGTTAGTTAGAAGAGAGTGAGTTGAAAAGTAAACTCACTGAACAAAATTGTTCTGTTCTAACTAAAACCAAGCCAGGTGATAATGGCATCCTTAAGAAAATAAGCTAGCAAGTTTTAGGCTTTCACTCCTGAAAGTATATGAACTGCAGTTTTTAAAAATCTGACCAGTTGGTCATGTCTAAGCAATTTTCAAGTCATAGCAGAAGGCAATTTCTGAAATTGGGTTGTTGATGTCCTTCCTCCCTCCCAGACATATTCCAAGTCCCCATCTAATCACACATCAAGGTGGTAGAGCTTCACAAATAAGCAGCTGTAAGGTTATCTTTAGACAGGAAAGGCAAGATATTTTCAGAAAGAGTAGAGCTGATTTGTATGGGAATGATAAACATATTACAACTGAATAAAAGGTTTCTGCCACATAATGAGTATTTTTCAAAGTTTTAAGAATCATAAAAGCACTCTTTATACTGAAAAGCTTTGGATAATATTAATGACCTATACAGTTAATAGGTACTGATACATCTTAAAGCCAAATGTAAAAACAATGCATTTTTAGTGGAATAAATTCGGCTTGCAAATTTTAGCAGAACCATTCAGATACATAAGATTAAATCAAGACGTGCATCATCTCCATAAAAATAATGAAGGTAAAACAGACCTGTGCTATTACTCTTGTGAAGAAAATAGTATGAGATACAGAATGCTGGATACAGGCAAATGGTATAAAACTGTTTGTAGCCATTAAAATAATACAAAATATTTCTCCCAGAAAAAAAAAAAAACAACACACACACAAAAAACCACCCACAACAAAACTTCATTATGACTGCAGTTTGGGAAATTAGTTCTGCTGAATTATTAATCTTAATTAAAAGAATTTTGGCTATCTGCACAGCACACCTGTTACTCATTGGGCCTGGGGTTATTACCATGGGGTTGTTTTTTACCTAGTCAGGTGTGCTAGACTAGACAAAGATAGTAAGTATATAACCATATGATTCATCTTGTCCTAGAGCAAAGGAAATGCATAAATACTTCTTCACAGAAGAAACTAATATAGTAATGAAAGTCAGAATCACATTAGAGTAAAACTTATGCTAAATCAGTATTATCTTCTAACCTTGGGACCATATCCTCAGCTGCTGTAAATTAACCTCTTTTCTTCAGCTAAACAGGGTTATACTTGTTTGCACCTGATGAATTTTTCACACACTGCCATATATTAATATTGAGGAGAAAAACTGGCAAAGAAACGTTTAAAAAAGGGGGAGGATGTAATCTGTTCTACTGTTTCCTTTTACTTACATTTCCTGAACCGCAAGCTTGGATATGAATAGAATTATACACAATATGTCTTGGCATCAGAATTGACAAGCAGGTAAATACTGAAGGCAAAAGTTTATGGAAAATGTATACTTTCCCAGCATTTCAGAAGTCATAAGTCTATCATAACCATAAGTGTCATGAATAAGAATGGTGTATATTTACGTCTAATCTACAATGCCTGGGGAAAAAGAAAGGAAAAGGAGATAGACTTTTAAGAAGTATGAGCAAAAAACAAGGCTCAAAAACTGTGTTGATCCCACACTGAACCTATTTGTCAATTTGAAGAATTCCATGAGCCAGAAACGTTAGATGGGAAGCTAGTGACCCTAGTTGCTTTTTAGAGCACTGGCTATTAAATAACTGTATCGCATAAGCAAGCAAGAAGTGTATTATGAGACAGAAACATACAGCTGTGTTCAGCATTCCTGTAAAAATAGCTGGACAATATCACACATGAAAAACAAAATTATTATTCTTCAGCTCATATGTGAATTTTAGCTGATATGAGATAACAAATCAAAGAGGTTATTGAATAGCATTTTGTCTCCAATTTTATTCTACACGTAGTAACACTGGAGATAAAGAAAAAAACTGACTCTCTATTTTTTTTCCATCAAATATGTGGGTTTTGCATTGCCTTTCATTTGAAGAACTCAAATATTTTATGAACACAGCCTGATTCCTCATCATTTTATACTTGGATGGTAGTTGTTATTCATATAAAAATCTATAAAATATACTACTATGATTATTTGGACAATAATTTATATTGGATTTGTGTACTGTTGATAACTTCATAGCTCCCAAAGAAGTCAATGGAGACCAATACCAGAATTCCTTTATTACCTTTATCTGTCCTAAGTGAGAAGTTATGATCATACTCAGCATGTCCAGGTCTCTTAAGCACCATATCTTTTACTGTGTGCAATCACTACTCCATCAATAACACCAGTTTCCTTGGATCTAGAAGCCTTCTCCCTTATACACAGTATATCTTCATAATCCTCTTCCACCAAAACATTAACATTGCTGCTTCTGCTGTACCTCAACAAGATTATCCTAATACTCAAACATGGGCTCTATTATTTTCTAATTTACAAATTAACTCTTGATATCTGAGTAACCACTTTAGGATTTATGCATTTTCTTAGCAAACGGGGAGTAGCAGAGCTATATTTCAGCCTTCTCATTTGCGTATCATTCAGTTGGATGAAACCATATTTGATGAGTGCACATAGACAGATACTGCAGCTCAGGTGATCTGCCAATCCTTGACACGGCAATTCACTCAGAGGGGCAAATGAAACCTTAGCTCATTCAGGACTTAAATATTATTTCAAATTAAGCTTACTTTACTACTGTGGTAGATAAGGAAACCTATGTCCAAGGGAGAAACAGTTTCTCCTTAATAATTTCTCTAGAAGCATCATGCAGCTGCTAACATTTGCTATGTGACCTTGAAAACATAATTGTTGGCCTTCTTATCCCACTGTGTTTGAGGTGTCTTGTTTCCTTTTGTTCATTGTACAGTATCAGCAATTAGTCTTTAAGATCTTTACATTAAGGACTCTCTTGTGCAGTTATACTTGATGTTTAATAACCATTAAGATGGATTTGTTCTTTGCCAAAGTTATCCAAGTCATTCTATAAATATTTAAAATAAACACACCATTCTCTGTGTTTCATTATTTGTTTGGGACTATTTTAACAGTTATCCAAGATACTGTCTAACTGAGGTTGAGAAAAATCAACAAAACTTGTGGGTTTTATGGAATACTTACATGGTACTTAAGTCATCTTGCCACCTAATCTACTTGGGATGAAGAATGTATTTTTTGATTGAATATTCTCAGATGATTGACTTTCCCTCCACTATGTTTTTTTTTTTAAGCTTTCTTACACTAACAATAAACCTCAAATATCTAAACCTCACAGGAGATGTATTGTTTATGCATATTCATAGGTGATTAAAGGAAATGGTATTTATTTATTTTGCCCATCCGAATTGTAATGTTATTCATGTTACTCCTTGCCTTAGAAAAAGCTGCTTAAAACTCATGCGAAAAAAGGGCAAGGAATTAATTCCCTGTTCATGGTTAATTCTATTTCTAAATCTTATGGACAAAAGGCCAGTTTGATGCCATAAGAATAAAGATTCATGCTTAATAATATTTTACTGAAATGAGTTTATAATATAAAGTGAGCAGCCTTAGTATTCAATTATTTGTGTGCTAATATAAAAGGTAGGATTAACATAGCCATCCTATAGCTTCAGCAGTTGGTATTACAAAAATTCAGCCAATTTCAACAGCTGCAGCTAAATGGTATCCTGTGGTCCAAATACCGAAATCGAGGTACTGGTAATAGAAATGCTTCTTTTGGATACAGTTGTGATAATTAGAATACTGCATAATTTCTGCGTCACTATCATGAATAAACAATAAAAGAAACAAAAAAAAGCGCTACTATTTTGAGTTATTTTGTCATGGTTTTGTGATGAGGAAATATGACAAAATAGAAATAAGCAAGAGCTCAAACCCATCTGGAACAGGTCCCATGGGTGCTGAGCTTCTATATTACCTAATCACAGAATAGATGACCTGGATCATCTATGAGATGTATTATGTTTCTGTATTTTATTTTTAATGGTGATAATTAGTTATTTTTAACAGTCTGATTGGACTGGTACTAGTGGGAAAAAGAAGAAGTTAGTGAAGAAAAAAGGCGCTCATTATAAAAATAAACCCTCTAGTCATTAACTAGATAAGATAGCCCCTGTGAAGGGCTGGATCACAATCCTTTCCCCACTACTGATGTAAATGTATGATATTTAGTGAAATAACAGACTATCAAATCATATTTTATGGATACATGATGAAGCTAAGAGGGAAGTAATAACTGCCCTTACAGCCTTGACAGGCTGTCCTATATCCTACAATATTTGGATTCAGCTATTAGCTCCTATGTTAACCTGTGATAATGTCTCAATTAAAGAGCTAACAGAGACAGTTTGGAATGAGATTGGCTAAAGATCGCACAGTATGACTCCTAAGCTACTGTCGTAGCATGTGACACTTGGAGTGTCTCATTCCTTGGGTCTGCTCTGCAGATCCTCAGTCCCCACAGGAACACTCAAAGGAGTTTTTTGTAGTTCAAAACAAGAAAAAACTCCATCATGTAATTTGAGTCTTGTCAGTACAACACAAAAAATGTATACTGATGTTTCAAAACTTGCACAGAAACAGTTGCATGCTATAACTCTTGTGGCTACTCTTGCTGTTTTAATAACTCACTGAACACCATTGCCATAAAATTTTACAAGGCATAAACTCCTTTGGTTTATTCTTTTACAGACTTTTGAATTAATTAAAGTACAAAGAATATGATCTTTTCCATTATACCTTCTTTGAGATTCCTGCAATATGGAAATTTTAAAGAGCCTGTAAAGTCATTCACAATTAATTTGATTCCATACTGTTTCAGTCAAATGATTTTTTGACATAAATGATTTAACTAGCTTTTCATTTGTTATGTAAAATTCTTGGGTTTATATAGATGTATATATGCTGCCAACTCATGTAAATGTTATCAAAGTTCTGGTGATGTTACTGGAATGACATATATAACTGAGGCATTGATCAATGAGGCTATAACAGAAGCTCAAAAAGGGGTTATCTCAACATCATTTGGCACCAAATATGAGAAGTATGGGCCATATTCTGTCTTTGCACCATCATGGAATGTCTCCACTTATTTAGAGAAACCAGTGAGCTGAGATTTTGGCTACTTTGTATTAGTGAAAGGAATCTGACATGTCATCTTATGTTGTTGTGAAGTTAGAAAAACTATCATGGAGCAGAAAATTTTGTCCTTGTTGATGATAAATACACAGAACAGTTTTTTGCTTTCCAGGGACGTCATTAGGTCTGTGGCCCATCACTACTACTACTTCCTATCATCAGAGACTGATACAAAAACACAGTGAGGTGCCAATCCAACTGTTGAGTACAATGCCTCTGTGCTTTCATAATGAATTGCCTCATTGGCTCAGTGTGATTGACTACTTTAGCTAGTGGCTTTTGTCTTTACATGGGAAACAGCACACACCTGACAGGGGCAGGAGAACCTCTATAGGCCTACTGGCCAACCCCTTTTAATACACCCCAGAATGGCATTGGCCTCTTGACCACAAGAGCACATTGCTGGCTCATGGTCAGCCTCCCATCAACTAGGACCCCCAAATCCTTTTCCCCTTCACTGCCTTCCAACAGATCAGTCCCCAGCCTATACTGATTCCTGGGGTTGTTCTTTCCCGGATGCAAGACTCTATACTCATCCTTGTTGAATTTCATTAAATTTCTTCCTGCCCAACCATCCAGCCTATCCAGATCTCACTGGATGGCAGCACAGCCTACTGGTGTGTCAGACACTCCACCAAGCTTGGTGTCATCAGCAAACTTGCTGACAGTGCATTCTGTGCCCTCATCCAGGTCGCTCATGAATATGTTGAACAGAACTGGTCCCAGAATCGACCCCTGTGGGACCCCACTAGTTACAGGGCTGTTACCTGGTTATGTCCTCATAAAAGGCTATCAGGTTGGTCAGACATCACCTCTCCTTGGTAAACCATGCTGACAGCTCCTAATGTCCACCTTGTCCTTGATATGCAGAGGATAGATTGCTCCATTACCTTTCCAGGGACGGAGGAGAGGCTGACCAGTCTATAGTTGACTAGGTCCTCCTTCTTACCTCTATGAAGATTGGAGTGATGTTTGCCCCCCTCAAGTCCCCAGGCACCTCTCCTCTCTGCCATGACTTACTGAAGATCAAATTAGGGTCTTCACCACAACTGTCCAACCACCTCAAAATCTGAATTACAATAACCATCTCAATTTTTACTTTCATGCAAGGAAATTCCCCAATATCGGGATAATTTCAGTCTATGCTGGAGGATTCTCAAGAGATGTGTTTACTGAGATAGCACTTTTTGCCATCATGCTTCATGTCCTTTAGTTTCCCTTTAAACATTATAACATGAAACTGAACAAAATTGTGGATCTGTCAGGTCACTGTAAGAAGAGATTTTCTGCATAGCCATGAAACATGGACACTGAAGCAGCCTGAAACTTAAACATATTCAGATTTTTCTGACTGTCCTCAGCAGCAGTCCAACCTTAAGAATCAAAATAAGGATCAAGACATTGCTACTTGCAAAGATCAACTACTTCAATCTGGTTTCATTTTCACATCACTTTTGGCAGAAGCAGATTATAACGAGGGAAACAGGAATTATAAACCATGTTTACCAAGAGAAAACACTGCATAGTGATTGGTTTTGTGCATGAAAACCCTGTGACACAACATCATACTGACAGCCTTTGTCTAATAATGAACATATCACTTTGGTAATTCAGCTAAAATCAGGTCTAGCTGGCCTTCAGTCTTCACTGAGGTTCCTTCACTTTGGGTTTTGTCTCCTTGTTAGGAGACAATTGGATCAGATAACATATTCTGCCCCGTTGTGTCCTTTGCCTGCAAGTTTAGCACCAGCTACAACCTATTGCGAGATTTATGCATTGATCATGATAAAAGGACTATAACCAATTAAATTAGCTGTTGATACTTCCTCTTGATAATTTCCTAAACCAGCAGTGCTTCCAGTCTTCATGATTTATTACCTACATTCCTGAGTCACAGCTCCGGTCTACTATTGATAGTAAATGCTCCACTGAAAGAAGGGGAATGCTTAGTTCAAGATAGGTCCCTGCTGCACAAAGGTGGAAGGAAGAGGCCCTTTCTCTGCATCATGCCAAAATGGTGAAAAAAGCCTTCATCTGCCAACAAAGACAAGAAATCTGTTGCAATGCTGCTGCCCATCTTTGCCCTGTGTCAGGATTCCTTTCTGGAAATGGGAATACTGAACTAAGGACCTCTACCTTTGAAATCATCCCATTTATCTGCCTATATATTTTGCTAAATACATTGCACTTTGCCTGAAGATTCACTATATTTTGTATAATTCAGTAATATAAAAACTGGATTAAAGCATCAAGCACATCCTGACATGTGGAGTCTGTGATTTGGATTGCAGATCACCTTAGAGTCCACTATACAGCTCCTAAGTTCCCACTGAGCCCAGGATGTTCCCCTCTGGCATTTTTTAATATCAGTCTAGATCTGAATTTTGTAACAGTACAAGTGGTCTGTCATGTGGGAGTGTTTTGGCTGACTGTTTTTAATCTGGTTTCCTTGTGAGGAGTGTACACGGCTGCTTAGACAGGAGCTATACAGGTCTCACTGGGGTTAGCCTTGTGTTTGCCACAAAGTGAATCTGGGCTGCTCCAGAAGAAATGGTGATCATGTGCCACTCAGGAAGACCATTTCCTCCACAAACTGCATTGATTTACAGGACTAGTCAAAGGAGAGATGAATATAAGCCAGCTCTATCTTGCGCTTCCTGTGCTTTGCAGTGAATAAAGATCTTACCACTAGCCAATAGCATCAGATGGAGGCCACTTAACAACTCAGCTTTCACAGCCAAGCACATGCCTCTTAAAATCTGGTCTACTGCATAAACATCTGCCTCTTGTATCCATAATTACATCATATACATCCAGGTTTCGTAGATTTCTAGCACAAATGTGTAAGCAGAACAAAATGGAGGAATTACCATCCCACTTGCAGGGAAAAGTATTATGAATGCTGCTCAGCATATTGCATCTGCAAGGAAAGAGCATACTACCTGCTGTACAGGGACAGTAGTAATTGCAAGTTTAGTAAAAGATTGCGGAATTTAATGGACAGAACTCATGTGACTGAATTTGTTTTTAATCTAGTTTGGAGTCTGTGTTATCTATTTGTTTATTTCAAGGCAAAATAGGAAAAATAATTATCCTTTCTGCAGAAAAATAGCAGAGCTGTAAAAATTTCCATTGATTAATCCAGAAATTACCCATGAACTTGAAGCATTTGTTCACCAGAACCTGTAATTTTGCTGACGGGCTGCAGCAAGGTTCTCAGTGCCAAAAACGGTTCAGCTGAGGTGACACAGTAAATGCAGAAACACGCTGCACTGAAGCTGCACAGAATTTCAACTCACATCATTAGCTTCAAGGATAATAACTGTGAACTCCAGGGCAAACTTTCCTTATAGACAACTAATGAGTTTTTGCAATACCGCAGAACATCCTGTACCTGCTGTTGAGCTCTGAGTTAAACAAGTAGGAAGGAAAGTAACTGTCATCACTTCTTCTTCCAGTCCTGTGGTTCTTTGCTACTCTATGGTAAGTCATTTCACCTCCAGATAACTCTTCACAATTCTGGACCAAATTGTTCCTATCAAAAGGAAAAAAAAATATGGAGACATTTTAACGTTTCCTGTGCCATATATACCTACTAGTTATTTTTAAATTCATTGCCTGTAGTAAGAACATTCAACAGAAAGATATACTATCAAACTACAGTTTTATCAGAACCAGAAAAATAAATAACTACATGCAGCTCTTGGGAAAAAAAAAAGATTAAAACATATTTATATTTAATTTCAACTTATTATTAATTTCCTTTTCATTGTGAATTGCATTTCATAGCTAATTATTAAAGTCAATGTATCTTACCTAATATGTTAAAATTAGATTAACTGATATTATGAAACACAGTATTTTCACATAGTGAAAAAAGACTATATTCATTATTTAATAAAAATTCCTATGCTGTGGGAAACATCAAAACTTTGACATTTTTTGAAAAGGGAATATCGTCAGCAGACAAAATTACATACCTCAAGGGCTGTTATGGGACATCAGATATATAAAATGTTAGTCTTCTGATACTAAACCAAAATCTACACAACCTGATTTGTAGCTTTCAAACACTGTTTGGGTGAAAATATACACACAAACTGCAATTGCCATGGATTTGGGGTGATATTTTTGAGCATACCAATAAAATGTATTGAGCAAGCTGCCTCATGACTGCAGTTCTTCATGCAAGCAAGGCTTTCTTGCTTGTGTCTGGTATGTTTACTGAGGATTTTACCTTCACAGGATGCTAACACATGCCATTTAGTCTGGGGATATAGAGCTATTAACACTCCCCAGGGGGCCTGGGAGAGGGCCTTGTTCTCCAGACCTGAAACCGTGTGAGACCTGCATGAATACCACAGCTGTAGCTATTGCTGTGCACCTGAGCAGTGCTGCAGCAGGTCTCATCACTGCAGCAGTGCCTTCCTTTTAGATTCCCTTCAAACCTCACCTTCCACTGCTGCAGGCAACATCAGCAGCTCCCGCTGGAACCTGCCTGAATCTTGCAAAGTGCAGGCAGGATAAACAGAGTCTGCACAAACTGCCAAGCCACTCCTTGGACTAAGCATGTGAAGTACCTAATTCACCATATTGCATAGGATGCATTCAAGATTTCTCCTAGAAAAACTCATCCATACTCTTCTGACAACACACCTCAGCACCCTGAAAGCTCCACACAATGATGTCTGGCACCTATGCCTGGTGGCACAGGTTGGCTTGTGTCCACATGGCCTCTGTGGAACAGACCAGATGTTTGTCCAGGTTGTCTATGCATCTCATTGCATCTCATTGCACCATAGATACGGTCCAGTTACTTAAACTGTCCCAAAGCCCATTCCCTGACCCTGAAGGCTGGCTATATTCTTAATGTTAAACTCTTTTCTGCTATAAAGAGTGTGACAGTTTCCTGACCATGTGTTGCAAACAGAGCCTGGAAATGTTTCTGAACTTTGCTTAACTGTAATTTAGTATAACGCAAGATAACCTGAACAAGAATTGTGCAGGCGATTGTTCTACTGCTTTAACACACAAAATGATCAATCTGCAACCCCTCATTGTTGGCACAACACTTGGACTCATCCCTGTGTATATAGTTTACTAACAGAGAGGTCAATCTATAGCCCAGAGACAGAATTGCTAATTCATTTTCTTCTATTTAATTTTGAAAAGCTTTCAGTAATGAAAATGCTGTGTCATAATTAACCAGTTCTTATATACTGTAATAACATTGTGAATGTCTTGGGATGTGGTGAGAGGACCCGCCTGGATCTGTTCCTGTGTAGCCTGCCCTAGGTGTTCCTGCGCTGGCAGGGGGGTTGGACTCAATGATCTCCAAAGGTCCCTTCCAACCCCTACCATTCTATGATTCTATGATTATATGACTTGTGAGAGGGACCACAGGTATGTTGTGGTCCTGCAGGAATACTGAAGTGCTGGAGGAGGGGTGAAAATGCACGGGGAAGCAAACCTGATGCATAGGTTTTATGGACTGCCCTTTAGAAACAACCTCTGGACCAAACAATTGCTGGAACCATAGGCCAGTTTCATCACGGAATAAACATTCTGTTCACTCCCCAGAGAGAACCAAAGTCAACCAACAAACACACAGTGAGAATGCCATCAGAGCCTCTCAGGGGCAAACAGGAGAGGCTACTTGTTTGCCAGAACAGACTTACCTCGATGAAATTCCAGTTTGAAAGAACTGAGCAATTTTGAAGAATCTGTGTCTTTTCCACAGCACAGAGATTTCTGTTTCCCATCAGAGATTTAGAAAGGTGATAGTGACATTAAAATGGCATATTTATTCACAGAGGTTTTGTGTGACCCTCTATTTGTACTTTTGCCATGCTTCATAAAACCAGTCCTAGATTACACAAGCCTAGAGAAATGCTGATTAAGCTGTACAGTAAATCTGAGTACGAAATATGGATAATTAACCACTGCAGCAGTTGCCAATAACTGCAGGGCAAGAGTTTCTATTAATTTTCCTTCAAAAGCTGAAGGAAGCAGTGTCTGACTATGAAACATCAGCTGACTACAGAAGAAAATAGAGGCTAGTATTCTGTCTTTGAAATAACATGATGAAAATTACCAGCACTTTCTTTGTGACAGACAACTCTAAATCAGGATTCAAAATATAAAGAACTAAAAAACATGCTATACATACATGTCTTAGTATAAGAAACAATTTTTTAAAGACGGTAAGAAAGAAGTTGAGATTTGAGAGAAGACAGCACTGCTTCTAAGAGAGAATTCAACTTTGGTTTAGGCAAAGGATTGCTGTGGGACCTTGGGAAAGACATCTCAGACAAATGCCTCAGTTCCTTCATGATAAACTAGTCTGAAAGCTAATTACAACAAAGTTATCTAAATTCTTCAAGTGCATCAGCTATTAAATATAGAAACAGTGGAAGACAGGAAGATTTCTTCAGGATGTGTTGAATTTGAGCCTGTAAGCATCATACACCCAACAGATAAGCATCCCTCTTTCTGCTTCCTTTTTTGCCAGAAGACCAAAACTAAGAGATCATTAAAAATATCATTGGTCTGCACCCCAGCAGTATCTTGCAATTAGAGGAGGTGGTAAGGTAGGAAAGGGGGAGAGAATTTTTAAAGGCATACACACTAATCCAGCTAGGTTTTCCATAAGTATATAAAATTTTGTTCATCTTCTGAAGTTCATAAAACAGTCATAGGTATTATTTGAGATTTTTGCCACACTGCCTCCAGCTTTCTGGAAAGCCTTTCAGGCTTGCGCTAGCACCATTATATAGAAAATGTATGGGTAGAGACCAAAAACACTGTTATCTTTCCTGGGGTGTATTAATTTATTAAAAAATTAGTATTTCAAATAGTGTATAAATTGAGATTTGACGTGTTCTCATACTAAAAAAATAATTTTCAGTAGCCTTTTCAAATTTCAGTAACCTTTCCAATGGATTGTCTTAAAATACCCATTTTTAATGCTGTCTAATATATATATTAACAATAATATGTTTCAAGTATGACATGCATCACTCAGTATCAGGTTTGTGACAGAGGCATGCTAAATAGCTTCTTCTCATGCAAAATTCTTTGTTATGATTACATTCAGTTATGTAAAAAATGCATATTCAGGGGGTCTGAGTACACCATGACTTGCTCATGGTGAGACTCTAAGTTGTCACTTCACATTCAGTTCTGGTGGTGAAGTGACTGAAAGATGTTAATTGTTCAATATCCCACATGAAATGAGATGCATGGTCTCAGACTGATGGCTAAGTATTTAACATTATAAGAACACCAACTCACTTGGCACTAGCTGTAAACTTTATTGTCAGCCTCAGCTTATATGCAAATGCATGGATGCAGCACACTGACCAAGAAGCTGTTAGGATGATGATGGTATGTACACAAAGAGACCCTGAAAAAGCAGTAAGCAGATAATAATTGCTACTGTTTATTTTATATCTAGTTCATAAATTAATTAAGGCTTATTGGGCTGGAAATTTTTGACTAGAGCACAATTTACTTCTAGAAGAAAAATCACATTTAGGAGAAAACAAAATGAGATTTCAAAATGTTTAAGGAGACTCAGCTCTGGGATTTGTCACACAATTCAGTGACAAAAATCCCCTTGTATTGACAAGGGAGTTCACTTGGGAAACTGTACCTTATGGATCTTATTTTCTCTAACATTAGCTATATAAAATGTTGTGATTTAGTTGTACACTAATTATTTATGAACCATCTGTAATAAAGAAAGAAAGAAAGAGATTCAAACCCCTCTGTCTATCCTTAGCACTTCTGTCTCTCTGTCAAGTACAGAAGGAGCCCAAATGATGATTTGCTGTATGTAGCAAAAGAGTGCATGAACTAGCCACATAAGCTTCTATGGCTAGTGTTGGAAGGAATTAATTTTATTCTTCCTTTTCATGAAATAAAATTATACTTCTTTCTATGGCCTTTGGTCAGATTGCATTCATAGAATACCGCAATGCCCACTTGAGGACACAGAGTCTCATTGTGCCTCTACCTTCAGGGACCCCAAGCATATTTGCCATCAAGCTATGGAAAGGAGCAAGACTACACCCATGGCAATGCTAAGGGAAAATCATAGAGCAGAGCTGGGCAAAATTCAGCTTTTCTGTTGAACTAGACAAAAGGGGAAAAATTGTAATTATTTTCAAAGTTTCTTCTATGTATATACTGTATTTTATATAGATTCTGTAAACATTCAAAGTCCATCAAAATATCTCCTGTTACAAGACAATATATTTCATTTCTCCTAGTCATTACCGTTCCACTTACTGGGATGAATTTGAGAGACTCTGGCCAATAATGAATATAAAGCAAAAAGTGGAAAAAACAAGACATGCTTAAAGTGTCTGACTCTTGATGCATCCTCTCAGGTCCAGCAGCAATCAACTTAAATACTTCCTGAGCCAGACATTGTATCTGGGTTATATATGGATGCATTTACATGATTTTCTCTAAACCCCATTTAAATCCATTTATATTTTTGGCATCTCATAGAAATTACCTCACTGTGTAGCTATGCAACAATATAGAAAAGTATTTCCTTCTGTTTATTTTAAACTCACTACCTGATAACTTTATCATATATGTGTCGTCCTGAGTTCCTGTAGTGCAAGAAATCCAACAAGTCTTCCCTGTTCCCCACACTATTCATGAATTTATTCTATGGTCATATTCCTCTAAGTTGCTCTTTGAAAGATGAAAAGGTGTATTTAATTTATTCTCCCTACTATGAAAACATTCTTCATTTCTATCCATTTCATTGCCTTTCAGTCCTATTTTATTACTACTACAATATGGTGTTACTGGTAGGTGGTTCTTTTCTGACAAAAACAGCGAATACAATTGTCCTATTTTCACATTAGCACAGCTCAAAAGCTTCACATGAATATGCTTCTCTTCAGACAAGGCAATTACTAGCTCCAAAACTGAATCCTTAGTAACTACGTATGACATACAGCAAAGGAAAATCACTTCCTTCAAATCACATGTGGATGCAGTTGTATTTTATTGAGGATTTTCCTAATGGGTCTCTTTTCATGTTACTTACACAATGTGAGAATTGTCTAATGGTTTATGGTTTTAAAGATAGAGATAGCCTAGCATGCTTCTCTAGTGGCATTTCAATACCTTCTGAGGTTGTATTGATTCATCCAGATATCTTTAAATACAAATATAGAAACCACAACAGATGTTTATGCTAATATTTAGTATTAGTATAACAACTCTACATCTCTATTCTGCCTAAGTACTTAAGTACTGCCAATTTTGTCAGACACATCCACTGTCATTTCTCATTCAATGATAATTTCTCCAGAAGATATATTGCAGTGACCAAATGGATACTGGCAAAAGGACTAGTTATGGGGTTTGTATCATTTACTGGAAACCTTCTAGTATCATAAAAAAGAACTTCATCAAACTTGCACTCAGGTCTTCAGGCTGACCTCATAGACAGGTCTGTCTGACTCACACTTATTCTGTGCACTTGGGAAGCGTTACACCTTAGCATGCTTGAGACCCTGAGGGACTTTATGAATCAGTCTATGAGATGGAATACATGTTTCTTTTTGATGTATTTTGGAAATTAAAGTCGAAAGTTGATGCGGTCTGGAAGAATGCTGCTGACTGTATTTCAGATAATGAAAAAGTGAAAAGGAATTTGGAAAACTACTCTCTTGACATCTGATTTCTTGGGTTTTGAGTTTATAGGATGTGTATGGTGCATCCTTTAGAGCCACTAAAAGTTTTTGCTAGTAATTTTTTTCTGTTTTGAAATGTATTTATTAAATTTCAGCAAGTAAATTGCCAACCCTAATAATTGAGATAAAATACCTCAGTAGTGGCTTTTTTGTTCATTTTTGTACAGTAAAGATTCTTGTATCAGAGCTATGTGTTCTGGTATAATTTCTCATTGAGTGATCAACAGCAATGGGATAAAATAGAATTAAAATAAAGAAAAATCATATATCTGTGTAGTTATGAGATATTCAGTCACAAGTTAAGTGTATTTGAATTATAGACACCTTTTATTCTGTCACATTCGGTTGTGAGAATAGATCTTGACATATATATTCAACCTGGATCATTGATAACTTCTGCTTAATTGTCAATCACGTGCTGAAGATCAGGAGTCTTGATTGTTATGCTTGACTACAGAATAAAATTCTGTGTTAGTAGTTAGAGGTTTACTATGAAAAGCATATTCGATCTGAGAGGCCATATGGATGATTTGTTAAGATTAAAACTTATTGCATGAGGTCCTAGGTTCCGTTCCTGAGGCAATCCATGACCTTCCTTTTAGCTTATTTATAAAATATGATAGCAGTTCATGCTTGAATGTCCCCGACTTAGAAGGCCAGCATGGATTTATTCAGTATAAGTGTCTAAGTGCATGAAAATAAAAGCCCAAGTCAGTAGATCTGACTAATATAAATTCACAACCTCCTTTTTAGTAGCTCAAGGAGTTTTCCCTTCAAGTAGGAGGGAGCAGGTAGTACTGCCTTTCTTCTTTCCCACTTCAGGCAGCAAGGATACTTTAATAAAATACTGTATTGCTGTAGTGAACACCCAATATCTCAAAATGCCCACATAGGGCTGTTCAATGCTGTACAGAAGGTCTAAACTGCATCACTCAAGCAAAACAGATATCTGAATGCTGTGCAGTGGCTGCTACCCTCAGGAAGTTCTGTTTGCTGGAGTGCCTTGAGATTGCTGGGGTGGCTCAGTCCTCTTGGGTCTCATAGAAAATTCAAATAGGGAGGGACTCCCCACAAACTGCACAGGGCATCCCGTTGTCCTTCATTGACTTATAAATTTATTTTCCTTCCCATGGAAAGAAGTAATCAACTATAATACAAACAAGTCTTACTTAGGTATAAGGTTTTTATGTATGAAACTTGGTAAGTCTTGAAGGGCAGCTGAAGAGCACATGCACAAAGAGAAGATTCCAGAACTACTCTTCTTGGAGAAGAAAGCAAAAAAAATGAGACGCAGATCATGACAAATTTTTTAAAGGAATGATAAAAACTAGACAAACCTGGGTTGGGTCTAGTCTGTCACTCTTAACTACCTTAACATGTTTTTAAATTTTACAAGTCTATTTAAAAAGTAATCTTCAAACAGAAACCTACATTTCTTTATACTTAATAAAGAGAAACAGATACTTCAGTAGACAGATTCATTTTGCCTGTCTTTAAACTGTTCCTTGCATATAAAATGAACTCGAGGATTCCCCTTACAAGCATCACTTTAGGCATTTAAATTTATACATATTACCTGACAAATTCAAAGGACTGCATGCAATTACAACATGGGAGTCAGTGGGGATTATTCTACTGTATTAATGTGTCATTTTCCAAACCAGAAGACAAAGTAAATGACATTAAAATGTTAAATTCTAGGTTTTAAAGTTTGAGTTGGGGCTTGTTGCTTTGAAACGCCTGTTAAACTGAAAACTTCATCCATAACATTACATGTGGGATCTCAAGTACCACCATCATGATAAATGTGATTTTTAATTTAAGATCTCTACCCACAGAGGGTAGATTACCTCACATACTATAGCCAGAATCATCCCCACCAACACAGAGGGTTGACAGAGATTATCTGCTTTAGAACAAGTTCATTTTGACTGCATTATTTTTATCTGTAAACAAACACAAGCATATTTTCAACTATTTAAGTTTGTTAGGGTTTTTTGTACCTCTTTTTTGATTCATTAGTTTAGGAGTTACAATAATTTTGAAAATGTACTTTTTACTTCAGAGCTTCTTTGACTTCCCATAAAGTGAGTGCAGTCTGGACTTTAAATTACGTAGAATGAAGGAAAACCAAGCTAAGATTTTAATGGCTTTCTGAATCACTGTAAATGTTTATAATAGTGAATATCTAATAAGATACAAAATATACTTCTTTACATAAAAGCTAAGCTTATTGTCTCATCAAATGTGTTCTTTTGTTTGTTCAATGTTAATTTTTTATTATTTTAAATCCTATTTGGATTTGAACCTGAAGATTAAAAAGTAGAGTGATTAAAGTTTATTCAATGAATATAAATTTCTATGTTATGTTATTCTCTGTGATTTCTCAAAAAATATCTTGACACCTTGTCTTACTTGGGAATATTCATAGTTATGGATAATGTCTAATCTGTCCTCACCACAGCTAAGGAAGTAAAGTCATGTACAGTCCTAATTTTATATTCTCTTTTTTTGATCTCACTTATCTCCAGCTCCTGGTAGTGACACTAGTTGCTGCATTTTCCATCACGATATGTCTGAGCAGACCTTTATACACTAGTCTCATATTATAAAACTTTATTTATTTTTCAGAAGGGAAGTAAAATTGGCCTTCTTAATCCTCTCTACATAGGACAGAAATTTGGAGCTCACATTTGCAAGGCTGAAATTTTCATTTGGAGCTTGAAAAAAAATCCTTTGTAATCAATGGAAAATTTTAATTCATAAGTAGGTTTTGTATCAGGTATATAATATGTATTTTTTCAATAAAAGTCAATAGTTTTTTCTGGCACAGGGAAGTTCTGCATCCATTTTAATCAGACATAGTTTGAACAAGTAGATTTTAAACCTCAAAAGTGTTGTATGTGAGCTGGTTAAGGAAGAATTTGTTCTTTGCTGTGACCAGCTTTTGTGTCAGCTCCCAGCTTTCAAAAAAACTGATTTAAATCTCTCCTGTAGAGTGCCCTTCATCTTTGCTTACACATTGCTAAATGTAACTCCTACTAAAATCCATGAAGAGACTAAATCTGTCATATAAACAATGTCTTACTCCCTATTGTCAAGGTTGTGCTGCTTTTTCAAAGTATAGCTTCTATCAGGTTCTTGGTCAAACCTTTGTTTCTCTTCAACCTAACCTTGAGCCATTCAATGCAATATGCCAGTTCTGAATTTGCTGAAGCATTGCGTATGTTTTCTGAAGACAAAGCTTTAGGCTGAGGAAAAATATTCTGACTGCAAAGAAACATAAGCTTACAGTTTAAGAGTCTAATATTTAAATTAATGATTTATCTTCATTCACAACACAGCAAAGCAGATGATTCTTAAAGCAGTGAAAAAGTCAAAAGATGGACATATTTTAGAAAGGATAGTTTATTTTCCAAGGAGTGCTGCTTCTACTTTATAACTAAAAGCGGTACTGTAAAGGTGAAACTGCAGACATAAATATTCAGTAGCAGCTAGTCTTTCTCAACACTTTCTTCATAGNGGTTCCCCCTGAAAAAAAATAAAACTATTTTTGCTGGAATTGCAATAGACTTTAAAAAATATTTTAAATCCCTCAAGTTTCATGAACTATTACAGAGGTGTTCAGAAAGATAAGGAGGTACTCAGAGAAAACTGAGCCTTCAAGTTCCTTCTCAAGATGCTTTGAGCTTGCAAATAATTTCAAGAGGGGACTAAAATGAACACAGGAATCAGTGCCCTCAAAATTTTATCACATGCATGAAAGGCACATTAAGCACTCTAATAATTTGTACTGCTTTATGTACTTGTGCAACTACTGGCATTGTTAAAGAAGTGTACTAAATAACAGATCAAGAAACTCTTATTTAGAAAATCTGAAAAATTGGGATTTGCTTTAAAAAATATTGAATTTCCACTCCATCAGTCATTCTGACATTTTCTCCACATTACAAATGGTGCAAAGTAGTTTATAGTTCCATATTTCCATGAAATGAAAAAAAAAAATGTGTAAATACATATACTAAAATTAGCAATTGTCAAAAATATTATATTTTAACACTTTTGATGGAAAGAAACTTTTAATCTTTCCCCAAGTTTTTATTTTTTGAATTAATTCAAAAATCTTTAACAAGTCATTTTAACATTAAACTGAATTTCCCTATAGTTCAGGAATCCAATGACTACATTTTCATCAGATGAACTATTCTTCCCACATGCAAGCAAGCAACATGGATTTCCAATGGACAAAGTATCTCAGAGTGAAATTTGTTGCAAAGACTCCTGAAGAATGCAATTTCCTGGGAAGGATACTAATCTGGAAAAATGTGGATCAGAACACTTCTGCTAAGAATGCATTAGAACAGGAACATCTAGCTTCATGTTTTGCTGAACTAATTTGTGTAATTCAGTAATTGTGATTCACCTTGAACAAACAAAAGTGAATGGAATATTAAATGGAAATCTTCCCCAGTGCAAAAATAACAAAACTGAGATAAATCCAACATTTTCTAGAGTATTTTGATTTTGTAGAAAGTGAATATTCTGGGAGAAAATATTCCAGTGAAGACTCCAATAGATGGATACAGTATCAAGTTTCTTGCTGCAAGCAGGATAAAAAGAGCACAGCCCACTTAAGAAACAATTTATTTCAGTCCTGTTCCCACAGCCCCTTTGAAACCACAACCACCTGCAACCCCATGAAAGAAAGCTAAGTTTGACACTATACCAGAAACCATAAGAACAATCACCTGTCCATCAGCTGTTATGGACTGCTGTTGCAGATCTGCAGTAATCACGTACTTCAATCCTTTTTTATCCCTCACCCACAATAGCCTGTCCTTTTAAAATGAAAATTATGCTTTCTAAAACCAGCATCTCTGTTTGAGGAGGCTGAAGCTGAAGCCTTTAAGAAAACATGTAAGAAAATCCATCTTTGTTGTAGATACTAATCTGTTAATTAGAGAAAGCAGGATAGGAAGGAAGGGTAAAGAGCAAATTACGACATCATTAAAGGTAGCAGACACTGGATGTTAAATGAGGGTGGCACTAAAGAATGTAAAAATTTGTCTCTTGAGGAGGATTTTTAAATTTCATTTTCCTTGTACTGATTTTTTTTTTTGTTCATTTCACTAAAAATAGAAAGGGCTGTCACTTTCAGGTAAATGAACTGAAATGGATAAAAATGTCATTCATTTATTGCTTAAGATTCTCTTAACAAAGGATTTACTTTGACCTCTTTTATCACTCTAGGGTAGATAGAACTTTGTCCTAGAATCAGTTCTACCAAAAAAGTGAATTTCTCATCCCTTTTAGAATTCACTATAATCTCTCAAAGGAATAAATTCTTATTCAGTGTCATTGTAAAACAGTCCTTGCCTGGAGAAACCTGTTCCAGCTATAGCATAACAAAGCCCAATAAATTTGATTTTTTCCTATCAAGCTGATCAAGTGACACAATACATTTCAGTAATGAATATCTACAGGTCCCAGAAGATATGAAATAAAGATGTTGAAAAGCAAGAAAATAGAGAAGTTTTGAGCAAGTAATTTATCTCCCTCTGCTACTTTTTTTCTTACATAGCAAATATAGTTGTGATTCTGATGCCTGTGTGAAACTGATACCATCTATGACTCAAAAGCTCTAATGAATGACTCACCAATGCTGAGAATAGCTACTGAAGGGTCACTCTGGGACTAGAGGGTTCCTTTCAGGAAACAGAGAGAATAGAAATGTGTATCAGTTCCTACTTGACAGTAAAATACTCCAAACTGTTAAAGGGCATTACAAGTACCATTTTTACATTAAATGAATAATATTTTATTATAAAATAATAACAGTACACACATATACATGCACAAAAAAAAAATGTTAATCAAACTGTTAGAGAAGTATTATGAAACAAGGTCTGCGATTTTAGGTTTTGCTTCTAAATATATTTTCATTTCACAAAAAGCAATCTTCAATACAGAAACACATCTATTGTGAGTTTTGGTGTGCATTTGCATCTCATTACTCAAAAAAAATACTGTCTTGTACACCCAAACAGCTCTGGACTTCTGCACTAGTTATTTGGACAATATAGTCTTACATCAACATGACTTTCAGTATAGCTGATTAAATTGTAATACAGATACAAATGGATGCTGTGAGTCGTGAACTTGGGACTCAGTAAGGAAGAAGTTAAACTGGCATGTGAGAGAGTTGGTGGCACTGAAGGAAGGCAGTCTAAATATATTTTCTCTGAAGATATTCAGGATTAGATAACAGAGGAAAAGATGTTCTGGCTGTGTTAAATCCTAGGATAAACAAGAAAGATCAACTATGCAAGAAAATCAGTAAAGGACAGAGGAGGGGATAAAAGGAGATGTGAGATGTTAACTCTAGAAGATTGGGAAAAAAAAAAAAAAAGAGGACCAAAAGGAAACAACACACTGAAGTCACACTTGTCTACTCCTTGGAAGCCATGGAAAAGACAAATGGACAGGCTATATGAGATGAAAGTTCTTGTGAGATATTAATCCATGCTTTGATAATCAAACAAAAGTGATCATTGTATATGGGACTTTTTCCATAAAGGCTTTCAGCACATAAGGAATCTGTCAGTGGTGGATGGGACTGAAGGTCAGATGAAGCCATGAAAATGACTGAGTGGGAGTGAAAGAGATTAACAATCACCTCCATGAAAGTTGACACCACAAAAGATTAGGCAGAAAGATATATTATCTCACCACAGCATGGATACAGATTCTCTGAAATGGTAGATCTTTTCCATCTTAAAGAGAACTGTAGGACCTGGTATCTCTGTTACTCAGAACTAATACCACATCTCTTATAAGTTCTTATTACTATTACATTTATGCACCTAAAGCACCTTGCTGTAATATACAATAAAGCAAAACCTTGGCTTTAGCCTCCAACAAATACTAATGCAGTCTTTCATTCATTGTGTGTCTGTGGCTGTATAAGGCTGTGATCTCTGATCTCTGACAGTAAGCAGGCTCCTCTGACTAGAAGCTCTGAAAAGCCAATGACAGCATAACAGAATTTTATTACATTTTGAACATTTCCACTGTGAGCAGAAGGCTCCTGACTCAGATATTTTTATCTTCTGCTTACAGAATAGAAAATAATAGGAAGGGCTCAACAAGTCATGGTAGAAATACCTCAATACGTCCGCTACATATCCTTCTGCATTATTTTTATTTGAAATTAACTTACTGAAATACAGTAAGAGTAATCTGGTAGTTCTGAAAAAGAGACCAACACTAGTCATCTTGAGTGGATGGTCAAAATGTATTGCTAGAAAGGGGTTTTTGTTCCCTGTATATCAGTGCTAAGAATGAAAGATTGAACCAAGCAAGATAAATTGAACATGACCTTTAAAGGAATATGAGGGACAGAAAATTCTTCATATGAAACAGTTTTAAGACAAATTAACTTCCCAATCCAGGCTGAAGAAATGTGGGCATCAGAAAATCTGAGCAAAGTTTCCAAGCATGTTCCCAGACTGAAGCAGAGTCACAGTACACATAGAAATGGCTTTGGATCCCTTGGTTTAAGAGACTCATGTTTTATCCATCTAACATGACAGTACTTTTTATCAGTAAATCTAAAATAAGCTTTCATTTACTTCATCACAAACCTTTTTCTTAAAGTGCATTCACTAGTGTAAAGCACTTCAAGATCCTTGCTCAGCTGGCACAATATATCCACAGAGTGTTATTAAATCACTTGGTATAAAATGTCCTTTACCTCATTATATTTTACAACAGTAACTTTTTATTATCATCTGTAGGCAGTGAAACATGAGACAGCTCATCTAGCATACTGGGGCAAGGCTTTGACTGAAGTTGATTAGAGTTCTGTCTGAGTGAGGAGTGAATAAAAATCGAGTTAAAGACTTCAGAATTTCATTTCCTAATAAGGCATTTGAACACATACACGAAAAGCAAAAATGGCATTCTAATTCTTCTAATTCCTCTATACAGCATTCTTCTAATGTCATATATAGGTTACTAATTCCTTAGACTTGATTGACTCATTTTAATATATGAGATGAGCTCTCCTAAATTTCCAGTATTTCTGCCTTTTTTTCATTTCTGCCATTGTTGCTGCTGACTGTGATTCTCTGAGCACTGTTTCCATATATATTCTTAATGCTGTCCTTTTTTACAGCACAACCATCATTATTTTTACAATATAATGAAATTCTTTGGCAAGAAAACTTAGATTAGTATCATTAGCCCATTGAACAAAAAATATTCAAGCATATAATCAAAAAGGATTCAGCAAAGGAAAGAGGTTTTGTTTCATGAGGATAAGGACATCTCATTCTTTTCACCATTTATGTCACAAGGCCCTCAAGAGCTGACTTGTCACTTTCTCCTGTGAAGCAAAAGCTATGGTGGAGTTAAAGAACAAAGCAAGTATTAGAGAGCAATGTGAAGAGAGGTCCACAGCACAACTTTCACATGCTAGATAGGAAAGCGGTGATCTAGGCATCTTTTCCAGATCTCTGTACATAGGTAGGAAAATCACCAGCTCAGGAATGCAAGATAAACCAGGTTCCCTCCCACTCCAGATTTCCTCTTTCACTTGCTGTGCTTTCTTTTTCCCCTTAATAAGTAAACTTTGCTTACTCTGTTGTAATGTTATATCATTTAAATCATTTTTCACCTTATTGCTTCCACAAAATTACTCTAAACGAGTACCAAAAATTTCCCTGACTTCCTTGACTACCATGCTCCTTGATTGCATTTTCCAGTCATAGGAGTTTCCCTCAAGTCCTACTTAATGTTTTTTAGCATCCCTCAATGTTTTCTGCGGTACTGGATTTACATGACTCATATATGTTGTGTCTGTACTGGAGCATGTTGATCCATTGTTTCAGCCCCCTGGCACAGCACTATCTGCTGTTGCACTGCACTGGAGAGCACAGTACTCGCTCTCATGTCTGGAATGTGCAGGTGCACAGGGGAATCAGGCAGTCAATCAGTCTTAGCCAGCTCCTTGTTGTCTAGTGAGCAATATTGGGAACCAAACAACAAAAGGGCATCTCAAGAATGGGATGAGGGAGATGAAGATTGATGAAGTAACAACCACCAGAGGTACTCCAAGACCCCCATGCATGTGCAACAGGGGGCATGACTGCTGTCAGCCCTTGTGGGTGGAAAAATACTATTCAGTGTCTGTGCATGTGCTGTCCATGCATGCACTGTCACTGGAGCAGTTTCCACACACCTGACAGGAGAGCTAGAAGTAGCCTTCTGTGGTGGGGAGATGATGATTCTTCTCACAAGGTCGACCTGAGGCACATCCTGATCCAGGGGACACCCTATGGAAGGCATTAGGATCTACCAGCTCCTCTCCCTGAGCAATGTGCTACATATCCTCCTTCTGCTCAGCAGTTTGTCTACCACCCTGGGGTCATATGCATGTGGGGATGTTAGGTAACTAGTTGTTTTTTCTTGAAAAAAACTGCTTTTGCTTCTTAACTCTGTGTTTGAGTGCTTGAATAAAATTGCTCTTGCTTATTAGCTGTGTGTGTGAGCACTGTTCTTTGTGAAACAGGGCTCCTTCACGAACCTGGGACATACGTAATGTATCAACTCAATTAAATTAAAAAGAAATTCTTTATGCAATGAATTGTCCTTTGGTCTTACTTCTCACCAATAATTATTAATTTTATAAAGACCTCATGGAGATATTTTATTTTGAGAAAAAAAAAAAAAGAAGAAAAAAAAAATGGTTAGGGGGGAAGAAATAATTAGCATCCAGCATCACCACAGCAAATGATTTCTACTGAAAATTCAAACCATATAGAAAACCCCTATGTAGGAGAAAAAAAAAAAGAGCAACATAGGCTACCAGGAGTAGGGGGATACTCATCAGTCTAGAGGTGTGGAGAACTGATGCAGAAGGAGACACAATAGAATCATAGAGTCATTTAGGTTGGAAAAGACCTTTAGGATAACAACTATGTTGCAGAGAATGCTGATGGGAGCTGCAGAGTGGTACCTATAGAGGGGAGGTTCTTTGCATTGATCTTTTCCAGAGGTCACAACTACATCAGTGTAAATAGTCTACGTGCTGCAGGCATCAAATAAACAGCCCTACCCAAGACCAGGTACACTGTTCTATTAGCCAAGTGTTCCCTGTGTCAGCCCAGCCATCAAATGCTATGGTAAGTGAGGAAAAATCACCCATGCTGGCTGAGTAACAGCATTAATTGTGGGGCTCCCAAACTGCACTATGAGGCAAGCTTGCCTTCTGTTTAAAAATTGTATTTGTGACAACAAATCTGTTAAACTCCTCCGCTGACATATTTTACTTTCCCAGGACGGGAACACTGTGAATGTTGCTTGTTGGCTCAGCTTCAATTTCCATGACAGATTTCAGGCAGTGACCTAACCTACCTCTTGCTTTACAGGAAACATGGAGATTCAAACTAGCTTTATCTATAAGAGATTAGTGCTGAAGTGAGCAGTGATATATAAGAAAGTGATGTGTTTTCTGTTTATGAAAGACTGTTCACCTCAAAGCCAAAGTTCTAGAGTTGTGCCTCTTTAAGGGAAGGAATTTTTCTTCATGATCTAGGTATCTGCTTCCAAGGAAGAAGACAGACTTGCTGTGGAATCTACAGAGTCTTTCAGTGCTTGTATTTCCTCCAGAGTCACTTTACAGCCAGAGCCAATAAAAGAAGATGCATTAAGTTACTGATAATAGGTAACAACAAACCTTTTCCTCACAGTTCTTTTGAATATTTCTTAGATCAGGATGGGGAAAATATTGGTCTTTTATCATGTGGTGGCTTGCTGATGAACTGTACTAGACTTTACTTCCTGAGTTAATGTTCCCAAGTCACTTCTTCCCAAAACTAACACACTTGGTGCTCACAGATGGACTTCTTAACTCATCATAGAGACAGGAAATGTAACTTGATAAAGAGAGAAACTAATCTTACACAATTTAATGCTGAGGTTTTACAATATTTTACAATATTCATGCTGTGTCTATTCACTGGTTAAAGGGTGAATCACACTGGTCAGGTCAGTCAATAATGCACTTGTGACCAGCAGTAGATTTAACAACCTCTGTGCCCCTCACCCTGAAAGACCTCCTGTCTGCTCTTGTGAAACTCTCTGGACCACATGAGTAATTTCTTCTCTGGTATAACCAGATAACTGAAGGACATCCAGTGTGTGAGAGCAGAGGGAGTACATCACTTTCTGCACACAAAAACCAGCAGAGACACAAGAAGGTGGAGGAAAGGAGCAGGATTTATACAGAAAAATCTCTTGTTCCGTAAGTGCCAAGCATATCCCTGAAACCCTTGTTTCTCAAATCTTAGCCTCTCTTCTTCTGCCACCTTACTCCAGGGCAACAGTTAATTTGAGTAATGGGGGATGGAAAAAACAGGCCTATTTCCCTCTACTCACCAACACAATGGCTATACATGAGCTACACACTCAATCCAGCAGAGTTAGAGCACATTGCAATCAGACAATTTACCGCTTTGTTTCTATGAAAAAAGAAATTGGTTGAGCTTGCACAGCTGTACCTTTTTTATGTATTTCTTTGGCATTAATTGGTCAGGGCAATCTTCCCTAATATCTAGCTTTCAGCACAGAATCATACTCTCATGCATCAACATATAGCAGCTCAAATGCTGTTTTTTTCCCAGTATTAATCTGTTGATAGACACATAGCACTGCCAGACAGTGCTTCACCACTCTGGAACACCCTGCTCAAGGGTTGCTTAGACTGACAGTATGCAATCCAGGCTTGTATCTCAGCTGTATGGTCATGGGATGGGTAAGATGAGAGCAGTTAGTGAACACTTTAGCAGTCAAATGTCTATTAAACTTCTCTGTTATATAACATCAGTCCTTTCTGTACATCTGTCATGTTCTTCCCATGGGAGTAAAGCAGGTCAGACACCAGATTGTCTATTTAATTGGAAATAAAATTATTTCCCCTCACTTATTTTTCCCCATCAAAAGAAACAAAAGAGAGAAAAAAAGGGGAGGAAAAAAAAAGAAAATTTAAAAGTAGGGCATTTTAAAAATTGTAGCTGCTTTATTGAAAAACAACTGACACTTCTTTTGGGTTTTAGTCTTTTTAAATGTTAATAATATTTTAGTAGAAAAAAATAATTCAATTTTCAAAAAACAGTTTGTAATGGACATAATAAACATTTACTTCCAGGTCTGTCAAAATAAGAGTTTCTCTAAAGGATCTCTCTTAACGTGGAGCCTGAATAATACAACTTAGAAGAAATTTCAGAGAAAACATTATTTCTACTTTTACACTGAGAAAGATTTATAGTACCACTCTACATAGTAATAAAAAGGAAAAAGAATGACAAAATTAGTGGAGCTTTAAAATTATTTAACCGTGTTTTCCATGGAGGCAGAGTTCAGAAGTCCCTATTCTGACTAAGTCATTTTGTGATAAAACCACAATGGAAAACCTATCAGAAAATCCAGTATCTGCAATACATATGTAAAAAAACAGCAACAAAAAAACCCACCACCAACAACAACAACAAAAAAAACCACACCAAAATGGCAGTGATAATAAACTGCCTATGGCATCAACCTATTTTTATACCCCTTCAATACTAAAATAGGATAATAACAATTAAAAATGACCCTTCAAATATTAAAATAGGATAATAAAAATAACCAAGGTCAGGCTGACAGGCCTGTAGTTCACCATGTCCTCCCTCCTGCCCTTCTTGTAGATGGGTGTCATACTGGCAAGTCTCCTGTCATCCAGGACCTCCCCAGTTGACCAGGATTGCTGATAAATGATGGAGAGAGGGTTGGCAAGTTCCTCTGCCAGCTCCCTCAGAATCCTCAGGTGGATCCTATCCGGCCCCATAGACATATGGGTGTCCAGTTGGTTTAGCAGGTCATTCGTTACTATTTCCTGGATTATGAGGGGATTATTCTGATCTCCATCCCTATCTTTCAGCTCAGGGGACTGAATATCATGAGGATAACTGGTCTGACTATTAAAGGCTGAAGAAAAGAAGGCATTAAGCACCTCAGCCTTTTCCTCACCCCTGGTAACAATGTTCCCCCTCACAACCAATAAAGGGTAGAGATTCACCTTGTTCTTATTTTGTTGTTTATATATTTGTAAAAACACCTTTTATTATCTCTTGCAGTGGTGGCCAGGCTGAGTTCTAGCTGAGCTTTCGCCCTTCTAATGTTTTTTGTGCATGACTTAACTAAATCCTTATACTCTTCCTGAGTAGCCCGCCCCTCATTCCAAAGGTAAATTCAGATAGTTCTACCTTAAAACAAGATGCACCAAGTCTTCCAGGACATGTTGTTCACAGCTTTCACCCACTACTGAATAATAATGGAGAAAACTGAAGAAAAACAGGAAAGAACACGCAAATCAAGTAGCCACACCTCACCAGATGCACATCTGATTGTGTATAACTATTGACAGTATTATACTGCAGCATAACCAGAGTCCATTTCAGCATAGGGATATGAGATACAGACCATGTGGTAGTTGTAGTGTAGAGGAGTCAGAGCAATTAACTTCTGGGATGCCATTTCATCTTTTAATTTCTTTCTCTGCCTTGCCAAAGGTTTTCTAGGGAACTTGAGTCAGGCCGCCATTTGTTCCTCTAATTTTGTTCCTCTAATCCTTCTCTCACACCCACATATGTATACCACTGTTAAATAAAGGAAGGTACTGACCTAAGTCACAGGGATTTTGAAAGGATTAAAGTATTAGACATTATAAATACAGTAACTGATAGTGGCAGAGGGGGAAGCAAATGCATGCTGTAAATAAATACCAAAATGTGCACAGGTTTAGAAAATATCTCCTTTTTTTTTTTTTTTTCCTCTTTGATACAAATGGTCATATGAAAAATAACTAAACAAAAACTAAACCAAAACTTCAATCAGTATAAAATTTTAATGTGTGCCTTTCCATGTTATGGAAACAATACTCCTGTAACACATAGACTTCAGGACTAGAATTCAGGAGACATAAGGTCAGGTACCTGGCAGGCAAAATTTATTTAGCACAGAAGATTTCAACACTCCAAAATGGATATTTTTTCAGAAGTCAAAGATTTGGTTGCCACTTCTAAATTCCCTGCCTTTGTTCCATAACTCCAAGGAGATTACGCTTCCCTCATCCACAAATTTGGCATAATAATATTTGTCCTTTCCAAAATTATTTTATCTCCAGGATACAAGGTGCTCTTGTTTACCTCGATTGCCATTTAAATCACTATTAATTTCCATATGCCAATTTTAGACCCCATACAGCATAGTATTTTTTGAGGGGCATAAAAACAACCCCTTAACTGGTACTGTTTCTAATCCAAGTGCCGAAGCATGGACTATACTTAACAGACATCTGATGCCATCTATAGCTGACAGAGTGGCAGCTTTTTTTCTTTTCACTGTGAACACAGTCCCCACTGAGATCAATTTACTTTTTCATTCACACCACACAAAAGAATGTGTCAATAGTGCTGGAGATGACGTCAGTGCAGTCAGCTGCAGAGAGCCATGGAGAGTGCAAGTGCTGCAAATGAGAACAGACATCGATAACATGCTCCTCGCATGAAAACCTTTCTATTGGAAACCAATCACCATATTTATTAAAGGTTTCTTTTAAAATATAGACAATAACAAACCAAACCAGCCAGACAAGCCAGAGCAGGAAATATGTAATAGTGGTTTTATCCTGAAGTATTTTAAAGAATATTGAGTATCAAAAAATCTCCAATTTATAAGGAATGATTTTGTGTAAGTATCCTAGTGATATAATATACACCACTTTTTGTGCATTATTCATTATCTAAGGAACAAACCGCCACTGCTAGAGGACATACTGAGCTGTCTGTCTCACCCATAGAGCAATGCAGTCTCTGGTTGTAAAGTGAGAGCAAAATATATTTATTTCCTTTAAAAAAATGAAAAAGAATATATATTTTTTGCTTGAGTATTCAGAATCATTTCTTAAGTAGAGTTTATAAAATCTTTCATTGTGCAACATTTTTTTAAGTCTATTTAATACAGAAAATGAGACACCATTGTGTATGTAATAAAATTGTTGCAAGAGACAAAAAATTTTATCATGTATTCAGATGTTAGTTTGAAACAGGCACTAATACTTTGCCTCAGACAACACCCACATCTTAGTTTTATTTTAGTAATCAATATTTTATCTAAATTTAGAGATTATTTAGGATGTTTTTCCAAAGGTAATCTTGAACAATGCATAAGTAATTCCTTTCCACTTCACTCATGACACTCAGGTGCTTTAAGGGAGGTAAGCAGCCTGATGAGCTGTAAGATAAGCATAAGAAGGTGCTTGCAATGAGAAATCTTTCAGTTGACTTCAATGCCTTGTAAATCAAAGGCTAGCACAAACAATCTCAGAGCTGCAAGCTGCACCTAGCCTGTAATGGGAGTGTTACAGCAGCACACGTAGGTGCATGGACTAGCTACAATTTAGTTAGCTCAGTATTAATAGCAATGACGTTATGGTGTCTGCATAGAAAAATTTCCTAAGCAGATACCCTGCATCTCAAATGACCTCATTCAAGCCTATGCCAGAGCCAGCGACACTGCAGCTTCCCCTGGTAGTGACACATGCTGACCACACTGAAGTGAGTGCCTACATCATACTGCCTGAATGCAGTGCAGAAATAACCTCAGGGACTGATGTCTTTTATGTATCTATGAAACAGAACATGCTTTCTCTGCTATTTTCCCTCTAATGTATTCTGAGAGGACCAGCTCTCAGAACATAACTGAGGCTCCGTGTTTACTTGAGTCTTTGTCTTGGGGCTGACATTTTCTATGAGCAAGCTCATTTGAACCAACTGGGAGCGACAGCAATGGAAAAAAAGCATCCCAAACCATGTTGGTTGGAACACCAAGGAATTTTTTTATTTTTTTTTTTTAATAGGTAATTACTGGAACAACTACAAGGCCATTAAACTGCATAAAAGGCACTTTATTGACATCATTAAGGTTTGGTTCAGGAACAGAATGAATAAAGTCTGATCCAGCAATCTCTAAAATGAATGGAAAAATCCTCATTGCTTTCAGCTGAGAGTAAATCAATCTGCAGACTAAATAACTGGGGCTAATTCAAAGTTTGGGGAAAAATAATGAAGGGTAGCCAGCAGAGGCTCATAGATTATTGGATTATTTGAGGTTTATTTATTTCTTGGTCTCAGTATTTCTCTGCAGTACTTAAGGAAGGACTTCAAGAAATTCCTGAGAAGTCAGAGGATGACCAGATCATCAGGTTCTTTCAGAAAGAGCCTGAAGCTGAGAGAGGAAATTTAGATGCTTAGCATGAAGCAGCTCCTTATATAGGCTTTCTGCATTGTGTACAGTGACTCTACTTTCAAATATGGCCTTTCTCTTGTTCATACTTACGGGCAATTCAGGCAGGAATAGAAGTGTAGAGAATTTAATGTTGCTTTAGTCAGTGAAACAGAGAAAGTCAGCAGAACATGTCTAGTGTTGCAATGCAGTGTTTCTCTTCCTTCTCTGAGCACAGAAGAGAGTGACAGATCACAACCCTGGGTTTGTGGTTTCACTTGGGCAGACATGTTGCACTGCAAGGATATTCCCATTTTAAATTCAGGTTGCTATTTTCTATTTGGAAAGAAGTTTTGCATTTACTGTCTTATAGGTTCAAGGTATTGTGAATTACTACCATGCAAATTTTAACAATTCTGTTAGATTTTATACTATATAATTTCATTGTCTTATCCATACATATGAAAATACTATAAACATATATATAAAATATATATGCTTTATATATATATATAGGGAGGTCTATATAGATTTAATTTAGGGATGGTTACTGCTGAAGAACCATCATGGAGGCAATCATTCTGACACTGCATGTTGCCTGAACATGGATTTGACTTTGTGAATAAATATCTCAGAAATAAATATATATGGATGGTTTATGTTTATACTATGAGCATATACAATGTGTACATATATTATAGAAGGTGTACAGCTTATGTTAGGGAGAAACCATATGAAAGAAAAACCTGTCACTTAGCTTTTTGGCTGCAACACATTTTGTTTAGGGTGTATACTCAAGGTACCAGTGTATAGCACAGTAATAACTATCAGAGTAAGCCAGTCATCCAGAATCCAGCAGCAGCTGAACAATATAAAAGTGTAGTGTCCTGGCAGGATGTAAAAGTTTTTGGCTGTAGCAGCCTCAGGACCATGCTGCTGTTTTCAGGCAAGTGCTGCTCAGGTGTGACACTGTAATGGGAGCACAGGTTAGGGCTGGCAGGCAGCTCTGGAGAGTCAGTGGCTATAACACTGGTTTCCTGGAAAACAAATGCAGAAGGACAGAAGTGGCAGTAAATCAATGAGCTGTGTTAGTAGGGTAAGTAATAATGGAAATGGAGCATTTCAATTCAACCACTGATTTAAAAATCCAGCCTTTATGTAAGACAAATGTAGTGTGTTGGAGAGGCTCTCCTTTGATCTTCTGTCAGCCCCCCCCCAGGCAATGCTGAATCTGTTCTTATTACCTAGTGATTTTGCAGATCTGCCAGTAGTTAATTTTATTTTAGTAACACCTGCATCTCTACATCTGAGAATCCCTGAACAGTAGCAACCACCTTGTTATTTCTTCAGTGCTCAGTCTTCCTAATGCTCTTGGGAGAGACCTAGTTTTTGCAGTTGATGTCCTCTGAAAGAAAGAATTTTGCTGATTTTTTTTTTCCTCCTCTTAAGAAAATTCATAGCTGCAACCTTAGCACACATTCCCCCTCTGTCTTGGATGCCTTGTTGCTACAGTAAACCCAGTGAGATGCTTGGAAAATTCGTGGTCTCCTCTGGTCTTTAGAAGTATACAAATCCTAAGCAATGTTATGCCATAGAAACTATGTCTACAAAGTTACCAAAAAAGGCTGTACCACCCCTGTCCTATTATGAAAAATGCAGTGAATAGACATCCTTGACTGCTTTGGTGACACAGGAGTGGTCCTAATTACTTTTGGGCCAAAGACTGAACCTGCAGAGAATAAGTAAAAATTACTGTAATTTAGACATGTGAGTATCTGGTTTCCAGGAGCAATCAGGTGCTTAAACACTTAAATAGCTGCAGTTTCATCTGAAGGTAATTACATGCTTAGAGAAAGACCTTAGTGAGGAAGGGCTGAAGGTTGGATCCTAATTTCTATTTGCTCCCAGAAAGTACTTTTGAATGCAAATAAAAGAGGACTTCAAAGACACAGTGCATGAAGCAGTTATTTGTATCTATATAGGATTTTGCTTATCAATATCCCAAAACATTTTGTACTCATTATTTGATGGTAAGGCTCAGGATCTCACAGTGTTTATCAAAATAACAAACTGCATCATGGCGTTTAGACTTTAAATAGGACAAGCTGCTATGAATTAGTTTTATATACAATGACAGTAGGAAGAAAGATGGAAAGAGTGACACAAATGAAACTGCAGAGCTACTTAAGTCACCAAAGTCTTTACCTAGTAAATCTCAGGATTTCTTGATCTCTGCCCACAGCTCTCTGCTTACTATTTGCAAATTACTGATGTTTTTTTTGAGAAAGGAAACAAAGTCACATACTAGCTGCTAAGATCCAGTAGATACATGTAGCCATATACAATATATATATATATATAATCTGTCATGCATTTTTGCTGTAAGTGGCAGTAAACATGGACAAAGCTGTATGCCATTTGTTAAATTTTTGCTCTAGGAGACATGCCAAAGCTTGCCCTGCTGCAGGAAGAATGCTGGAACCATGCTCTTCCCATGGGTTTGTCCATGACAGTCAACAGAGTATCCCCATGTCATTGATATTTATGTTAGAATGTTGCTTGTTGCACCAAACCTTTTCCAGGAAATTGCAGGTTTTTTAACAAAAGGACACTAAGCCATTGAGAGAATGGATAAACAAGGAAATGAAGATTTCTGGTATTTTTGGTTCAGTTTTGTTTCCCCCTAAAAATGGGGAAGGTGGTTAGAAATTTTGGTGCTGTGAAAGTAGATGAGCCTATTTCTTCTAGAGAAAATGCATTCCCTCTCTCTTTTGGGCATCAGTCCAACACCCATTGAAATCAATGGCAATTATTTCATTGACTCATTTTTTGCTACACCAGGCCCTGTGTACTACATAAGAGCAGGCATATTTTTAAAAATAGAGGCGGAAAGGCAGACTGAACTTCTTCATCTTTAATATAACCTTTAAAAGAGGCAGAAAATTACCATTATCCATACTACCGTTTCAGATATTATTGATCTTATTAGTTGGTATCTTATTAAATCACTCTCCCAGCCCCCATACTATTTCTTCAGACTGACTAAGAATGTTAGCAGCTTTCATGAGGTGGGTTACATTCACTTCATAGTTTGCACCTTGTGTTAAAACACTAAATCATGAACTTAAGTATTTTTCAGATGCCAGTTGAGATCCTGGAATATGGTGACACAGGAGCATAAACTGTAACTGAACAAAGTAGAAACAGCAGTTCACTTTGCAAATATTGTTACTTGTAGGGCAAGTATTTGACAGGCTGGTACTGGAGAAGGAAGTCAGAGGAAGAAAAAGATTTTACCTCTTCTCCTTCTGTTAGTAACAGCAGATGCAGCACATTTATTCAGAGATTTCTGGACATCTGAAACATTCAGGCAAAAGACCACTGCACATTTGGACAAAGCTCTGTGATGTTTGTTCCATGCTAGACCTAAATGATGTGCCAGATCCTGGAACAATTCATTTGGCATCATGCCCCATCTGCAGACCTCTCTATTGCAACCAATACAGCATCCTTATGTCATACATGGAGATTACACTGGATACATTACATACATTACTGCCATATTTTGGTTTGAAATTTCCTTTTGAATTAGGGATCTGTAAGCAAAGTGTGGCAAATATTCCATAGAGCTGGGCTGAAAGCAAGGCAATACACTTACAAGTGGTGGATGAGCAACTAGAGGCAGCTGCATGTTGACCGTACCCCTTCCTAGAGGCACTGGCAGCATAGGATGCTTTTGGCAGTAAATGCTCTTTGCGCTATCCTCAGAGACACAGTAGTTTGGAAATTGCCTATGGCTTCATTCCCTATGAATAAGGAAAATAAACTTAACCATTTCCCAGAGCAGAAAAAACTTAAAGAGACCAACTATAAATGTAATTATGCACATAGCATTTGAAATTTTTCATTATCAGGACCTTAACCCTGGCTGAAACTAGGCAGTGGACTGAGATTGAAGTGATTACTTTGGAGAAAAGAAAACTGGCAGAGATGCCTAGCACTGAACCAGTGACACAATGAACATCATCAGGCTAAGGAGAATGTCTTTAAGCAATTTATTATTAACAATGATAATAATGATAATTCAGGTATACATATTATAAATTTATAGTGAAATTGCAATTTAATGAAACTACATCATACTTTATGCAAGTAAATACCTCTAATTAATACAGACCGTACATTAACTTCCTGTGCAATTACTTAATCTCGTCTCTAGAATGTGTATTTTTAGAAACTGGTGCACTAACTAGATTGTAATTATATACTGTAATGACCCTAAAATTATATACTTACTAACAACATGTGCCTCTAATAAATTCCTTAATTAATACGTTTTAAGTGTAGGATTGAATTTCTCACATAAGAACTCCAGACTTCAGTACCTGATGCTGGTATCTTGAAAATGGCAACAGCAGTATATATGAATATCTAAATTTCTAAACTGGGTTCTCACATTTACATGATTATATAATGTATATAACTAGGATTATTAAATAATTATATAACACAGATTCTATTTATTCACTTAATGACTGGCCTAATCTTAAAAAAAATATATTTAAAATCAGCTATTCTTTCTCACTTCCTCTAGCAATGAAAGCAAATGTAAAGGACTTTTATTGCACAAAAATAATAAATTACATTATAGATTAAGTGTCAGTGCACTGGAAATGTTAAGGAAAGCATAAAATTGAGACCTAGAGGTCAACATTGTTGATATTCTCTATATTATAAATTTATGAAACTGTACTTGAAAGTTTGTATCCTTATTTCTCCAGGCTTACTTGAAGCATCCCACTTGGCTTTTACTGTTCCATTCTATAAATGCTGTGATGTAGTGTATCTTGTCTTATTCCATAAGAAAAAAATAATCAGTAAGGAAAGAATCAACATTCTCTAGAAGCTATAGTAAAATGATAGATCTTTCTACTTAGAAATTATTCTATTTCACTTTCATAAATTCTGTAATCGCTGCCTGAGATTGATGCAGGCAGGGATAAAATTGTTAGACAGTGTCTTGTGACAGGAGGGAATTGGGAACTGAACGAAGGACATTGTAAGCCTTTCAGAACCTGTAAGCAGAAGTGTACCTACCTTATGTTTTCCAGACAAGACCCCTATTATATCCATGTTGTCTTATTTCATCTCCACTATCTCTAAAGATTTTGGGTAGACATCAGGACCAAAACTGACTTGTCTTTAAATGTGCCCATTAACAACTACCCTGAATTTTGGCTTCAGGATATCTGCATGCAAAATCTTACAAAGTGATTTCTCTTAAAGGTCTAAGTTCAGAAACATTAATGTGGTGCAGCCTCTTACACAAAAGCTCATCTCACTTGCTTACACCCTGTCAGATGTATACACTTACATGCCTGGTGTGCATTTGAAGAGGTGACTGTATTATCCTGTAGATTGAAACACTACAGAGAGACCAGGTCAGTGGGAAACACTTCAAAGGACAAACAGAAAAAAATCTGGCAACTCCATACATAAAACCTTTTTTTTTCTTTTTTTTTTCTTTTTTTTTTCCCTTTTATATCTTTCTATGGCAATTTGCAAAACATATACATAATTCTGGGGTTGTACTTCTTTGCAAATCCAGTATGAGCTTTTCAACAAGGCAGATAATTTCATCTGACCTGTTTTAGGATGAGTTTAACATTCCATTAACCATCCTCATTTTTTATCCCTTGCCTATGGGTGATTCATTCAAACATAGCTATCTAACTTCTAGATTTTAGCTGTCATAAAGGACAGAAAAATTCCACAGTTCATCTATTTAATGCAAACAAATGTATAAAATGGTGCTTTTCTTGTCTGAGCAAATTATTCCATTATCAAACAACATGAAGTCTACACAATTTATCAGCTGAAAGACTTTAACAGAGAAAAACCTCTGAGCTTTGACAAGTTAATATTGTGAGTGAAGAAACAGGTGTCTTAGTTTTACATGCCAAGTACTGAAACACAAAAGAGTGTGGAGCTTTAACAGATATTATTATATAAAACAATTATTATATCTTCCAGTGTTGCAGGATCTGTAAAGGTATTATAATGTACTCCAGAAAGTCTATCCACATGTGTCTGCTCCACAGAGTTCGCTTTTGTTTGTTTTCTGTTGTTGGGTTTTTGTTGTTGCTTTATTTGTTTATTATTTTTATTATTAAAAAGATAAATAAGCCAGGTTTTTGTGGATCAAAAACTATCACCTAATTACAGGGTGCTTTGGGTACAACCTGGAGAGGCTTTTGTGCTGCAGACAACTACATCTGCCATTGCCGTTATGCATCAAATAACCACACTTAAAAGTTATACTCAAGTAAATTAAACTTCATTTGGAAGTAATTGCAGAATTTGGACTTTTTACTTTTCTTG
>VWZY01011182.1:197675-216561 GCA_013399075.1 Chloroceryle aenea
GTTATGTTTAGATTCTCAGCTAGTAAAAATTATTACAGATTCACTAGAGTCTGTGCAGCTACACTACTGTACATACAACAACTGAGCCTCTGACACATTGGTCATACCTAACCACAAGTTTATTAATGTGGATAGCAAAAGCTTCGGGGGAATAGTACATCTCTCACCTAACTAGGTTCCTAATGACATCTCACAAATATACAGATGACAGAATAGTTTAGAAAAACTGCTTGGAACTCTTATCTACTGCTTATTTCCAGAACTTATGTCAAACATAAGCTTTCCTTTACATTCAGAAGGCAACAGAAGCAACTGAAATCCTGATGTAGTTGAAAAGCAGATGTGAACTTTGGCTTTCAAAATGAGACTGTGAAAAGAGGAAACTAACATTTGATAAATTTAAGAGGAATAGCCACTGCCATCTCCTGAATCCATTCTTCTGTCGTCAACAGATCTTCTGTCTCCTTTATTTTCTTTGCTGTATCTCAGAATTGCTGAAGGATGATAAAGAATGACTGGGGGGTTTCCTCTATCCTTTTTTTATTATTATTATAAAAATAAATAAATAAAATCATTCTTTTCCCTTTTATTAAATTCTAGGGTTTTTCAGTTTCAAAATATGCCAAGCATAATATAGGATACATGATAGTAATTCAAAATTCAGCATCTCCTACCTCATTACCATAACCAACCAAATTACATTATACCTTCTGTGTTAGTAGGCAGGTCTACATTGGCATGCCTTCAAGTGATGGATCTTGACTTTTGTCCTGGCATGAGGTTAATTACAAAACACTATGAAGCACACTCTACATTTCACTGTACATTAAGCCTGCCTAGAAAGCAGCCAGTATTTTAACGCTAGGAACTCAGTTACCTCCTCCTCTATCATCACAGTGGACTGCCAGCATGCCTTCCTTATGATCCTAAGAGTAGAGGAGATTAAATATATACTAAATGTTTTAAAATAATAGGCACTTGAAAGAAAAAAAAAATAAAAAANGTTTATTATTTTTATTATTAAAAAGATAAATAAGCCAGGTTTTTGTGGATCAAAAACTATCACCTAATTACAGGGTGCTTTGGGTACAACCTGGAGAGGCTTTTGTGCTGCAGACAACTACATCTGCCATTGCCTTTATGCATCAAATAACCACACTTAAAAGTTATACTCAAGTAAATTAAACTTCATTTGGAAGTAATTGCAGAATTTGGACTTTTTACTTTTCTTGATCCAGGAAGTGCTTATTCAATTCACACAGAACTGAGTCAGCAGTCAATGAAATAACTGTTTAAATTCTGCTGTCACTGAAAGCTTGGCAGCCCAAGGGATGCTGATAACAGAGTTTCAGTCCAAGCACTCTGGCCAAATCTGCTGAAGTTTTCCAGCTTCTGCTATCTATCTTTTCCATACTTTGTTCCATTACATCTGAATGGCTAACAACCGTTATTGTATTTACCCTCATAGTGTGCCTCAATGGCAAATGTTTGTATTCTTCACAGAAGAGGACAGAGTCAGATGGATTGAAGTATGTAGCGATCTAACTCTGCTTCTTCAAATTATCACAGCGATAAATACACAAAATAGATTCTGAAGAGATCTCAGAGGTTACCTAATCTATACTGCTTGTTCCAAACTAGCATCAGTAATACATCAGACAGTCTTAGCAGATAGTTCTTTAACCTGTTTCTCAGAAAACCTCCTTTAACTGAAATTCCAGTGCATCACTATCTCCTATGTATAAAGGTTTCCTAATATCTGACCTAAACCTTTCTGCAGTTTTAAGCCCTGTCATATACCTGTAGAAATGGAGAACAATTTGTTAACTTAATTTTTATAGCATTCTCTTATGTTTTTAAAGGCTCCCCTCCTCTATTTTCTGAGTAGACATTTCTGCCTCACTTTGGACATCACATTTTCTACATTGCTGCTAATCCTTTCTCAAGTGTAGCAGAGCTCAGAGTTGGATGGTCAAGGTCCCAAGCTTGTTAACTAGATTTTCCTTTTCACTCTAAATATCTGAGTATCCCATGTATTATAATCAACTCCTTACATACCTAAGTTGGGCAGGTATTTACAAGCTCCACTGTATCAGATCAAAGCAATCATGTTCTTGAAGAATTAAGTCTTCAGTGAGAAAACTAAATCAGAAGTTGTCATAGTAATTGCAAGGAAATTGAGATTAACTATATAATCAGGTACAAAGATATGTTAACTCCTTGTAAGTTATTCATCATAGTTCAGTATATCAACATCTTCAAAATCAGTCAGTGAATCTTCTGAAGAAGAAGGTATTCAAGAGAATAAGTTTCTAGACCTATATTGTAATAAAGTTACCATAAAACCTATGTGCAGTCACTATGCAGAGGGATTCCCTGGAATACATGGACTCAAGAGTGATGTCGAGGCTTGTATGCTACATGAGAAATACATTGCCTCTTAATTTTAAGCAGAACTGCTCTCAAATATATAATGGATATATTGACTAGAGAAGACTGTCTTTGCTGCCAAGAAGGAATTATATCACAATACTGCACAGAGCATCTATTTTGCAAGTTATGATGCAAAATTCAAGACTTAATAAAAATAAACAAAATTCCTTATGTGACTGGTCTTTTCAGAGGGCAAAGGTTCTACCAGCAATGCTTCCCAAAGCACATCTCAAGCACATTACTTGGGACCAGTCCTTGATAATGTCTCTTCCCAATACAAGGAAATTCTTGTAAGTATGTATTGCAACTTTGAGCACAAAGTAATCACAGCTATGGAACTGCAACTGCTACCAGGGCTGTCTTAGTGGTCACAGGTAATTCTCTGGTAGGACAAAGTGTATTATTTATACATGTGATTGACTGCCTTGCATTGAGTAGTCTGCGTAGCCCTTCATACAGAGATCAGATAAAAGCTACAAAGAATTCTGAAGAATAATAAAAAGGAAAGGTCAGTTTTAATGAATCTGTTGAAGAGGAAAACACGTCAGCACAACTCTAAATTGCTTTGGGGGTGAGGACATAGAAAAGGGCAATATAGAATAAATCTAACTGCAGAGCCCGATCAAGTTGTTTTTAAATAGAGATATGTTTTCTTATGAGTAGGTGGTAAAAGTTAGTTTCTAGAATTGTCCTTGGCCTTTGTAATTTCTTTTTCTTGAGGTATCTACCTATCTTATCACCAAGAATACTGGACTGCAGGTGGATGCAGATTTCAGGTTCGTTTCCTGTGTTGCTTAGATAAATACTTAGACAAAAATTTCACACCCAGAATTACTCGTGGATAATATAAAAATATAACAAAGAGCCGTATAAGCAAAAGCACCAAGGACAATAAGGTTCATGGATCTTCAGCAGTGTGCAATTGTAAAAAAGGCCAGTGGTCTTCTTTACATTGAATGTAAATGGCCCATTCAAAAGCAAGATGTGAGGAGATGTTTAAAAACCACAGAATGTTATGTTTAGATTCTCAGCTAGTAAAAATTATTACAGATTCACTAGAGTCTGTGCAGCTACACTACTGTACATACAACAACTGAGCCTCTGACACATTGGTCATACCTAACCACAAGTTTATTAATGTGGATAGCAAAAGCTTCGGGGGAATAGTACATCTCTCACCTAACTAGGTTCCTAATGACATCTCACAAATATACAGATGACAGAATAGTTTAGAAAAACTGCTTGGAACTCTTATCTACTGCTTATTTCCAGAACTTATGTCAAACATAAGCTTTCCTTTACATTCAGAAGGCAACAGAAGCAACTGAAATCCTGATGTAGTTGAAAAGCAGATGTGAACTTTGGCTTTCAAAATGAGACTGTGAAAAGAGGAAACTAACATTTGATAAATTTAAGAGGAATAGCCACTGCCATCTCCTGAATCCATTCTTCTGTCGTCAACAGATCTTCTGTCTCCTTTATTTTCTTTGCTGTATCTCAGAATTGCTGAAGGATGATAAAGAATGACTGGGGGGTTTCCTCTATCCTTTTTTTATTATTATTANTGCTTCTTAGAAATTACTTAGTAAAAATCTTTGTGGAAATCTTATTTTATCAATATGAAATTGTTATTTGCAGACACTCTAACCTCCAATCCTGTACTGGTCTCAAGCTGAGGCAATGTGGGGGAGAAGCAAATGGTGTTCTCTAACGTCTCAACTCTAACACTAGTGAAAATGGAACAATAGTAGCTATTAGCTGAACTATTTTGTTCCAGGATTGTACAATAGGTAATTTAAATAGCCTTTCCTTAGACCTGGTGTCCCTGCTACAGACTTTGACTTTTCCAGACAAGGAGAACATCTGCTGCCCACAATAATAAACTAATGAGGTTAGACAATATCAGGGTATCAGAGTCTCCAGTGGATTATATAGAGCTGGAGTGAATGCTCCTACATAACTCCTTTACTCTGGCTTTAGTTACTTTAGTCCTAGGTCCCCACTTTTACCCCACTGGTAGTGATACTGGGAGTTTAAATAATGTGAAAAGCTGGGAAAACGGAAGAGAGGAGATTTCTTTAAGGGATATTTACTTTTGGATCTGATTTTCATTCACGGACTTGACATATTTTTGCAACCCTGCATTATGTGGCCATCCATGACTTTGGTCTCGAATGGTGGCCAGTTCTTGCCATTCCGGTTTTGGGCAAGCAGTGGGTGAGTATTGGTCATTTTAAAGCATTTATGGAGTCTTAAGAGCTGTTTGAGCAATCCATATAATACAGAGCTTGATCCAATTACTTTAGAAAATCTTAACATGCTGATGGAAAACAGTATGTATGACCTAGACATTCTGTAGGCAAGGTATCTCCAGAAAATGGTTGAAAGAGAGAGACGCCTGAAATCTAAAGGCATACCAGAAAAATTAAAATCCAAGTGTTTATCTATAAAAGGTGGAAGCCAGAAAGAATATTCTTAAGGATTAATTTGAAATGTAGTGCCTGTTCCATTGTGGGGTGTAAATAAAGGGAAGAGCATAAAATTAGTATTATTACTAATCAATGTTTTTGAGGAGCTTTGAAAATCATGTACCAAATATGCAGCAATGTTGATAAGGGTGTCTGAAAAACATGGGAGGGATTTTACTGGGCATGGGGTGAAGAGACACATATTCTCATTTTCTAGGAAAGTTCCCAACATTTTCAAAGCAACTGAAAAAGGTTTGGTGTTTTCAAAAATGAAGCTCTCATTCAAAACAAATTTTAGTGAAAAATTTTCATGATAACTCAAGATTATTGTGATGAACACAACAGAATTTTAGCTTTTTAATCTCAGGCAGTGGGACCGCCAAGGCTGCAGTGAAAGATAAATCTGCCTTGACAGCAGAGCTATCAGCCTGCTTGATTTTCTCTTTTGATAGGTTTATGTTTCATGCCAATCAATCCAGTTCTACTGTGCAGCATAGTCACATTACCTTTATCATGTAATATAATAGCAGCCAAAAGCTTTGAAGGAATAGAGTGCCCTCTAACTACAGCAGGAAAGAAAAAAAAATAAATGTGAGAGAATGGGAAAATATTTTTAAGAAAATGTTTTTCTTGTGTAAATTATTTTAGCTAATGGTTCAGAGACTCAGATCTCAGCCATTCTGATGATTACACATTTCCCTGGGGGAAACATATGCTCAGTGAGCTCACCTTAGGGTTCCTGTTTCCCCACTTACTGCTCGCAAGAATAAAATGAGATCTCTCTGGGCAGATGTCTCTGGGGAGTGAGGTCTCATGGTGAGTGATTCACAACAGAGAGCATTCTTTTTCTGAAAAAATAACAACAAAAAAAAGGTCAATATTAGATCAGATATTGAAGTAAAATCATATTTACTAAGCCAGAATCTCATCTCAGTTATTGGAAATGTAAGTTCAGACTATTTATTCATCTGCAGATGCTGCTTTGGATTTACTTCATTTTAATTAAGATCAGAATCTTACTCTCTTTGTTGGTTTAGATTTTTTTAATAGCTAAATTATGCCTATGTACTCAAACCAATGGATCCATTTCCAACACTGTTCCTTTACTAAAAACTTAACCAGCCCTTAGTACCTTAATCTTTGTACTGGCATCAGGACAACAGTTTGGGGGTACTCCTAACATATGTTGCAAATCAAGTTATCTCACTCAAACATAAAACTATAAACAGTTCTGACTTCTAATAATCATTGAAATGTAAAATCTTAGTGCAGGTTATCTCAAATAAAAATTCCAGAGACAAAACCAGTTGAGGTTAATAGAATTACTGAAGTCTCAGAATAGGAGACTACAATATAACTTTATGCTGGATCTGCAATACTGAGTGGAATAGCCAATCTGATTTCGTTTTACTCCCCTGCACTCCCACTTTTGCTATTTCCCTTGGTTCTATGAAATAATGTCAGGCTTTTGACAGATATTCTAAAAATGAATCCTGACAGACCATATGCAATATAATGTAGCTTCTTCCTTTATATTTAAAACAATTCTCCTTTTGTGAAAGTTCACAAACATGCCTAGTCCTATTGCATCCAGCTGTGTGCAGCTATCTGAGTTAAATGGAAGTCATCGTGTATCACAAATCTGAGTCACTACATGATCTTACAGTCCTGAGTTTTTTTTAAAGAGTACATGATAACATATAATAAAAGGAAGCAAGGTTCAGAAATAAAGGGACAGTAACTCAGAAGTATTGCCCTATCCTGCTTCCAGGTCATCAACTGAAATACCACATGGCTTTGGGAAAGAGTCAAGTCAAACTTTTCTTCAATCATGGTGGTGGAATGTCCAGATCAGGTTCTCCGAGTCTCTTGAAGCAACTTGAAGGACCCATAAGGTTGGGTGTGACTTGGGAGTATACAGGCAGGCTACAACCTGTGCCTAGAAATGGACTGGAAAGAAAGCTGGAGCTAATTGCCATAGTTTAGGAAGGCAAAAGTTGAAGTAAAGTTGTCAGTTTTTCCCAGTGAACACATCTAGTAATCATTTTTAGTGGGGGAAGCAAAAAAGACCAAACAAATACCCCCCCCCAAAAAAACCCACAANTTTAAATATCACTGTAATTAGAATAGCAGCTGATTTGGCAAGAAATGTCCAGTGAAGGTGGGAATAAGTGTCTGAAGAAACAGAAAATCTTCTGTCATCGACCTACTGCCAGTAAAGGAAGTTTCTACAATATCAGCATCCAATTCCCTCCTTCTCCTACCCCTCCTTCTCCCACATCCTAGTGCAAATGATTTCAGTCCTCTTATTTGTGATAAATGCCTGACCATTTGTTTAGTGTCTGAGTTCTGTCTAAAAGGGCAGAGAAAATCTGTCAGATTCTACAGAATTTTTGAAATGAAATCAAAATGACCAAAATAAGCAATCTTAAATCACCAAAACCAGATAAGGTATACATTAAGTATTATTTAGAACTCACAATGAATTTGAAGCAGTGAACGCAATTTTTGGCATCAGAAACAGCAACAGTTTAAGTATATTCTTTCCTCTCTTTAGTTTACATCTCAGTCAATTGCTTACACCTCTGTCAAATGGCAACCACTGAAAAGGTCCGAAGGCCAATACAGGGTCTAGGATTTAGTACTACAAGGAAGGGTCCCACAGTCCAGCCAGGAGCCAGGACTAAAGAGCGGGTGTCTTGAACACAGCTGCAGAAAAATGGTATACTAGGTGTTCAAAAGAAATGGTCACACTGACTTCATCTGGTGCTAGGGAAGATAGGATGCCCCTTACCTCCTGGCTTGGTGGGCCAGTGTTGTCAGGGAGACACATTTGAGTCAGAGTTTTCAGTATCTTCAGCTGGAATTATAGTATTTGTACTTTATAGGTACCTTAAGGCACTGCAGAATTTTGTTGTCTTCTTTGGAAATACAGACCCAATCCTCCATTTCCCTTATGGTCTATAATCCATATTGGAAGGTGAGCACTAACAAGCATCACTGTGAAAAGCTCCATCAGATAAAGCAAATGGTCACATTATGGTGGATTTAAGTGATTTAAGTAAACTGAACTGTGTGCAACAGCCATTTCTGACTCTCCCTTTGTATTTTGAAACAGAAGCATAGTGCATGTAAATGTAAAACTGGGATATGGATAAATTTATTTTCCGTGCTGTGCACATTTGCATTTTTGAGTAGCAGCCTGTTTGTCCTTATGTCTATGCAATGCAACAATATCTGAGATGTCTCCAAATGTCCTCGCTGTGGAACACAAAGCAGCATAGCTGCATCAACATGGCAGAACTAATCAGTCTGGGCACCATGCCCTGCTGACGCAGCTCTCCTCTTTCCAGGACCCCAGCTAACATCTCTGCAAGGCACTAAGCACACACTGCTGAAATTCAAATACTGTAGTCATGGGGACAGACAGAGAGCAGTAAGAGATAACCTGACTGTACAGGCTAGTGGGTCAGGCATATAAAGAGGAAGAGGGAAATTTATCCAGTATCATGCAATTCTTTTTTTTTTTAAATAGAAAAGAAACTGCATATACTTCTCCTGGAACCTTCCCAAGTAATAGTCTGAGCTATTAGGTTAGGATCAGTGTGCCATGTGGTTCTTATGGTCACAGACATATCATCTACACTGCTAAATTTAACAGTGTCAGGATCCTTTCCTTGGCTCTGAGACCAGCAGCATGGCCCAGACATGCCCATGCTATGCTTCCAAAGAGGAGAGATGACTCTAGGGAGCCTGGCGGAAATAGTCCCCAGCCTGTGCTGGCTCCTAGTAATTGTTCAGAGGAAAATTAGTTGGCACAAGTCAAAGTCATGCTGGGAAACATGATATGAGTATACAGATAGTTTCTGGGCCCTGGAACTTGTTAAGTTGCTAACATAAATACTGCATTGAAAAATGTTAGAAAATACATAGCGTATTTGAAGAGTGACTGCCTATCTTCTATAGATCAGGCACCAACAAGAATATGGTCAAATTAATTGCCACAAGACCTAGTATAAATCCAAAACCAAAATAGCAAATGAAAAGCCACTTGTGCCAATCCTGAGATGGCCTCAATACTTTCTGAAATGCACTGAGTGCATCTGACATTCTTTTGAACTCAGGAGACAGTACCTTTCAGGCTTGAAATACTCTGACTATATGAGCCAGGAATGATTCACACTATCAAAAACCCACAAAAACGAAAAAAAAGAACACATGAGAATATTACAACAAACTGGACTTAGAACACTATCACTTCTGAAACTAATGGGGAAAAAAAAGTTTGCTTACACCACGCTTACAAAAAGATGTAGCATTAAACAAAGGAAATTAACCCAAAATTGACTTTGCTTCCCTAGTGTCTTTTATCTTGGATAATAAAGGATTATTCTTTTTAATAAATATAACCAAAATCATTAATAGACCAATGATCCTACATGAAATTCACAAGCAGGATTTTTGACTCAAAATCTCTACCAAACTTCTTAGTATAGCATAAATGCTTTTATGTATGCCTTTTCTTTTCAATAGCCCAAGAAATCCTATATTAAACATCACTATAGTTCAGGCTTCTATTTAACTCCGTGATCTAGAGTACCATGGTCATAATAGGACCAACATATTGAATATCAATATTTTAAAGAGGCTCAATATTAATTATTCTCATGCATGTGGATGATATATCCATTAGGTTGAATATAAAGCCTTTTTTGAACAACCACATACCTGTGCTTTTGTGTGAGAGCAGTAAAAAAGGAAGAAGAGGCTCACGGGAGCAGCACAGGGCATACTGACTTGACATTACTGTACCCACTGCCATAGAGGGAGGAGGAGGAGCACTGCATGTTCCCATGCTTCAGAGTAATAAGGATTCTGGGTTCCCAGACAACAAACAGAGCCTCTTACCAATGCAGATGTTTTTCACATCTTTGACCTGTGGTGAAACCATTTTTGCCCTTGCTTATTTCAGACTCTGGGGTGCTGTAGAATGATGAAAACTCACCACATTCTTGAAGGGCACATTCTATACATTTCTGCACTCTTCGAAGGTGTCTTACACACTCTTTTGACAAAGACATTTTCTCAAAATATGAGCACAAATTCAGCTGAATTGCAGAAATTACTCTCTAACCTACTCACTCACAGTGAAGCCATAATGAGAAAGCTAGGTCATGAGGGACTTGAGACAGAACAAAAACAGCAAGGTTTCCTCACTGTGTGTATGATGGTGAAAAAAAAATCTCACTTTTTCTCTGCCTCTCTCTCACACAAACAAACACATCACATCACAGTGACAATAAGTTGTGGCACTAGCTGGAATATTAATAAATCCTTCATCAACCTGAGGCTGAAATATAGCCAGCTAAAACATTTTTTGACTACCTTGGATATGCCAAGCAGCAGATACCCTTACAAAGCAAAGTATACCATCTGACAAAATGAAAACTGAATATAAATTGCTTTTTGAGAGTATGATTCTAACAACACTGTTTAACAAGGTTATATCTGGTTACAAAGCACCAGCGTCCTCCACCCCGTGCCACGCACACACACACAGAGACACACAAAATAAACACACAATTATGTTTGAAATAACAAGGTCTCTTAAAGGAGAAGAAACAGGTAAAGAGATCCATCTGGCCCTGCTCTTCCCCTTACTACTTGTATGGTCCAGAGTGCTCTGGTGGTTGCTGTACATATCTGCCTCTCCTGGCAGCAGGACTACACAGCTTTGCTATCAAGGCATCTCCATACCTCCAGATATAAGAAAATTTCCTCCCTGGGGAAAAGGAAGCAGAGGGATTGTCATGAAAGAGGTGCTCTGAGACAGCTCACAGTACCCAGTAACTGCTGTTATGAAACTACACACTGGAATTGCTATTCTTTCTCAAACATGAAGGTCCAACTAGTCCAAGATTCTGTCTCTAACAATAACCAGTCCCAGATATTCAGAGGTACTAGACTAACATGGGGTAATAAAAGTATATCCTAATCTTTCCACTTCTCTTCAGCACGATAACTAAAATTTGGATTAAGCTCTGAAGCATAACTTTATTTTCCAAAGATTTGTATTACAAATTTTTACAACTCTAAAAGTTTCTTGTAATATTTGGCTCTTCTTCACCACTTCTAAAATTCTTGGCCTTAAAAACATCCTGAGACAATGAGTTCCAAGACATAAAGTTACTCTATGACCTAATTACATCCCTTCTTATTCTAATTTCTCTTCAGATTTCACTAAATCCATACTTTGTCACTCCATAGTTTGATGGGGAGACATAATGTCTTGATCCAACTTCTTCCAACATGTATCATTCATGTAATTTGAATACTTCTGTTTATGTTCCTTTATTGTTCAATGTCTGTTCATGTAAATAGTTGTCATTCAATTTCTCAAACCCTTCTCATAAGTCATATTCAGCAGTAGCATTTCTGATTGTGTGGTGATACTTCACAGGTAATCACAAATCCATTTGAGAATACACTGATGTGAACAATATATTTTTGTCCTAATACTTTGCAATGTTTCAAATTCATATGAAGGCTTTACTTAAAGCTACTTTTAATTGTTCTTTTTTAAAATAAAATTCTTAACTCTAAATTTGAAAATAATCTTAATTTGCTAACTAAGTAACAGTACAGGTATAACTCCCACCTTTATGTAAAGAATAACTTTAATGTAAGAAAACTTTTCAAGGACTGATACAGGCCATTAGTAGGAGAATTCAGAAATAAAGCAGAAAATGTCGTGTCATTACTGCAAGTCAGGTAATGGTCACTAAAACCATTTATTTCAAAATACACCTATTTTAAGCAGCAAGACAAGGAAAGAGGACAAAGATAATAGGCAATGCAGGATGATAGCATGGATTGAGCTGAATGATTTTCATCTGGAATGCATTGACCTCAGAAAGCATTAGAGGACTCAAAGTCCATCCTCTTTACTCATCTGTGTGAGTCATCCTCATTAAATTCAAGGGATCTCAGAACATCTGTGCAACTGTAAATTCAATTTTAACACTCAAATGAGCAGTGACTCAACACAGCCTTCTACGCCTGATACCAAACCTGGCAAGTGAAGAATTGCCTAAAAGCAACAAAGCAGTACAGAAACGTGACTTAGACATATCAGAGTTATTAGATGACAAGTTCAAAAATTAATTTCCTGTAAATTTTTTAAGCAGCATTTTAAGTGTGTTTCAAATATTATAATTATCCAAGCATTAGTATAAGAAATTTCATACAGAGAAGATTAAACTTTTATTTTCTCAAATATACAGGTAAACAAACATACAAAGTGTTCTACAGAAATAGAAAGAAAATAATCTGATGAGAAATTTAGTACTAATTCAAGATGACCAATATTTTCAACAAACAGATGCATGATGCATGACATTAAATGAATCACAGGGTTCATTTTAACAGTCATCACATTTCAGGATTGATTTCTTGATGAATAAACAATGTCAGGTAAGACTTGGATGTAAAAGTTATTTGTAGTTTTAACTGTTAATAGACAATAAAAAATATATTTGAAGTGTCAAGAGACTATATTTGTAAAATTGTTTATGTCTAAACATCAAAATTTTACTTCATGAGGGATCTTTTTCAACTTTGGAATAAAAAAGAGTTCAATATCAAGAACCCTCTGAAAATCTCATATGAGTTTGTCTGTTGTGGTTTTTTTTCACCTGAAGACTTTAAAAGTCTGAACCATTAGAGGCAGAGCCCCACTGTCTCTCAGTGATATATAACATTTTATTTTTTTAAAAAAAGCTGAGTCCCTAACTATTTTATTCATACCGGCCATCATCTATTCAATTACTCTATTGTATATATGACCCTAAAGAAATCAGAAATATACCTACAAATATCCATGTTTGTTACTGAACAAAAATAAATAAATAAATTTTTAAAAAGGTTTGGTTTGGTTTGTTTTTTTTGTTGATTACAAAGAGTACTCACTGTTTGAGCTTGGCTGTTTGCTCCACTCATGGATGAGGTATCCATTTTTGCAACTAGCAAAGCTGCCTCACTGGCTATACGTACGGAAGGAAGTTAAACAGTAGAAGTGAGCACTCTGCATGCTGGAATTTGGTCACCTGAACTCCTCAGTTGTTAGACCAGTCCCAGGCATACCACAGCTTTGCTTTCCTGCGGTTTATAAACTTGGTTTGAGTCCAGACCACGAGCTATTTCCTTTAGGCATTGTAGACACAGCTACACCACTGTATAATGTAAATACCATAGATATTAATTTCTCTACATACATGGTGCCAGAGAAATGTCCTGAGCATTGTTAGGTATTAGAAACAATTTATGGCTTACAGGATTGTAACAGTGGGTTGTTTTTCTACTATTCCTGCTGCATGAAACTTATTTTTAAACCAATACAAAACATACTAGGAGTCTAGAAACAGGGACTGGCACCTAGTTCATTTTTCTTTCAGAAGCATTCTACAACCAGTACAGAATCATATGCTTTGTCCCCTTATGCTACAAGCTGAGCACTGCAAGGTGACCAAGTCTTGATTCAGCAAACTAGGCATGGAATAACTGGGTCAGAAAGAGAAGGAGACCTACAAGCATTTCTTGGTGGACAGTCATAGGTAAGACGACATGCAAAGAAAACAGTACATAAAAACATTCCAGTGTGATACCTAAGAATAAAAGTTGTGGGATTTTTTTTCTGCTAAAAATATGAAAATAGAGAAAGTGACAAGGTAATTGTGAAGTACTAACAAAACTGTACCCTAATGTAATCCATATTCAGTTGTATTTATAATTTAATTCTGACAAAAAATGGAACGTTTTTCAGGACTCACCCATGCCTGAAATGATCCCATCTTGTAGAAACTCCATTTATTGCAAACAAGAATTTTCCTCATTTTTTAACTGAGAAAACATGTTAAGTGTTTAAACAAGGCCACAGTTTTTTCTGTGATCACACATGCCTCAAATCATGGAAATAATTTTTTTCTGGCTATTTTTTTGGTACTACAAAGTCATAAAATGACATAGCCATTTCCTGAATAATAAAATCTATTAGGAATATTTCAATATATGCTGCAATTAGTTTTAATTTTAACATTGTATCATCATTATTAGCTGCTAATGGTAACACTGGAAGACCAGTTGAAAACTTGAATATTTTTTCCAGCTACCACATTCAAATATTGTTCACTGTGGGAAAGTACTCTATAAATATATTTACTCTTTCACTTTGCATATTACATTTTCAGATATTTTGTCACTTGTAAAGAAATTTTCAGAATTATGAGAGATTTGTTTTGTCAATGTTGCATTCATATGAATTGAATACTCCCTACACAGAATTAGTTTCCTTTAAAATACCTTTGAATACCTGACTTCATATTTTGCTTGCTGCATATTTTAGCTAATAAAATTACTCTGGCCTGATTCAGCTACTTTTGCTGAAAAATGTTGGCCTTTCAGAATTGTAAACATCACTAAAATGGTGAAACTTCGTCAGAGGCTTGATACAGTTTATAGTTGTGATCTTTATCATACTCTATATTTGGGAAGTAATGAAAATTATGAATGACAGGAAATATTTAAAAAGAACAGTGAAATTTACAATAACCAACTCATACACTGGAATAGCCAGAGATAAATTATTTAAAATACAATATCTGTTAAGTAAAATAGTATTTCCAAATTATGACCATTAGGATAAAATATTGACTATGGGTTTTTATGTGCTTGTTCATTATTTCCACCCAAATAAAGTGATTAGCCTAGGAAAACTGAATAATAACATATGGGAAATATCCAAGTCATGGGCTCTTCTGTCTCCCACACAGCTTTGAAAAGAGAAGAAGTCCACTGAAAATAGGTGTCACCTGAATACTTAAGGAAAGGTTAGGCAAATAATTTCTGGCATAGATATTCAATAAAACAGGTCCCCACCTTTATTGTGACTCAGCTGACCATGCCTCCAGACAAAACAAACACAGTTGCACTTTTTAGATCTATGTAACAGGACTGGATTAGAATAATGTAGTCTGTAAGCAATGGGAGGTAAAAATTCCTATGACTCTGTAATGCTGATTGACATGATTATGTGAGAAAAGAGTTAGAAAAGCCCTATTAAGTCATCTTGTCCGTTCCCCATGATACACTGTCATGTTTCCAAAAAAAATGTTATAATGTGTTGTGACAAGGACCTGACTATTAATAATGGCATTAATAATTGTTATGACATTTTTAATTATCTTTGGATTTTTTTTGTTGGGGCGGGGGGGATGTTTGTTTAGGTTTTTTTGTTTGGGTTTTTTGGATTTTTTGGGGAGTTTTGTGTGTGTGTGTTTGGTTTTTTGTTTGTTTGTTTTCTGTGATGCCATGATAGACACCTTGCTCTTCTGCAGTATTACCCATACTTGTCAAATANTACACTCTTTTGGGCAGTTCCCTATCCTGGAACTGAGGGGCCCAGAACTGGACACAATATTCCAGATGCGGCCTCACCAGGGGAGAGTAGAGGGGGAGGAGAACCTCTCTCAACCTACTAACCACACCCCTTCTAATACACCACAGGAAGCCATTTGCCTTCCTGGCCACAAGGGCACACTGCTGGCTCATGGTCATCCTGCTGTCCACCCCTAGGCCCCTTTCTGCTATGACCAGTAGGTCAGTCCCCAACCTATACTGGTACCTGGGATTGTTTTTTCCCAGATGCAAGACTCTACACTTGCCCTTGTTATATTTTCACTAAATTTCTCCCTGCCCAACTCTTTACCCTGTCTAGGTCTCAGTTAATGGCAGCACATCCTTCTGGTGTGTCAGCCACTCCTTCCTGCTTTGTGCCATCAGCAAACTTGCTGACTGTGCACTCTGTTCCCTCATGCAGGTTGCTGATGAATATGTTGAACAGTACTGCTCCCAGTACAGACCCTTGAGGGACTCCACTAGTTACAGGCCTCCAAGTAGACTCTGTCACATTGACCACAACTCTGACCTTCAACCAGTTCACAATCCACCTCAATACCCAGTCATCCAGACCACACTTCCTGAGGTTAGTTGCAAGGATGCTATGGGGGTCAGTGTCAAATGCTTTACTGAAATCAAACCATATCCACTGCTCTACCATCATCTATCCACCTGGTTATGTCCTCATAAAAGTCTATCAGGTTAGTCAAACATGACTTCCCCTTGGTAAAACCATGATGACTGCTTCTAATGACCCTCTTATACTTGATAAGCTTAGAGATGGGGCCAAGGATAAGTTGTTCCATCACTTTTACGGGGATGGAGGTGAGGTTGACAGGTCTATAGTTGCCTGGATCCTCCTTCTTACCCTTTTTGAAGACTGGAGTAACATTTGCTTTCCTTCAGTCCTCGGGTACCTCTCCTCTTCTCCACAACTTAGCAAAGATGATGGAGAGTGGCATAAAATATCCTCTGCAAGCTCCCTCAGCATCCATGGGTGTATGTCATCAGAAACGATGGATTTCTGGATGTCCAGATTGCTCAACTGTTCCCTAACCCAGTCATCATCAACCAAGGCAAACTACTCCTTTATCCTGTCTTCCTCTGGGGCCTCAGGGGTCTGGGGCTCCTGAGAACAGCCTGCAGTAGCATTGATAGAGACAAGGCATTCAGTAACCTTTCCTTCTTTGTATCTCTATCACCAGGGCACCCACCTCATTCATCAGTGGGCCTACATTGTCCCTAGTGTTAGTTTTAACTGAAATGTATTTGAAGAAGCCCTTTCTGTTGTCCTTGACCTCTCTGGCATGGTTCAACTCCAAGGTGGCCTTAGCTTTCTTGGTTGCCTCCCTGCATCCTCTGACAACAGTCTTACGTTACTGCCAAGTGGCCAGCCCCTCCTTCTGTGATCTGTAGACTCTCTTCTTCCACTTGAGTTTGCCCAGAAGTTCCCCGTTTAACCATGAAGGTCTCCTGGTTACCTTTCTTGATTTCCTACCTGTTGGGATATTCTGATCATGAGCCTGGATGAAGTGATCCTTGAATGTTAACTATGTTGAGCTCCCTTTCCTTCTAGTACCTCGTCCCATGGTATTTCGCCTCACAACTGCTTGAAAAGGCCAAAGTTGTCCCTGCTGAAGTCCAGTGTTGTTGACTCTGCTTGGTATTCTGCTCCTGCCACACGAGATCCTGAGCTCCACCATCTCGTGGTCGCTGCAGCCAAGTCTGACCTCAACCTTCACCCCTTCAACCAGACCCTCCTTGTTAGGGAGTATAAGATCCAGCAGCATCCCTCTCCTAGTTGTCTCATCCACCATTTTCATCAAGAAGTTATTGCCAATGCACTGGCGGAACCTCCTAGACTGTGACTGGATGGCTGAGTAGGCCTTCCAGAAAATATCTGGGTGGTTNCGCCTCGTCTTGCTGTCCTGTCTTTCCTAGAAAGGACATAGCCATCCATGAGCATATTCCAGTCACATGAGCTGTCCCACCATGTGTCTGTAATTGCCACAGGATCATAAACGCATGACTGCCCACAAATTTCTAACTCGTCTTATTTATTCCCCACGCTGCATGCATTGGTGTACAGACATTTCAGAGAGTAAGCTGAGCATGCTGATTTCACCCTAGGGGGGTGGGAGGCCTTCTGGTCTTTGTGAATACTAGAACACTGCCCCACTGTTGCAAGCCCAGCTACAACCCCATCCCCCTTAGAATATAGTTTAAAGCCCTATGAATGAGACCCGCTGGCTCCATCCTCCTAACATGCACCCTTTATATATTTATAAACATTAATGAAGTCACCCCTCAGTGACTAAAGAGACCCAGCTCCTTCAGCCTTTCCTTATAAGGGACACTTAAAATGCACACTTGAAGTCCAGAAGGTCAATCACATCTTGGGCTTCATCAAAAGTAGCATGGACAGCAGTCTGAGGGAGGTGGTTCTGCTCCTTTACTCTGCTCTGGTGAGACCTCACCTGGAGTACTATGTCCAGCTCTGCAGCTCTCAACACAAGAAGGACATGAAACTGATGGTCCAGAGGAGAGCCACAGAAAATGATGAGAGGGCTGGAACATCTCTACTACAAAGACAGGCTGAGACAGTTGGGGTTATTCAACCTGGAGAAGAGAAGGCTCCAGGAAGACCTTATAATAGCAGACTAACAATACCTGAAGGGGGCCTACAAGAAAGCTGGGGAGGGACATTTACAAGGGCTTGTAACAATAGGATGACGAGCAATGGTGTTAAACTAGAGAAGGGTAGATTTAGATTGGACATTAGGAAGAAGTTCTTCACTATGAGGGTGGTGGAACACTGGAACAGGTTACCCAAGGAGGTGGTGGAGGCCCCATCCCTGGAGGCCTTCAAAGTCAAGCTTGATGGAACTCTGAGCAAACTGATCTAGTTAAAAATCCCCTTTGGATGAGGGAATTGAGCGTTCTGGATGAAGGGGTCTAATTCACCCTCAGTAAATTTGCAGACAATATCAAATTGCATAGGAGTGTCAACCTGCTTGAAGGTATGAAGGGTCTACAGATGGACCTGGACAGGTTGGATCAATAGACCAAGGCTAATTTTATGAGATTCAACAGGGCCAAGTGCTGAGTCCTGCACTTCGGTCACAACAATCCTAAGCAGTGCTACAGGCTTGGGAAGAGTGGCTGGAAAGCTTCCTGGCAGAAAAGGATATGAGATGCTGGTGAACAGACAGCTGAATATGAGCCAGTAGTGTGCCCGGGTGGTCAAAACAGCAAACAGCATCTTGGCATGTATCAGAAATAGTGTGGCGAGCAGGACAAGTGAAGTCATCGTGCCCCTGTACTCGGCACCGGTGAGGCCACACCTTGAGTACTGTGTTCAGTTTTGGGCACCATGGTATAAGGCAGACAGGTGCTGGAATGGGTCCAGAGGAGGGCAGTGAAGCTGATAAGGGGTCTGGAGAACATGTTTTATGAGGAGATGCTGAGGAAACTGGGATTCTTTAGTCTGGAGAAGAGGATGCTGAGGGGAGACCTTATTGCTCTCTACAACT
>VWZY01011183.1:0-18659 GCA_013399075.1 Chloroceryle aenea
GCAGCAATATTCTTGTCCTTTTGTAATTCAATGGTCTGTCCTTGCATCTCTGGGAGTCAGATGCTGTTCCTGGTACTGCACAACCCACACCACCCTGGGAAGGTTCACAGCTTCTTGTATACTGTCCAACTTCTTCACTGCCTCAAAACCAAAACCTGAGAGAGCTCAGCTCCCCTGCCATACCACAGCCCCAAATTCCATCCCAAATTCTGGTACAGTGCCCCAACCCCAGGATTTGGAGCACGTTTTTTCCCAGGTCAGAAAACTCCAGCCATGGCTGGGGGCTTGTGCTGGTTTGAGGTCAGTGGGAAGCACGCTGCTGAAAAGTGGTTCTCCCTGGGTGCTTTTCTTCTGTTTACGCCATAAGAGCTGTTTAGGGAAGCTGGCAGTTGTTTATGGGTTATTTTGAGTGGGACTTTTCTCAGCTAACTGCAGCTTGCTGAGAGGTAGGCGGTTATGTCTGAGCTGCTTTATCGCCGCGACATTGCTTTATGGTTGAGAAAGAGAGATGGTTCTTTCTAGAGCACAATTCATCTCTCCCAGCTGGGCTGAATGGCACCCGGGAAGTTCTTCTTTCTCTCTGTCGACTATAAAAGGCATCTGGACAACTTGCTCAGATTTACGCATCCAAACCGATGACACATAAAGTGAGACGGTTGAAACCTGGCCAGGCATCATTCTTTCCCTTTCACACCGTGAGGGTTTTGTCATCCTGCTCCAGCTTATTTTGCTCCTGCTGGTCAGTAAAGGGCTTTAGAAAATGGTGACATGTGGATGAAAACACTGGGAGGAAATGAAATTGCAAACCCTTTGGATGGAGAGGTGAGTAGGTACGGCGTGGTCTCTGGATGCTGCTGTGGACACCCAAAGGAGCTCTGTGAAATGATTGCAAACCTTTCCTTATTGTATGAACCACTGCAGCCCTGAAACTACAAATGGATAATTGAATAAAATGGGGGAAACCCAAAGCAACACTTGAATGTTACCAGCATTTTCAAATCCTTTTGTAACACCAGGACATAAGCAACTCCAGGAGGGGGTTAGTAATATCTTTTTATGGTCCTTGATTAAAAAAGCTAGAGAAAACCCTGTGCAAGGCTCACTGGCAGCCTGTCTTGGGGCAACTGTAGGTGAACAGATGCAATTGCTGTATTCACCTCCAGACTGGAGCTGCTGCAGTATGCTGGGAACTGCTCTTTGGCTGGGGAATTTTAGGTAATAACCAACCCCCTCATGGGAACTTTTTCCACTGCTGCCAGTAGAATGAGGTTGGTGCAGTCAGATGCTAAGCCATGGTGAGCAGCACCAAGCCCCTTTGGGGTTGTTGATATTCCTCTGCTCTAATGGGGGGATTTCTGGGGACTCTTTGCTGGGATGTAGCAAGGTGATGGCAGCTGTGCTTGTGTTTTTTCAAGCTGTCCAGCATCACGCTTGCTCTGTGAGCAGGTAGGAGATGCCAAATGCTGTTTGGATACCTTCTTCAGAAAATAGCCCTCCTTTCTCTGCATCATTTCTGAACCACTGCTCCTAATAGAGTGTGCTGAGAGATATGACGGGGCCAGAGCCTTTTGTGGGAATACAATGAACTCAAAGCACTGTGCAATCATTACAGCCTCTCTTGCTTTGGTCAGTACCCTAATCTCTCCCACCAGAGGCATTGCACCCCCCACTGCCTTCTCTTCTCTCTCTCTCAGTAGACCTGCCCTGAAAGATGAGAGTCTTGTTTAAATCCCTGCTTTGAATCCAATTCAGATGGTCCATGGATGCCCACGCAGCATCTTTTTCTAATATCACAGTGAGCAACCTTATCTAGCTGGGCATGGAGAGAGAATGGCCTTTCTTTGACAACTTTTCCTTTTCTTAAAGATATTCAGAGGTGAAAGGGAAGAGTTTGTTGTGATCAATGTGCACTTAGCTGGTTTCAGTTATTTCCTGTCCTTGGTGAGTCATAGAAGAATGAATGTTGGTGAAACCACAGGGTATCACACACGGAGTGTGTGAAACCCACCCCCAGAAATATTTCTTTGTTTTGTTGTATTTATTTCAGCCATGGAGCTTAAAAAAGTCATTTTTTTCCTGGGATCAGTCCTGACAAGTATATCTGCCAGTCCCTTTGTGGAGTTGTCAAAGTGGGTGAGAATTGCTCCTGTTGAAGAGATGTACAGCACCATCGTGGGTCACACAGCCAGCCCCAGGAGACCCAGCCCCAGGGCAGAAAGGTTTGGTCAGAGCAGAAACCCATGGCCTGTCTGAAATAACAACTAGGTCAGGGCTGCCAAAATCTGAAACAAACTACGAGGGTGAGGAGATCTAATAGGAGATGGCAGGTAGCAACCTGTACCAAGGGAAAACCTCCTCCTTGGAGGCACTGGGAACAGCACGATCCAAACCAAGGTGGCCTGGGGTTGGTTTGTTTGTTTGTTTTAATCCGCTGTGTTTGCATAGTGTCATTAACATATTATCTGGCATTCATGAATACACATCAGTGAGTTATTAGCTTCACTCCACCACTAGCTTGGCACTGGCAAGCAGCACAGGCAGGGAAGGGGAAAAAGCATGAAACAGAGGGAAGTACAGACTCCCCTTGGATGCAGATCCCCTCAGATGAGAGACAGCAGGAGAATCCATCCTGGTCTCCCAGTGGAAGCTGAGAGAGATTCACCCTGGGAGGAGAAGACCTGATTGTCCTGGGGACTCTGGTGCTGTATGAGGTGGGTACTTCAGTTCACAGCAAGCTAAAATACAGGAAAATTTCCCACTCCTAGGACCAAGGGGCTCTGCTTTTTTAGTTCCCTGTTTTCTTACAGGCACCAATTCTCATGAAGACTAAAAGTAGCTTAAGGTTGGACTTCGTGATCCTAGAGGTCTTTTCCAACCATAATAATTCTATGATTCATGTCTATCATCTGTTCCCAACTCTATGCAGCATCCTCCACCAGAGGTTGGCTAAATCAGTCCCCCATGCTCTCTGTGTATAAAACTCCAATTGTGACAGAGATTTCTTGGGTTTACTAACCCCAGGTAGCTGAAGGAGGCAAATCATTGCTATTATTAAACATATTGCAGTAAATTTTACATGTGCCAAGCAGAATTGTCATTCCATCCTTCTAGGAGGTGTAGGAACACACCTGCCCCCTCCTCCAGCAGTTCATAGTCCAAATGCACAAACCCTGTGTTTTCAGAGAATCACAGAATGGTTTGGGTTGGAAAAGACTTTGAAGATCATTTCATCCCAACTACCCTGCCATGGGCAGGGACACCTCCCACTACACCAGGCTGCTCAAAGCCCCACCCAACCTGGGCTTGAAGGCTTCCAGGGATGGAGCATCCACAGCTTCCCTGGGCAACCTGTGCCAGTGTCTCCTCACCCTCAGAGTGAAAAACTTCTTCCTAAAATCTAATCTAAATCTATGCCCTTCCATTGTGATTTGCAGAGAGGCTGCAATGGAAGATGTGGTAGGAATTGCTCTTCCAGTTGATGTAAACCAGTGTTTTAACCACAACCCATCTATCTTCTCTGTGCTTCTTCCAGTCTCCTAGAATCTGTCATGATTATATACTCAGTGTGGCTGATTTATTCCCATGTAGCTCTTACATGGATAATGATGGCCATATTTAAGGTCAACTGAATGACTTCAGAGAAACTCTGCTAAATATCCCATCAGCTTTTTGTTTTCTATAAAGGGAATTGTGAGTATAAACAACTGGGATGAGTATCTAAAATAGTTGCCTGTTGTTTGAAATTACCACGGATTTCAGTTCTAGTGCAGCTTTGACTTTACTGGAGCAAGACTCCCTTGTTCCTCCAAGTCACTCTGTTACCATTCATGAGATCTCCCAAAAGCAGAAACCTATTGCAGTAATCTGTTAATTGGGCCAATCTGTCAGCAGCATCTCCCCAGGGATGGTGGTCTCCTTGTGTCAGGGTGGTGGAGCTCCAGTAGGTGATAAGCTGCGTGACTGATGATGACACCAGCCCAATTTCCTCAGCATGGTTAAATTTCTGTGATGAGAACCTGCTGCTCTGGGGTTCGAGGAGCTCAGGAAGACCTGGGGGGTGCAGGTAATACAGATCTTTTTGGCAAAGTGTCTGCAGCTTCCAAATTTTCAGGGAAGTCATCTGACAGTGCGTGAAGCATGATTGGTTCAAGAGTCGGCTTGGAAGTTGTGTTGCTGTCCCAGAAGATGTCTTCTAGATTTAAAAAAAAAAAGAAAAAGAAAAAGAAAGAAAAATTTAAAAAAACCTGCCTTGCCTTTGGAAAACTATCAAAGCCTCAAATATCTTCCTGGATTGACTTGTTAAAATAGTGTGGGTTGAGTTATGTGAACTGTTTCCTTCCAGCTATCACAGAAAGAGGCAGGCTGGAGATGGAGATGCCTTTCCCAATATCATCTAGCAAACTCGTATCTTCTGATTTCTTCCAGTACCAAGAAGACTGGGGGTCCTGGAATCTAGTGTCATTTTCAGGACACATTTTCCCTCTGGAGGAGGGAAAACGGGTTACATGCAGACAAACCTTTTAGCCTGATGCCAGGTTCCACCTGGAAGATGTGGGATTTGCTTCAGGATAATCGTCAGGCCACGGTTATTCAGAACCAAATGATTCCCAGTGATTCCTGACCCTATAACTCTGCAAGTGAACTTGTGGGTTCCTTCCCTCCCTCAGTGGAATTCACTCCACGCAATGTTTAGCAGTCCATTCCTCGTGCTCAGCATCTACACATATTTTAGTACATAAACAGACATTTAATGACTCCTTTGAAATAATTTCCTGCCCATATTTGAAACTCCACATCATCCGAGGGCAGCGATGAAAAATAATTGAAACCATTTAAGATCATCTTCTCTTTCAAAGAAAAAAGAAAAAAAAAAAGAAAAAAAAAAGGAAAAAGTCATTGCTGGAATGTGTCTTTTTCAAATTACACAGTCCCTGGGATGCCTCTGCCACTGGTGTGTTTTAATACTCTAACAAAATTACAATCCATTGAGGTTTTCCAATGAGTTGTAATATTACATCTCTGACCACGTGGGGCCACAGAGACCTGTCACCAGTACTTGACTTGCTGGTTTCGGCTCTGAGTGGGGACTTAGAGCCACAGGCTGCTTTTGGACATCAATTATGCTCCTACGTTTTCCTTAGAATTGCAATTGGATCTGGGACGTTTTCTCTACGGTTTTCCTCGTACCCAAGTGTAGCAATTATAACCCCTCGCTGTTCCTGATTGTGGATGTAAGAGGTGGCTTCAAGTTGGCAGTAGCCAGGGTGGCAGTATCCAGGCTGCGTACGGGTACTGAATACAGTTTGGCTAAGTTGGGTGATATCTTTTCCCTTTTTAAGCAATTATATGAATCACTTGCCCCAGTCTGCATGAGGTTTCACAGAAGGACAGAATGGTGGGGTGGGAAGGGCCCTCTGGAGNCTGATTGACTCTCTCCAGTACTTCCTTGTAACAGGGGAGCCCAGAACTGGACACAATTTAACATGCTTGTGTCAATACTTTCTATGGGTGGAACTGGTGTGATTAAAGACAGGATTTTTAAAATTAAATCAATAGTCCAGGCTAATCTCAGATGTGCACATTCCCAAACATCACACTGCAATTATTAAGTATATTATGCTGCAGGGGGTGAATTCACCTGTACTAGCATAGAATAAATTTATACTGGGGCAAATATCACAGTTTAGAGAGTTAACACTGTGTGCAGACATGGCTTTTCCTTCCTCACTTCCCCCTCCAAAATAGTGGTGGAATAGGGGTGCAAAGCTAAAGATGCTGAGGTTGGCACGGGCTAGCAGCTTGCTTAAGCCCACTCATGGGATACTACCCAAATCCTAGTGGCATCACTAGCAACTCTGGGAACCTCCATTTCAAACCCACCCCTTGAGCAACTCTTTGTAAAGGAGCACATGTCCCCATTGACGTGCATTTCTAGGATTCCCATCAGCTTTTTGTCCACTGTGAGAGACCTGGTGGTCATTCTGCTCTGAATCCCTGACCTCCAGCCATGCCAGAAATTCCCACACTCAGCCACAGAAGTGAACTCCCTAGTGCTGCACTTCGGTTTAATTACAGGTACTTCTGCTCCTTGTGAGCACAGATCCTAATTAGGTGTAAGTGGCAAAGAAAGCAAGCGTAAGAGCTGATGTGAGCTGCTGCTTGAGAAATATAGCCTGGAATAAAAGAAATTGGGGTCATCACCTGACTACGCTTCTTTAATGCTGGTTGTTGATTAGCTTGTGTTTACCTGAGTGGCTACAGCTCCTGCCTCCATGGGAGGTTTGCAGCTCCTCATCAACGACAGGCAGCAACAAGTGCCAGGCAGTGGGCATCTCCTGATGGATTTGTCAGTTCACAGGTTTGAATTGTCTGGAGGAGCTGCAGGACTCTTGGTATTGGGAGAAGTGTTGATGATTGTAACAAGCTCCCATATTACTACAACCCTATGGGGGAAACTGAGGCATGGCCAGGGTGACCCTATTCAAAGCAGGGACAACTCCCAAGTTACATCAGGTTGCTCAGGACCTTGTACAGTCAAGTGCTGAAAAATTTCAATGATGAGTGAAACCAATTATGGATGAAAGGTTATCAAAACCTTTGGTCACCTTGGGCACCTGCCCCATGCTCCATCACTCTGGATTTTTACCCTTACACACACCTGGGTATTTTCTTGTTGCTTTTGTGACAGTTGCCTCTTGCCCTTTCACTCTGGATCCATGAGAAGAGACTGGCTTTGTTTTCCCTGCATCCTCCCTTTGGCTAGTAGGAGACAGAAATTAGATCTGGCACTTGGCTTCTCTTCTTCTGGCAGAAGAAACACAGCTCTTCAGCTTTAACATGATGTTGTGTGCCCCAGCCCTCTGCAAATTTGGTCGCCCTCCATTAGACTTGCTCTGTTTATTTGATATTTCTGATGTGTGGGGGGTTCAAAGCTGGGTGCAGTGCTCCAGATGTTGCCTTGGAGTGCTCAGCAGAGGGTATATCCACTTTTCTCGAGCAGCTGGCAGTGTCCTTGCTAATATAGCCCAGAATGTTCTTAACCTTCAACAGCTGAAGGGCACACAGCTAATCTAAGTTCAGCTTGTTGTCCATAAGAAGCCAGATTTTTTTTCTGCAGATCCTCCAGCCAGCCAGTTCCCAGCATTTCATGGCACAAAGAGTTGGCCCAGATTCAGGATTTTGAATTTGTTGAACTTCATGAGCTTTCTGTAGGTCCATTCCTCCAGCCTGTCAAGGTCCCTCTAAATTCCAGCCTTGTCCTTCAGTTTGACCCACTAATTGTGTTTCACCAAGTCCTCAGAACCAGTCAAACCATCACAGAGAGGTTAGTCAGGCATGGCTTGCCTGAGGTGCATCCGTGCTAAATATTCCCAGCCCCTTCTTTGTCCTATGCCTGGAGAAAGGGCTTCCTACTGTAGTCAGCCTGGAGCAGCTCAGTGTCTGGAATTTATCATCTGATGGACATCACCACCAGAAGACATGAAGTTGTGGAAGAGAAAACCACCACAGCTGTAACAAAGCCACTCCATTCAGGACCTCTCAGTGGTGTTGAGAGTCTGCTTGAGAAGAACAGCTTGGATGAGAAACAGAGCATGAGACAAGCTAATAAAGAATTAATTACCACTAGCACAAAAAAATAACCCCCCAAAACCCCACAAACTAAAAACCTCTGTCCTTTCCTGTAGCTGAGGTTTGTGCACTGCCACAAGCCCAAGAGAAGAATCACTGTTGTGTACAGACATGGGCATTGTGTGGGTTTCTTTCCATGTAAGAAACAAAACTTTAAAAGACTTCTTGATTTTATAATTAAGGCACTCTGCAATCCAGAAAGTGAAAAGCCATGCAAACATACACACAGAGCCCACATCGAGATAAACAAACATTTAGATGTAACGTGGCCTAAGTGCAATAATCACCCATAAACGTAGTCATCACCAACTGTTTAATATAGATCAGTGGCAAACAAAATAATAGATGGAATGGAAATTATTATTTGTTCTAGAGGAGCTGCAGAGGCCACAACCAAGATCACATCTCTGTGAAGCCAGGCAGCACCCCCACACGTAATGAGAGCCAGACCTTGATGCAAACAGCTCCAAAACTAAGTCCAGACTCGAGAGGAGAAGCAGTGGAAGTACAGATAGGCTCACATCCTGAGGTCACCAGTCTGCCAGGGCAAAGCTGAATCCTCTTACTGCCCAGATCCATCTCCAGCACGTGGCATGACAATGACATAAAACTGGCAGTTGTTTTCATTTCAGGCGTGTAATAAAATCGTCAGAAAAAACAATGCAGTTTCCTCCTGGGCTGTTTTTGTTCCCGGGCAGAAGGAGTTTTTCAGCTTGTGACTGTGGGAGACTTCTCTCCAGGCTCCACAAGCCCAGGGCCCTCAGCTGCTCCTCCCCCCCCTTGTGCTCCAGCCCCTTCCCAAGCTCCCTTGCCCTTCTCTGGCCACGCTCCAGCCCCTCCAGCTCCTGCTGGGAGTGAGGGCCCCAAAATTAAATGCAGGATTTGAGGTGCAGCCTGATAAGTGCCCAGTGCAGGGGAACAATCCCTGCCCTAGTCCTGCTGCCACCCCAGTGCTGATCCAAGCCAGGATGCTGGTGGCTTCTTGGCCACGATTCAGAAGTTTTATCAAGGCATGACTGCCCTGACTGTCAGCTGAGGGGTATCTGCAGCAGGGTGCTGCCTGAGCTGGGTTCCAGGCATGACCATAGAACAGCCTAGGTTGGAAAGGACCTTGAGAGATCATCTGGGCCAACCTTTGATTTCTCAAATAGAACTTCTCCTACCAATTATGAAGAAACTGCAAAATAATTTCAATTTCTATAGGACATCAGGGAGTAGAACTGCACACTGGAGAACATCACCAGAGCAATCTGGTCTATTAGTGGTGGAACAGGCAATAAAATCTTTTATATTATTACAAAAGAACAGTACTTGCTTCGAGTTTATCAGTGCTAACACACATTGCTCACAGTGCTTCCAGAATATTGTCTTCCATATCTCTGATTCGAAGCAAGCTATTTGTTCATGAAACTTTACATTCTTCCTAAGTTAATGTTAAACTTTGTAGGAAAGGTAATTCCTGAGCCTTCTTCCTTCTCCCCCAGATACCTGTGGTCAGTTCATATCTTCCCCTTTATAGTGTTTGAATGCAAAACAAAATGTCTGGTAAATTGTGACCATGTTGTGGATGTCCCAAACCTGCTTTTCCCAGTCACAGCAGGGATTTGGAGAGCATTCTCCCACCTATGAGGAGAACATCACAAGGGGCCACAGGAGGGATGGGGAGTAGAACAGACTTGGCCTTGGTCACCATCTTCTTCATTTGACCCTTCTTCCTGCTGCATGGTACATTTTCTCTGCAAGATGCTGCCTGTTGCATCTTTAGCATGATCCTCTGATGAATCTTTCATGGTTTCTCAAGCTCCTTGAAAATAATGAGGGTCAATTCATCACTTTAAATTACTGCAAGGTCTTAAAGCCATCAGAAAGAAAAGGATTTGATTTCTCCTGATGCCCACCCTCTCTGCCTCTGCTCTAGAGAGCGCTGAGATCTCAGGACATGTAGAATATGTCGAGTTTCATGGTGTGTAATTCCCCCAACCATAGGTAGATATTTCAGAAACAAGGACAACTCCTGTAGCTTTTTAATTAAATGTTAAAAACCCTTGATTAAAGAGACATAAATCACTGAGAGGCATTTAAATGTCTATAATATCTTATGGATTGGCATGTACCATTCACAATCGCATGTTCATTTGTCTGAAGTGGTCAGAGACAGGTACCACCAAATACTGGCTATCAGATGAGGCCTACGAGGCCTACGTACATCCTACGAGGTAAAGGATAATAGAGAGGGATTGAAAGCAACACTTAAACCAGGCTAATAAAAATGTACAGTCACAATGTACAGGGAGGACAACCCCTGGGGATTAGATCTTGTGTCCTGGAGGAAACTGTATTTCTTCAGATGTCCTGGTAGAGCAAGCGTAGCATGGGGGAAGCTGGAGGCAGATTAAATGTAATTTTACCTGTGTGGGTTTATCCAGGTCTGTTCCTGTGGTGGGTGAGGGCAGGGCTGTGGTATCTGCAGGGCTGGTGATGGTGCCTGCAGTCCTGTGTGGTCCAGACCTGCTGCCCTAGAGAATATCCTCATCAAATTCACACCACTGGGATGCACTCCTGTACTGAAGTGCTTCCAGTCTCAGCAAGCACTGCTGACCCTGGGCTGGACCAAAGCTGGGATGCAGAGCATCCAGGATACATCCAGAGGAGCACACCTGAGGCTCCCTATGGCGTTACCTCTTTCAGCTAAGGCCCATCTGATGCTCTTTAACTTCTCCCACTGATTTAGCCTGCTGCGAGTCTATTCCTGATGTTCTGGGATGCAGCTGGGAGGTGGCCAGACCTGCACCTATCCTCTTTGGGCATGAGCACTTGGAGATCCAGGATGTTGTCCCGCATATCTAGCCCTGAGTCAGGGACTTGACAGGAAAATGCCTGCAAAATGCAACCCTGTTTTAGAACCCCCCAGGAAACCTCCCGCCTGTTCTACCGGAGCGTTCAACACGGATGAAGCAGGGCTCACCTCTCTCTGCTGCAGGTGAATTTAATACAATGTCTCAAGCTGTGGCAAGGAATTTAATTATTTGGAAATGATGTGAAGGAAGGGAGGGTCAAACCTACCGGATAATTTATTCATTACTAATATTTCCAGCGGCAGTAATTGAGGGGCTCTTTTAATTGTCCGAGCCATTCCAAAAAGCAGCTTTCCTAATAATGGCTGGGAAAGTAACTGTCATTCAGCTGTATAAACCACTATCAAAGTCAGCTTTTTGACTGGCTGATGGTATCACCCACTGCCTTGACTTTATTTTAGCTTATTAAAATTGATCCTAAATAAACCTGATATGCCCCGAATTATTTTCCTTAAATTAATCTGAATGCAATTTGTTCTCAGCTAGATTTGCTGCCATGTTGAATCTCGCAGTGCAAACACAAGTTTGTTGGGTCACTCTAATTAATTTGATTTTGCATCTCAGCCCTCCTACCCATCACCAGCACTAAATGGAATTATTTAGAAATAACAGAGATAATGCTGGCAAAATAATCTGCCGTGACAGGACCAAGCTTTGCTTCTTTAGGAGAAAAAAAAAAAAGAAAAAATTAAAAAATAAACAACGTGTTGAGGTGGTTTATTTTTGAATAAATGCTTCTGCTTTGCCTCGGCATTTATCTTTCAGAGACAGCTCCAGATCAGACAAAATGCATCGCTCCATTAACATTATCTCTGTACATTTGAGTGGGGCTCCCCAGATAATAAAGGGTTACAACATGAGGGGCCAGCTTACACCTCCAGCTTACACCTCCAGCTTTTATTTCTTCGGTGGGGATTTGTACAAAAGGTGTTAGGAGGTGGCGAGGGAGGGGGAAGGGATGCTGCTGCCAAGTTGCTTAGGTGAGAAGTCAAATGGCTTCAAAGAGATGGAGCGGAGCTATTTAATTCAAAGGCCCTAACGGGAGACGTGGGTGCCAGGAGCTGTACAAAATGCCCCGGGTTTAAAGAGATAATGTTGGGTCATTTTATTCAAAGGCTTTGACTGAAGTGCTGAGCAACTTCACAATGTGAGATAGCCCCTGCAGCCCGAGAGCCCTGTCTGGGTGGAAAGAGAAATGGGAAAGCAGGAGGTGTTGCAGATGATCTGAAACATGGGAGGAATTTGGGATGAGCAGACTCCTGCAAGGAGCACGTGATGTTCTGGTGGAAAATAACTAAATTAATCAGGGGTACAAGAAAGATCACTTGCACCCCTTTTTGCTGTACCTGAATGAAGAAGAACTTCCCATGAAGTTGGGAAGCGGAGAAAGAAGAGAGGTGGAGATCTCAGCACGGTGCTGAGTGACAAGGTCTAGTGCTGGACTTGGCAGTGCTGCGTGGATGGTTGGACTTTTAATCTTAAAACCTCATGATTTAAGATTCTATGATTCAGAAACAAAATAAATACTGGTGATGGGAACATCCGCAGGAGTAAGATGGAAAGTTGGAAGGTGTTTCCCTCTTGTCCCAGATTTTGCTTATGTGAGTGGTGGCTCCAAGTGTTCTCAGTGGCTATGGTCAAAGGCAGAATTTCAGTCTTCACAGACCATGATCTGCTTGCAATTTGTGTACATTCAGAGGTGGAAGGAGGTAAAAAAAAAGGAAAAATATAATGGGTTTTAGAAGAAAAGAAGTTAGAACTTGTAATTCTTGAGGTGTTGTACCATCAGTTTATAGCACTGCACAGGGGTGACAGCTCTTCAGAGCTGCCCTCCAGCACAGTCCATTTTCTTCAGGGATGAATTCAGCTGGCACAGGATAACAAGAGAGCAAATCAGTGCAGTTTTGTACAGGTCCTACCAGTAAACAAAATGGAGAAGGCAGCTGTCTTGTTTTTATACATAGATATATATATAGAAGCTGTTAGGAAGGGCTGGTTGAAGAAGCCCCACTTCAGCATTACAAAGAGGATCTGCCCTTGTGAAAATGGGAGCATTTTAAGGGGTGCTTTATAAAGGGCCTGGCAGCACCATGTTGCCTCTAAACCCAGGGTACTGGAGTGACCACGTACCAGCTATTTAATGAGTGATACTGTTGATTGGGAAAATGGCTTTTGCTTCCCCTTCCTATTTCTCGTTCTTCAGTCACCCTGCTCCACTCCCCCCTGTTTTCTGTCATTTCTCCTTCTGTTCTTCCTTTCTGATACCATGGTGATGAAGCTGACATGTAAGAATAGCTATTCTTCACCGGGGTTCCCGTAGCATCCCTAGATGAGCTTATGCTTCTCCCCTTCTCTGTCTCCCACGTTCACTAAGTGGGTAACTCTGTGTGCTGCCAACCCCACATGCTAAAAAATACGGGCTAGCCTTCCTCCTTCTCCCTCCCTCATATTGCCAGGCAATTGGATTAAAACCCATAAGTTTCAGAAAAAAAAAAAAAAACAAAAAAAAACAATCCTAAATGTTGGGCTTGGTTTGGATTTTATTCTGGTTTTTCTTTTAGCCTGGGGCTCTAATAAAACAAACCTTTTGCCACCGTGCTGTCTACCAGTGCCCACTGCTGCTCTAGGGCAGTTTCAGCCACGTTTCACAGGCAGCAAGATGATCCTGTTCCTAAAAGTTCTGCTGAAGTAGGTGGCTGGGTAGATGTTCTCCAAGTGAGGAAGATGCCAACACTACGTAGGGAAGAGGTTTTATAAATACCTCCAGTTCGGAAGTAGCTGCGATTGACATCCACAATTAACTGAGAGGGTTGGTAGGCTGTAAAATGTATAAATATATCTATATATTCCTTTTCCAGCTATCTGAGGGAGGTAAACTTCCTGAAACACCCTTCCAGCTTTATTACTAATCACAAGGGCTGGGCAGTTCTGGGTCTTTCTGGGAAAATCCCTGCAGGTCCAGCCCAGCTCTTATCCTTGCTCCTGCATTTGTGCTCCCCATTGGAGCTACATCACAGCAGTGAGTCTGACCCAGGCTCCCAAATCCCAAATTAAAGCCATAATCTCTGGATTAGGCCCTTCCCCTCTTCAGACTGCTCTATTTTCTTTTGAATTTCTTCAGGTCTGAGTGGTGGCTGAATCCAGTTGTCCCTTTCAACATCATGTGCCTCAAGTGTTGGTGTCCAGCCTCCCCCCCTCTTCTTCCAGACAGTCTCCAGTTCCTCCTGCATGTCCCTGGCTCTCTTTCCTCTGCCTCTCTACGCATTTCTCCATCTCATTCCCTTCACCTTTGAAACCTCCTGGCTCCTTATCTTCCCCCTGGTGCTCTCCAGCCCTCCCAGGCAAGGATTGATTGCTCTTCCCACTTGCATTGTCCTCCAAAATGAAAAAAACAATGCATTTGTCCGACTTCTTCTGGTTGTATCTTATCACTCCACCTGCCTGCTTCTGTATTATCCCCTTTTCACTCCTCTCCTGTGGTTTGAAGTAGACTCTCTCAGGCCTCCCCTCATTTAATTCGACAGCCCCAGCCTGTGTTTTATATTCTCCTTATCATTATGGCCTGACTGCTCCCCTGGCTCTCATCTCACCCTGCCTCCGTCCATCTGCCCCTCTTCTGTGGCCATCCCCCTTCTGTTCTGTTTGGACAAATGACAGCCTGGGTGTGACCAGCGGCGATAATGGTCGACAAATATTTGAAGGGAGAAGGAGAAAAATTGTCCACTGGGGAGTTTCAAGGGGGAGGGCAGGGGTTGATGGTGAGGTGGGGGGAGGCTGGGGCAGGAAGAGGACGGATGGGTTGGAAAGATGTGCAGATGATGCTGTCGGACTGAGTACATCATAAATCCCCTCTGGGTGGATGGGGGATGTGGAGTGAGCATCTCTCTCATCCCTGGGTTTGCTTGGAAGGACAGGCTCTACCTGGCAGTGGCACCTTACTGGCAATATAGAAATGGGAAGGGTTAAATTAGATCAGTGGGAATGGGAAGGGAGGGAAGGGTATTGAAATTACCACAAAAAGAGGAAATTTGGGCTGAAGACCTCTGGAAATCTTCCTGTGAGTCAACTGGAGTTGATGACCTAGTGTTTGAATCCAGGTGCTAACATGAACTGGAGCATCTACTGCTGGGCAGCAGCCCTGGCAGTAAGGCCAAGGGAGGGGATGGTCAGACCCTGCAGGTCTGTGGCTTCTGCCAGTTGCTGAGTTTGTTCCCTGGGACAGTGTGAAAGGAGATTTCAGTTCCCTCAAAAAACACAAATGAAGGCAAGCCTCATGTCTGCATCAGATCTGCTACAGGACTAGGAGAAGGGGGAGATGTTAAATACCTGATGTAGGTGTTGTTTAATAAGTATCCTACTAAGAAACCTGAAAAAAAAAGAAGAAAAAGTACATGGGCAAGGACTAGCAGAGAAGTTGAGGGAGTTGCCAGAAGCCGTGCAGTGAATCAGTGGCAGAGGAGAAAGGGCACCTTGCACAGCTCTGCTCCATGACAGGGCAGCCCGGGTTTCCCAGATAAACCAAAGTGCAAACCCCTGAGACTCCCCACAGGGGAGAAAGCACAAAGGGAGAATGGCTTTGAGAGATCCTCTCAAGGGCTTTTTCTCCACCTCTCATTAGAACCTGGCTGCAAAGAGGCTCCGATCAAAGGGGAAGGTGACCAAGTGACACAACCCTGCTCTTCCCTACAAACTTCTTCTCTTGTGGGTTTTTTTGTTTTGTTTTGGTTGTACTTTTGTCTCATTTTCTATCAACGTGACCCTTCCTGAAGCTGGTAAAAGTGCCAAAAAGCTGATAGAGTGACAACCCTGGCAGTCAGCACCCAGACCAAAAACTGTCCTTAGGGTCAGAGCTCACCCCGTCCCTCCTGAGTGTCAGGAGTGACAACACAGAGCCTGGAACAGCTTTAAAACAGCTCACAAGGAATTTTTCCATGATGAAGACATCCTTTGTCAGCAGCAGGGATGGTGACAGCTCCCCAGGAGAGGCTGATTTTCTTTCGGGTGTCAGCAGAGCAGGGCAAATTGTTGAAGCTCCAACATCTGAAAGACTGGAGGGCAGAAGGAGGTGAAGAAGAGACCCGGAGGAACAAGCTCATAAGCCAGCAGCCCTCTCCTTGGGCTTTTATTTTTGGTTGGGGTTTTGGTTTGGTTTGGTTTGGTTTATTTACCAGGTTTCACCCAGTTTTCAGGATTTTCAGAGCTGCCACCAAGCGTGGTCGCTGCAGGTGGCGCTGCAATGTAGGTTTTTAGCTCAGCACAAGCCCAGAGCTGGAACAAGCAGCTCCTGCTTTTTAGCAACTTAAAAACCATATTGGTTGAATAAACTTGTAAAATGGGTGGGAGAAGAAAACAAACAAACAAACAAAAGTCAAACCGACCACCTTCTTATAGTACCCTTTTATTTTATTATTATTATTATTAATTTTATTTTTAATTTATCATCTCCCCTGAGCTGTCACTGTGGCCATTTGAAAGGTGCAGATGTATGCCCTCAGAAAATAGGTGTTTTCTGTTCTTTGGGTGCTGTTGGAAGTGATCCCTGGGTGTAGCTCGGATAGGGAGGCAAGAAATGAAAGCTGTCTTTCTGCTCACTGGCAGGGAAGGAAGCTCAGGAGGCTGCAGCTCTACTCTCAGCATCCAGAACTTCACATGCAGTGGCTCCAGGGATGGGCTTCTGCCACCTCTGGGGATCAAAGGGGGTGTTTTGGGGCAGTGGCAGGGAAAATCAGACATGGGAGGTTATTTGGATGGAGGCAGCGTGATTGTGCCTCTCCCCAGGTGATGATGAGAGCAGCTTTGGTGCTGTTTGGTGCTGAGCCCCAGCGGGTGTTCTCTCAGGAGCAAGGGTGCCCAGCACCTCACCAGAGGGGACCCACGTTGTTTGCTGTCACTGTGGCCGCGGGCAAAACAACCACTTGATGACAACAGGGTGAGCCTGAGCCCTCCTTGTCCTTGGGCCCTTTTCCTGCATCTATTCACAGGTCAGGGGAGGTCATTTGGGTTTTCCAGCCCTAACCCTTCTCCACCCCCACTGCTTAGTTCATAAAAAGGCCTATAAATAAAGTCCCATTTGTCAGTCACTCCTTTATGAACCCAAACAGCACAGGGATATATTGACTCATGCCATTGTCTTAAGAAGCAGAAAGAATTCCTATTAATTTCTTCCTCCCCACCAGATAGTGAGAAGTAATCTCAGCATATCCAGATTATCCCTTTGTAGCAGAACAGTCCGATTTTAAATGCAAGACCAAATTCCCAGAGATTTTCATATGTCTTATTAAATGGAGCTGCAAGCCAGACTGGACATTAAATAATACTGCTCACAACAGCAGTGATCTTTAGAGGTTACTAACCTGCCATTGTATCTCTCAGATTTCCGTCTCGCTCTTCTGTTGTCATTTTGCTGTGTTATTACTCTTCAGGCTTCACATAGTATTCATTTCTCTGAATGAAAACAAATGACTCCTTGCAAGAGGCAGGAGATAAAGAATAATAAATACATTTTATGCACCACCTTAAAAAAAAGGGCTCTGAATCCCCATCCATCCATCAGGAAATGTAAACCAGAGCTCAGGCAAAACACACACGCGCACACAGGCACGCGCCGGGGAGATAAAACTTGTTTTAAGGAAAACATGATATTGTTTAAAAATAAATATCTCGGAGGATGCAAATAGACAGCCCCCGGCCCCCGTGTTTGGTGGCATAAATTTAAGATAATTAAAAATACAAAGCTTGGATTAAGGCTGATTTTCTGTGAATGGTAGAGGCTGTGGGGAGGAGGGGGAGTCCTGCTGTGCGTGGTGCTGTACAGAGTACCTCCTGAGAGGCGATCCCTGCCTCTGATCACGGATATTGCTCGCCGCCAACGGTGGGNCACCTTGCACAGCTCTGCTCCATGACAGGACACCCCGGGTTTCCCAGATAAACCAAAGTGCAAACCCCTGAGACTCCCCACAGGGGGGAAAGCACGAAGGGAGAATGGCTTTGAGAGATCCTCTCAAGGGCTTTTTCTCCACCTCTCATTAGAACCTGGCTGCAAAGAGGCTCCGATCAAAGGGGAAGGTGACCAAGTGACACAACCCTGCTCTTCCCTACAAACTTCTTCTCTTGTGGGTTTTTTTGTTTTGTTTTGGTTGTACTTTTGTCTCATTTTCTATCAACGTGACCCTTCCTGAAGCTGGTAAAAGTGCCAAAAAGCTGATAGAGTGACAACCCTGGCAGTCAGCACCCAGACCAAAAACTGTCCTTAGGGGCAGAGCTCACCCTGTCCCTCCTGAGTGTCAGGAGTGACAACACAGAGCCTGGAACAGCTTTAAAACAGCTCACAAGGAATTTTTCCATGATGAAGACATCCTTTGTCAGCAGCAGGGATGGTGACAGCTCCCCAGGAGAGGCTGATTTTCTTTCGGGTGTCAGCAGAGCAGGGCAAATTGTTGAAGCTCCAACATCTGAAAGACTGGAGGGCAGAAGGAGGTGAAGAAGAGACCCGGAGGAACAAGCTCATAAGCCAGCAGCCCTCTCCTTGGTCTTTTATTTTTGGTTGGGGTTTTGGTTTGGTTTGGTTTGGTTTATTTACCAGGTTTCACCCAGTTTTCAGGATTTTCAGAGCTGCCACCAAGCGTGGTCGCTGCAGGTGGCGCTGCAATGTAGGTTTTTAGCTCAGCACAAGCCCAGAGCTGGAACAAGCAGCTCCTGCTTTTTAGCAACTTAAAAACCATATTGGTTGAATAAACTTGTAAAATGGGTGGGAGAAGAAAACAAACAAACAAACAAAAGTCAAACCGACCACCTTCTTATAGTACCCTTTTATTTTATTATTATTATTACTAATTTTATTTTTAATTTATCATCTCCCCTGAGCTGTCACTGTGGCCATTTGAAAGGTGCAGATGTATGCCCTCAGAAAATAGGTGTTTTCTGTTCTTTGGGTGCTGTTGGAAGTGATCCCTGGGTGTAGCTCGGATAGGGAGGCAAGAAATGAAAGCTGTCTTTCTGCTCACTGGCAGGGAAGGAAGCTCAGGAGGCTGCAGCTCTACTCTCAGCATCCAGAACTTCACATGCAGTGGCTCCAGGGATGGGCTTCTGCCACCTCTGGGGATCAAAGGGGGTGTTTTGGGGCAGTGGCAGGGAAAATCAGACATGGGAGGTTATTTGGATGGAGGAAGTGTGATT
>VWZY01011183.1:23150-53459 GCA_013399075.1 Chloroceryle aenea
CCCGGAGTCTTTCCCGGGCGAGGGGCTGGAGGCATTTACAAACTTTTCCCGCTCCCGATGAAGCTGCAGCTGGACGGGGCTGGAGGCACAGCCCTTTTCCCGCGGAGGATCAGCACCTCCCGGGTGACCGCTGGATGGAGACAGGGGCCACCCCCGCCGGGGAACACCTAGGAGGGCAAGGGGAGGGGAGGTCCCCCTTGTCGTCTCCTTTCCTGCAAGGTGCTGGAGAGTNTCAGACATATGCCCTTAAATGATGTAGACAGGGAGAAGTGATCTAAACACCGAGCCGCGCCTGGTTTTGGTGGAAATATAATCCTCCGACAGCAGATGAGTTCCTCCGAGATAAACAAACCCCACTTGCTCAGCCCCAGCAGGGCTAAGTGCTGTTTGGGTTTGTAGCGGCTGCATGTGGCTGCTCCATCCCCAGCCCAGAGGAAATCCTCCTCCTGGAGTCCCATCTGCTCCCCGTACTGCGAAGGGATGCAGCTGGATTTGGGTGTAGGACCCGCAGGACCTGCCTTCGTGGAAGGGACCAGGTGGAAAACGCGTGGCCGTGCTCTTCTCCTGTAAAACTTCCACCCTGCAGACGCTCCTCTCTGCTTTCCAGCCCTGCTGCCGGGCAGCCGTGCCAAAGAGCTCGCTGGAAACGCACCTGATTTTTCATGGCTTCCCTCCGTCACTGGGATGCGATGTCTGGAATGTGAGGTTTTGGGGGAAACGAAGGGAAACCGAAGCTTTCCGGGTGGCAGGGGTGAGTGGTGCAGGGAGGGGAGGTTTGGACCGGGACCCCTGAGACTGCCGGGGGATGCTCTTATTGCGAGGGAACAATGACGGTGTCGGGGGATTTTTACAGCCGATGCAACCGCTCGCAGCCTTCTAGGGACTTATCTTGAGCGTGCACCAGCATTGCACAAATATTTTGGAAGGCAGAAAGCGTGCTAACTTATTTTCTTTCTCTGTCCTCTGCTTCACCTGGGTCTTGTTTGGAGAAGCCGGTGAAAGCCGTCAGCGGGTATGGGGAGCACGGGGTTGCTTTGCCTTCACCGTCTCTGTGATTTTAATTACAGCGTGTGCCTCCCAGTGTGAGATTAGGTGTTTTCTCCTCCTGGCTAAGCCACTGTCTTAAGGTCTTGGAGATGTGAGCAACGTTTTGGTTGTGGTTTAATTGCGTCGGGAAGCGTGTGTTGGTGTGTGCGTGGGACCCTTCGCTAGAGATGGGGCTTGGAGCGGTGCAACAGATGTGTGTCTGCTTTGCGTGTGCAGCCAGGTTTAACCACGCAACCCTCTCACGAAAGCCTGAGGTCTTCCTCCTTCCTCTCCCCAGACCCATCCTCCATGGGGGTGTCTCTTTTCTGAAAGGACCAGTCCAAGGCTTTTCCTTTTTGTCCCATCTTAAATGAGCGGCTCTCGGCGATATCGGGAAGATGCAAAATAAATGACAGCCGCATGATCTAAGTGTTGTTGATGTCCAAGACGGGTGTTTTAAAATACAGGCTGATGATCAATCACGGTGCTGTTGGGAAGCTTTTGCTTGCTGATTGTAACTGCCTCGTAGGCGCTGAAGACTGGTGTTAAATCTGTTCTGCGTGCAATCCGGCACCTGGCTAGCGGGGGGATGAGTGCTACTGCAAATCCTAAGAGATGCTGAACTTCTCTACTGGGAGAGGAAATATTTGAGCCTTTCCTTATGCATTCACCTGCCAGCATCTCTCTCTGCACCCGCAGCGAGCCTGATGCTAGACAGGAGATGTAGCACAGCAAAAGGCTCAGCACAGGCGTGAGAGCAGCTGAGATGTGCTGCCGGGAAGGCAGAAACCGTCTTTGGCAGCCAGATTCCCAGGGGGCAGTGGGTTGCTGGAGCTGGTTTTGTGTTGACTCCTCTGTTTTTGCAGGGCGAGGTGGGATGTCGGAGCTCTTTTTGTGTTGCATCTTTTTCCTTTCACTGAATTGCTTTGTCTGTATCTCCCAGTTTCCTCGATGTTGAGCAGTTGCAATAAAACCTTCCTCCTTCCCGGAGCACCGGGGTTTGATTTGCGCGCTCACGCACCCCAGGGTGGAAAGCCTTGCAAGGTCTTAGGATGCTTGGGTGTGCTGAGGGTTGACGCTGCGTAGGAATGAATTTCTTGTGTGGAAGAGAACTCTTAAAGGCTTCCTGAAAAGCTGAGAATGATGCTGGCACGGTCGACTTGTGCTCCACATTGAAATCCTACGTGGGGAAGGTGTTAGAGGTAGAGCTTCTGAGTTTTGGAGTTAGCGATGCCAAAGTTTGCATCTTGGCATTGCCTACAGGTGTTTTCCAGCAAAATGGCATGTCCTGTCCTGGGAGTCACTTGGATTTCCTCGCTTTATTGTTCACAATACCCCCTTAAAGGGAGGTCCTGCATAGCTGAGAGTGAGACCCAATGTTGCCCGTTTGCAGCCGCAGTGCTGGGACTCAAAAGCCTCATGTCCTGCCTGTGAATCCCCCTCCACAGCTAGGGATGCACTCTGGATTATGGCTGTTTCCCACAGTAAAACCCTCAAACCGCTTGATGCTCAAATAAAAAGCCTTTTCTGGTCCCCACCAGTGTGAGGAAAGGCTTCAGAGGGCTCTTTCTCACTCCTTCCCTCTGGCTTTCGAGGCTCAGTTAATGGACACCGACCACTCCAGGTGCCCAAGGCAATGAGACTTCCTGTCTGTGCGGAGTGTCTGGGCAACCTGCTGACTTACTGCAGGGTATTGGTGATGAGCATGCTTCCCTGCTTGACTGTCTTCAGGTGAAAAGCACTTTAGATCTCTTAGGTTTGAACTCTCGAGGAGTTTGCAACAACAACAACAACAAAAAAGCCCCAGGAATAAATACATAGGGTTCCCAGAGGCTTTTCAGTCAGACTCTGAAGGGTTTTAAACTGGTGATGAAGTGTTCTCAATCCCTTCGTGCAGACTGGGAAACTGAGGCACAGAGAGGCAAAAGGCTCAGTTTGCATTTATTGATGTGAATCCTCAGTCCCTGCCATGAAATCCAAACTGAACCCCAAGTGGTACTTGCAGATGAGAGCAGAGAGCAGTCCCCTGCTCTAGAGCCTGTGCTTCAGTGGCCGAGAGCAGCGTTTGGTCAGAACAGGACACTTTCAAGAGGGATTTTTTTCCAGTTTAAATGAAAGGTGGGTGCTTTAAAATGAACAAAAGCCATCTTGGGTTAGTGCACTGGCCAGGCTGCAGCTGTGTTCTCATGAACCATGGCTCTCATATCTATAAAACTGGGTACAAAATACTTTTAAGGGAGAGATGATTGCATAAGAATGAGGCATGTTGTGACACTTGACAGTCTGCCTGGTGTTTTTCTGGAACTGGAATTCCCTTTTGTTTTGTTTTGTTTTAACTCATCTCACTGGGGCTGTTTGGTTTTCTTTGTTCTTCATCGGTGTATGTGCCCTCCTAAGTTTACTTCATCCTTGCTTGGTTGCATTTCATAAGGTGCCAAGCAGCTCTCCAGGTAAGCAGAGGTGACAAATCTCTGCCCTCCATCCCCTGCAGCTGGAGTCAGTATAGTGTGACCTCTGTCCTGCAGCACTTTCATTTGGAAAAAAATCCCAACCACCTTTGTGAGCCCTTAGAGATGCTCTGGAGACCTTCAACAGGCCTTTTGTTTTGGAAACCTGATGGTCTTTTCCTTTTAGACATCTCTAGTCCATCCAGCTCAGTGCCCCAGCTAACATCAACCTTTCTGGGGACACACACTCTTCAAAGGAGATTCTTGGAGCCATGGAGGAAGCCAGCTTGTTGCTGAAGTGTAATGTTCCCAGCTGTTTCTATCTCAAATACTAATGTTTGTAGAAGACAAGAAGTTCTCAGGGCTGGAGAAGAGCCTGAAGACCTGAGCAGAACCAATGATTGGGTTGAAACCTCCATCCCTTCTGTGCTGCCTACCAGTATGTGGCTTTGACCTTACTAGAGATGGGTTTCACTAGAAAGAGAGGTCATCTGAAGACTCCGTGACTTGCTTTTACTCCAGGCTTTGCTGCCAATAAGGCTTTCCAGTGGTTTTTTTTTAAATACTGCATGTTGTGAGACAGAAATCCAGACCCAAAAGTCAAGAGGCTGAGATTCACAAGCTTCTTTTGCATAGAAATAAACAAAACCTGCAGCTGAGCGTGGCTGGATTTGGGCTGGTGACCCAAAAGGAAGACCTTGTGTCATCATCTCTCTTGGCTTTCATGCCTGATCTCCAAGTTTCCTTCCAGCTCCATTATCAAATGATCTGCTGGGGCTTTTTCCATCAACCCATTGGTAATAAATCCACAGGAGCTGACTGGCACTTGAATTTGCCTTGTCCTTCTGACAGGACGAATGTGTGGATCTAAAGCAGATATTACAGGATAGGTTTCCATTACAGGCATTTGCATGATATATACTCAGGCACTTCCCCCTCTTCTGAGCTCATGCAAGGGCCAGAGGAATAAATCCTGGTGCTTGGCAAACCCTCGCAGCCAACGCTGCACCAAAGGCATGTAAATGTTTGCAAAATGAGCCACTATGACATTGTTATTCCTCCTTGAGCTTGTTATTCCTCCTTGAGCATAAAACACTACCTGGGGAAGGAAAGATGAGGGTGGTAGAGGTCTTTTGAATCCCAGTACTGCTTTGCTTTGAACTAGTCAAGTGATGCTGGACTCGGGGACCGCATGGAGATGGATAATATATCTATCTCTGTGTGTCTGTCATCTCTTCTGAAGTGAGGAACGTGCACTTGCCACCAGCAGCCCCCTGATGCTCGTTCCTGAAGAGCTTCACTGGCGAGTGTCTCGGCGTGAAACTGTTTGGTGACTGGAGTTTAGAGTTATAGGAATCGGAGCGATGAATTAGCAGTAAATCAAAGCCTGGATGGCTTCGTACTCAACTGTGGCAAGATCTAAATTAAAAATATCTTGCCGAGATGAAGTACTCATAAGTCAAGCACCAGCGTTGTGTCAGTCTGGGCTTCGGCGGCGAGAGCTCAGCCTCTTTGAAACAGAAACCACGAGGAGCCCACGTAGCGATCCCCAGCTGAACTGGGAAAATGCCACTTCATTTCTTCTATTAGATATTCTTCCTTTTCTTTCCTTTTCACCTGCCCACCCCACCCTGAAGGGAAGATGTCCTGCTGGCAGGTTGGGAAAAGGCTTGCAGACTTCTGCACCTGAGCATGGCCCTGTTTGACTTTGATCAGCTACAAAGATGCTGAAGGGACTGGAACTTCTCTGTGCTGAGGAAAGGCTGAGAGCCCTGGGGCTGTGCAGCTGGAGAGGAGCAGCCTGAGAGGGGAGCTGAGCAATGGTTCCAAATCTCTGCAGGGTGGGGGGCAAGGAGAAGGGGCCAGGCTCTTGCCCTAGGATAGGACAAGAGGCAATGGTCACAAGGGGAAACATGGGAAGTTCCACCTCAACAGGAGGAGAAACTTCTTCCCTGTGAGAGTGACAGAGCCTGTGCCAGGCTGCCCAGAGAGGCTGGAGTCTCCTGCTCTGGAGACTTTCAAGCCCCTCCTGTCTCTGTTCCTGTGTGGGCTGCCCTGGGTGATTCTTCTCTGGCAGGGGGTTGGACTCGATGATCTCCAGAGGTCCCTTCCAACCCTGAACATTCTGTGATTCTATGACTTGGTTAGAGCATATTTGACTGTGAAAAGGGATTTATTTATTTGGTTGGTCCTGTTGTTTTATGTTGGTTGTTGTTGGTTGTTTCATTGGGGTTTTTTTGTTTGTTTGTTTGTTTGTTTTTGTGACAGGATTTGTCTATAAGGTAGTGGTGGAAAGAAAACTCATTTAGAGACTAAGGAGGTGTATCCTGTTACAATTGCCTATTGATGGAATAGCAAGTGCTTAGTGTGCAACACAGCTTTATTTTACTTTAGGGAAACTTATTCTGGGCTGTCAAAGGGAGACTTTGATTTCCCAATGAGCTGCCCCCTGGCCCTGAGTATGTCCTTTGGCTTCTTGTTTCCCTATCTATCAAATGGGGGGGTCTTGTAGAAGAGACAGTCATTTTGCTCTAATGACTTTTACAAATGACTCACTTTTCATAAGTGAGGTGATAAAACCAGGAAGGTTCTGGTTGGGAACTTACTCATCAGCCTGAGGAAAAGCATCTTGTACACAGCTAATAGTCACTAATGGCCACTGTCCTATCCCTGGGCAGTGTCACCTTCTTCTTCTTGCTGGCATGAGGCTTTCGGAGGTGGTGTGGGGCAGAAGGCTGTTGTACATTGGAGGAAAAAGCTCTGGCAACACAGCCCTGCTGGGGAGAGGAGGTGAGCAGGGAGTACCACCAGTCCAGTTGTGGAGCTAATCAAAAGCTTTTCCTTGGATTTTTCTTGAATGGGCAATTTAGGGGAAAGAAAACCCCCAAACTCCACACCCAAAGTAGGATACTTGACTTGCTAGCTTAGAAGAAGTGACTAGTTTGGGAACCCCCTTTTATTTGTTAGGCTTTTGGTGTGAATTTCTGGTTCTTGCTAAAAGCAGCACGGGGAGTTTTGTAAGCTGTTACTCTGAGAGGTGTATGTGTTTAGGGGGGTGATATTTGCACGGCTAATTGTGTGAATTTCTTCTTTTTGGTTGTGGTTCACCCTTTATACTTTCCCCTTCGTGGTGTCCTCCTGTCTGGATGGGCAGGGGGAGTCCCCTGCCACTGTCCCCTTGAGCCTCAGGTCTCATTTAGAGGGTTGCAATGACTTCAATGCCTGGTTCTTTAGAGGCTACATAACCCCACCACCCCTTGGACCCCAGACTCCACCCCACCCAGAGCATCCAGCTCCCTCCCAGACAGCAGTACTGGGGAGGGCAGTGCTCGTGGGCAACCAGGAGGGTGACTTGTTGGTTTAAGTCCCATCTCTGCCACGGATGAAGCCACCTCCAGGAGGGCAGTTGCCTCCTCACCCTGAAGACGGCAGGATGAGCTCTGAGTTTTCCTCCTGCGCTTAGCTGCTATGGTGATGAGTTGCTATAGAAACACATAGTTAGCATTATTATTTATTATTGAAAGGTGCTTCTTTTCATCTCTTAAATGCAGGGTCGTGCCAAGCAGAGCCCGATGCTGGCTGTGGGGTACTGCCCACCCCGTCCACACAGGTCGGTGGGTTACGCTTCCCAGCAATCCAAGCTTTAGCCAGGCTGGAGGCAAGCAACCGTGCTGTGCTGGCCCAGCGGGTTGATCTGGTTAAACAAATCCCCCCAGTATGTTCCCGTCACAGGTTGCTTCCTTCGTCAGATCCATCCTTTGGAGAGGGATTTGAGTGAAGCGTTTCATTATAATGAGCTTAGTTATTTCCAAACTAGTAATCGCATGTCACCATTTGGTGCAAAGGGTTTGCATTAAGTTCTGTAATAATATGTCTATTCATCCATCACAAATACTATATTCACAGGACCTTGTAGTGATTGCCTGGTAAATACCTTCTCTTATCTCTTTGCGCGCGCTGCTCCTTGTTGTTTGCTGAAGTCCTCTCTCTGCAAACCCATCCCTCCGCGCTGGGAGGCAGGGAAGCTCCTCTGCTGCTCCCATCCTGGACTCCTGCTGTGCCTGAGCCCCCCTGGAGCTGGGCACCCAGCCAGGCTGGGCAGGAGACACCCCTCCAGGGCTGGCTGCAGCCTACAAGATGCCAAGCAGAGCAAGCAGTGCTGGGAGTATCACTCTGCCTGACCTAACTGTCGCTTTCCAGATGCCATGGGTGGGACAAAGCCTGTTTTGAGGGCTCCTCTTGCTCCCCAGGAATGGGTGTGGGAGGTAGGGGCAGGTACCTTCAGTAGGCTGGGTGCTGAGCAATGCTCTGAGAGCTATAGCAGAGGGTCCTGCAAGGAGCCCGTTTATCCATCCACTGGTTTGGGGAATGCAGAGCTGGGCAGTGCAGCAGGGATGCAAAACCAGATGCCTGGGTCCCCTGTCTGCAGCCACCGGGTTCCCAGCTTCCCCTCGAAGCTGGCAGCACTGCAGAGGTGGCTCTGCAAGGAAACCTCCCTCCACCTTGCTGTCCTTCACACCCCGGCAGCCTTGAGGATGCTGCAGCCGCTGCAGAAGGATGGCTCAGTGAGGCCAGGAGGTGATGGGCTGGGAGGATGGAGGGATAGATGCCTGGAGGCACTGGGAGGAACTGGGCTGCTTTCCCTCTCTGCCTGGGGCAGGTGCAATGTAGGCTGGAGGTGGAGGGTTTGGCATTGCTTGCAGCAGGGATCATCTGTGCTGTTCTTCCTTCTTCCCCTCCTAGATCTAAAGGACTGATAGAAAAAAAAAAATAGAAGAAGGAAAACTAAACAAAAAAAAAAAGAGAAAAAAAAAGAAAACAACACAGCTTTTCTTGATGCAGAATTAATAACTCGGAGGTGAAGTTTCAGGGCAGACTGGTGTAGCTGCAGGGGGGGGATTGCTCAGTCCCTCCTCACATGCTGTGCAGTAGCTGCAGGTGCAGGGCTGGGTTCTCCCTGCAGCTGCTGCAGAAGCTCCCCTGGGGTGATGAGTCCCTGCAGGGTGTGGAGAGATACAGGAATGGCTGGACCAGTGCAGGATGCTGGATATGGAAGGATTTAGGCATGGGGAAAGCTCTGCTGTTATTTGCAGAGCCTGGCCCTTGAAGTTCCCTGAATTCCTCCTGATTTACACCTTCCCCAGCCTGCCAGGCTGGCACTGGGAAACATCCTTCCCAGCCTTTGAGGAAACAAAAGGAGGCTCTTTAAAGCACCCCCTCGAGCAGGAATAAAACACCTTCCTTTTCAGAGCCCTTTTCATTGCTTGAAGTCAATCCCTTTGGGCTTTGTATTTTCCTTCTTGGAAGCTGTGCTCCCTTCGGAGAAGAGAAAAAACCACCCTGGGGTGCAGGAGCAGGGCTTGGGGCGGGGGACTTTCCTTCGACATGTAGGTTGGAGGTGGAGAGGCAGATGGGGGGGTGCCCATTGTGGGGATGTAGAGGGCTAATGCTCACCCCTCCCTGCACCAGAAACCCCTGCAACCCATCCCACAAGTGCAGGTTCTGTCGTTGGTGTAGAGTCAGATCCAGCCTGTCTCTTGTACTGAGGAGCACCCTGCTGGGGTGGGAGATGTTCCTGCGTGTCCTGGTGTGTGCCAGCCTCTGCCCTGCTCCTGGAGCACTAAATGGAACCTAAAGGAGGGAATGTGGTTGTAGCCAATAAAAGCTTGCTATGTTTTGGTTGAGTCGCTCTTGTTGATGTGGGACTGGAGGGGTCGTGTTTTGCTCCTACCACCCCCTTTTCTCCACCACGAGCTGCAGTCAGCTGCTTGGAAACAGGGTTGTGACGCTGATGTGTTTGGAGAGAAGGGGTCCAAGTGGTGCCATGAACCTGGGACTGGTGTGGGATGCCTGCTTGGATCAAATCTCAGGTTTCTCTCCAAATCCCTGATGAGGGCAGAGTCATTTTGGCTGCTGCACTCGGATCATCTCTGCAGTCTCTGCCTTTCTCTGCCTGGCCTCCACGGTGACTCGAGCTGCTCACCTTGGCCAAGCAAGCATAGGAGGCATGAGGCATCCTTGGAGCTGCACCCCACTGCCTGGATGAGGGATGGAGAAGGGAGGTGAGAGAGGTGAGCCGTAAGCAGCAGGGGCTGAATGCTAAAACCAGTGCTTGTCAGATCCATCCCAGAGGGTTTTTTCCTCCCTTCTAATGGAGTTGCTGCCCTTGCCTGCCTTAGCAAGGCAAACAGCTCAAAGGGATGTCTCTGAATGAAAGTAGCAACTTTTAGGACAAATTTCTCTCTGCATAATATCTCAAAGAAAGCAGGGAAAGGAAATGGCAAACAGGCATAATTAGGTAAGTATTACCCATTAGGAAGGGGAAGGAGCTATCAAGTCGATTTCCATTTCCTTCTTATTTTACATGCCTGATTTTTCCGCCTCTCCAGGAGGCGGTGTGTGAAGTAGGTCTCTCCTTAGCTTGGAGAAGTAAATAATCAGAACATGATGCGCTCTGAAGCTCTTCCCAAAGCTTTCCAAATCTGGTCTCAGCTGAGGATTTTTAGCATCTTCACAAGTCTGAGTTTTTCCAGCATCTGTGAGACGTGGTGGGGACTGATTTCCCACCTTCTCACTGGTGCAGGCGGGGGACAGGACTTGGATATTCTTGTTGTGACCTGCTTTGGCTGTGCATATTTCTTCCTGGTTTACCTATTCTGCATGGAAGTAGAGAAAACTCCTTGTCTTTTGGTTGCTTCCCAGTGTAAACTTGGGCGTTTGCAGTGTGAATCCACAGCAGAATCTTGTGCTGCACTGGGAAATTAGGTAGGGTTGAGTCCTCCTAAGCCACCACCTGGTCCTCTACCTGACCCCATCATGTCCCCATGTCCTTCTTGCCCTGAGACCCCCCCTTCACCCCCAGGTACCCAAAGTTGCTGTCCAAGCTGAGCCTTCTGTTACCTGTTAGAACTGTGGACCATGGTGTGGGCTGCAATTACAGAGCCATCAGTGGGTGCCTGGAGCGCATTTTGGCAGGGACGTGGGATGGTTTGTGCACCAGCCAGAGAGAGAAGCATTTCCCTTCTTCCACCCCCCCAGCCCTGCCTTGCCTGCCCTCCTGCTCTGGAGTCTGTAAGTGGTGCTATTAAAGGCTGTCGGGAGCTGCTGTCATTGGCACAGTCAATGGCTGACACAAGGCAGCCCTCAGACTTTGACTCATCTGCAACTCACACACACACACACTCTTTCTGTTATGCATGAAGCAGAGAAAAGGCAGTTTCTCACATGCCATCATCCTTTTTTCCAGCTGTTTGGGCTTTTTTTTTGCATTCATTTCACAGGATTCTTGATTGTCTTACAATATAAGAAAGCTTTGGGTTGTACTGTGCCATCAGCACATGCCCAGCTTTTAATATATCGTAGTTGAAGTTGTATTTAAGCAAAAAGGGACCACAATTACATGCACAAGTTATCCAGAGAAGCTGTGGATGCTTCAACCCTGGAAGTGTTTGAGATCAGGTTGGATGGGGCTTTGAGCACCCTGCTCTAGTGGGAGGTGTCACTGCCTGTGGCAGGGGGGTTGGAATGAGATGATCTTTGAGGTCCCTTCCAACCCAAACCATTCTGGGATTCTGTAATATATCTATGTATGAATGTTTTGTACATATACATAAAAATACACATTTATATGGACATTTCTGCACACAAATGCAAAGTACACATGGTTAGGGAAATGCCAGTCTCTTCATCCTGCACTTTTCACAGTTTGTTGCCAGTTTTGCCCAGAGTTCAGGAAAATTCTTGCAGGTCCAGGATGAGATTTCTAGAGAAGAAATCTTGCTTCACAGACAAGAGTTGTGAGGAATTTAGGGCAAAACCAGTCCTTTTTCTCCAACATCCCTTGATCAGACACTGGTGGGAAAGGGTTTTCTAACTTACAGGGAGGACACGGAAGGGAGGAAAAAAAAGCCAAGTTTTTGCTCCACTGCAGGACTGGGAATAAATGGTGTAATCTTGGAAAAAGCTGTGTGTCTGGGGGTGCAGCTTCCTGTGAGCTCAGTTGCCTTAATGCTTTTCAGGAGGTGCTGGTCTAGGCTCTGCTGATTGCAAAGGGGACACTCTGGGGCTCTCAAGGGTAGAGGATGAAGGTCCTGCACCAGTTCTCATCCCTCCACGCAGCTCAGCTGGAGCTTGGCCCCACTCAAGTGGGGCAGCACAAGGTGCCACAAGCCTGGAGGAGATCCCAAGTGGATTGTGAGTCGGTGTCCACCTGCTTTCCTTGGTCATTCTTACACTCATGCTCAGGCAGATGTCGCCGTGGCTCCTGCTGGTCGATACATGAGGTGTGCTGAGTTGCATTTCCCTCCAGCACCAGCCTTAGGTGGCCATATGGGTTGCTTTCCTGCTTTGCCTCCCCTCTTTCTGTGTGTGCAGAATCATTTTGAGGCTTCAGAAGGATATGCAAAAGTTACAGCGTGATGCTTGAAGAGTGTGCTCCTCAGACACGAAATAATGAGTAGGAAGAGAAAACCATGGTCCCTTCCCTGCTGTGGTTTCACTTGGTGGTGTTCTTCTCTCCTGTGTTGCTTCTCCTTCCCTGGTAATACAGGCAGCAAACCCAGCTTTATTTTATACCAAGCAAAAGGCTCTCCAGGTGCAGGTTTGTGGTCGCCTGTTTCCAATGCTCTCTGCCAGTAGGTGACTTAAGTCACCACCCATCATTAGCCTCTTCCAAGGTCTTGCTGTTGCTGGGCTGAGGCAGAAGGTTTTACAAGAGGATCCCTTCCTCAGCTCGGTGTTAAGAGGGAGTGGATTCCAAACTGGATTCTGGTGCTGGTGAAGCAACAGAAGTGGTGGGCAGGAGGGACCCAAGCTGGCCCGTGGAGATGCTGTTAGGTGGATGGAGGGGTGGAGGGTGTGTGTGTGTGTGTCAGCCTTCCCACGCAGAGGAAGGAATCAAATATCTGCCCGGTATCAAATACCAGGCTCAGTTCCTGCGGGACCAAGTTATTGGTGAGGAGGAAGCTGACCTTCTCCTCTATTTATGAACTGAATCTCTAGTTTGCTTTGGGTTTGACTTTTTTTTTTCCTCCCTCTTGTTTCAGAGTGCAACACTTTGATGGGAAATAGCATTTTCTTCATTTTCTCCTTTAGTGTGATTTTTTTAAAGTGCTGCTCAAGATGAACAGGCTTTCTTCCCCTTAGCTTTTCTTGCTTGGCACTCAGGAATGGGCTGCTGCTGCCCATGTCTGTCTGGAACCAGTAGCTGTGCTGGATCCCAGGGGGATTCCTCCATTACGGCTGCTGAAGGTGAACAAATTCTCCTGGAGCTGGACAAACTCATTCTTGTTTTAGTAGTCACACCCCAGCAGGTTCAAGAATTAAAAGTAGTCAGCATTTCCCTTTCTACCACACAGATCTATCTTCCTCCCGGCTGTCTTCTCTCCAGCCTTCCCCACTACAGCTTTGTCTGCAAATCCTTTCCTGCAAGAGCTGGTCTTGAGCATCTTCAGAGCAGCAAGCCCTTCAGAGCCTCCTGTGTCCTTTTCTTCCCCCTTCTACCTGCAGAGAGGAGATTTTAGGAAGCTCAAGAGCTCTGTGTTTCCTGCACACAGGTCCCTTGGAGATACCTGAAGCTACTTTGCTGAAGTTCACAGGAAACTTTTGAAAACCTTGGCCATTCGTGTGCATATATATATATATATATAATCTGTTCTCTCTTCCCTCCTGTTTTCTTTCTCTGTCAGGAATCCAGCTGTGCAACATGTGGCACTTGTAGGACTTGGAAGGCAGGAAGATCAAGCAAACACAGAGCTTTCAGCAAGAAGAGATAAATTTCCAGAATAAATTCAAGCCACGTAGGCCCAGTCTGTTTTAGTTTTAAAGCCCTGCTGGTAGTGATGTGTGGGAGCTGTAGATATAAAACCAGGGAAAGAAGAAGAGTTTATTCATATTATTTCGGGCACCTTGGTAGAAATACCTCTGCTCTGAGTTCGTGGTGCTTGGCACAAGGTTAGTCTGCATGGACCATACCAGAGGAACTGCCCCTTGGGCTCTACCTTTGCGCGTGGTTTGGAGGCAAAGAACAAAAGGGAATTATCTACCCTGCATAAGAGAGAGAGTGCTGTAGCTGGAAGAGGAAAGTGCCGGATTTGTGGGGGTGTTATGGGATGCAGATGGCCCCAGAGGAGAAATATCTTGTTATTAATAACCCATTGAATTGCGATAGCATTTTTACACCTGTGGATGCTGCTAACAATTTTTATCCCAGCTCTACAGCGTCTGGCAGGAGCAGAGCTGTGAGCTGTGGCCTCCCTTCTGCAGGCAGCTGATGGGCAGTTCCTGTTTACTGCAGAGACAGAGGACAGGTTGGTGTTTGATGTTTGATTGAGCCTTGACTTGCTGCAGCGTGGTTTGGTCCACGTGGCAAGTCCTGTGTTTCCTGCGTGTGTTTGCTGATGCTGACCTAGCAAGGCTCAGTCTGGTAAAAGGGAGTTGCTAGATGGGATTTATTTTGGTGAAGTCTGTGTCTCTACTTAGCACTTTGCTTTTGTTTTATTAAGTTAAAAAAGTAGGACAAGAGGAAACGGCCTCAAGTTGCACCAGGGGAGGCTTAAGTTGCACATTAGGAAAAATTTCTTCCCCAAAAGGGTTGTTAAGCATTAGAACAGGCTGCCCAGGGCAGTCGTGGAGGCCCCATCCCTGGTGGGATGCAAAAGCCGTGTAGATGTGGTGCTGATAGACATGGTTTAGTGGTCGACTTGGCAGTGCTGGGTTTACAGTTGAACTCAATGATCTTAAAAGTCTTTTCCAATCTAAATGATTCTATGATCCCAAATAAGCCCAGAAGTGGCACCTGGATGCGCTTCCTGATCTGTCCCAATAATCTCAGCAGCTCCCAGTACAAACCGATGCTGCGTTCAGCCGAATGTCACCACCACCACCCCAAACTTCATTTCCCTTCCTCTCCTCCCCTTCCTTTTTCCTCTAGTCAAAGCAAAAACATGACAGGCTCTAACTTTTGAAGTGAGAGCAAATTTCAGCCCAGCCTCCTGTCTGAGTGCATGCCTCATGTCATTAAAATCCATCTGCAGCCACCCAAGCCTCCCCAGCTGGCCCCAAGCTGCATGTCCCAGCCACACAGGAGCCAGGACAAGGCACTGTATGCTCCAGCATCTTACTCAGAGGTCTCTGGAGGCTGGAGCACAGATGATCACAGAATCCTAGAATGGTTTGGGTTGGAAGGGACCTTAAAGTTCGTCTCATTTCTAATCCTCCTGCCATGGGCAGGGACACCTCCCACTAGATTGTGATGCTCTCCAGGAGCAGTGGGGATGCTCCTGCCTCACATCAAACTAGTTGTGACTGCATCCACAAAGAGCCAGGGTGCATAGGCACAGGCTTAATGCTTTTTACAATATTTAGGACTTGTGCAGCACTCAGAAGTGCAGCTTTGGGATCCTGTGAGGTGAGGGAAGAGAAGAGCAAGTCCTGTTTTGGAGAGAGGGATGAGGGGAGATAGAGGCAGTGGGAAAATGAGGGCAGGATTACAGGGCAGTTTTCAGGGGCTGGAGCACACATGGCAAAGAGTCCTCTGTGGGTCTTACTCTCTCAGCACCTGTGCATCTGTTTTTCAGTGTTTCTTCAGGTCTTAAAACCTATGTTAGCAAGGTCTCCATTTCTAATGAGTGGGATTTTATGAACAGAGACAACCTTCCCATGCCCTCACATTAAAAATGCCCCTCGCCGCAGACACGGGTGCCCTTAGACTGTGTGAGCAGAGATGAACAAAGCAGATGGTGTTTGGATCTGCATTAAGTTAGAGTTTGGGGTGATGTTTTGCTTGTAGCTGGCTCTAAGCAAGCAAATAACTTTATTCTGGGTAGTACAACCCAGATCTGAAACTACTGGTTATTGGGAAACCATAAAGCTATCTTTTGCAGACTGAATGGGTTTGTATGCCTGGTTTTGGTGCTGGACTTTCTTGGTAACACCTCTCCTGACACAGCTAGTGCTTTGTGATGATAGGTCTGTAATTATGGGACTGTGCAAATGGCTAAAACAATTGCATCACCCTCCTTGTCTCTGCCCTAGGCTGATGAGTTGATCTGTTGCTAGCCCTAGGCAGGTGTTCCTGCAAATGAAGGGTCAGGCCCTGCAAAGTGCAGGGCACCTGCAGCTTCCATCCAGGTCCGAGGGTCTGGCCCAGGGATGACATTTATGGAAGGAGAAAGGGAGATTTTTGCCTTTTGCATGTGTGCTTTGCAGCAGCACCAGGCTGTCTACAAAGTGCCATCGCTGATGGCAGCCTGACAGTGTCTCCTCTCGAATGGAGCATCTCCCTGCTGAGGAAAGGCTGAGGCAATTTGGTCTCTTTAGCTCAGAGGAGACTGAGGAGTGACCCCATTAATGGATATAAATATGTAACGGGTGAGTGCCAGGAGGATGGAGCCAGGCTCTTCTCAGTGATGTCCAGTGACAGGACAAGGGGCAGTGGGTTCAAGCTGGAATACAGGAGGTTCCACATAAATATGAGAAAAAACCTTCTTCATGGTGAGGGAACAGAACACTGGAATGGGCTGCCCAGGGAGGTTGTGGGGTCTCCTTCTCTGGAGACATTCAAAACCCACCTGGCTCTGTTCCTGTGTGACCTGATCTAGGTGACCCTGCCCTGGCAGGGGGGTTGGACTGGATGAACTTTCCAGGTCCCTCAGAAAACCTCTGTGAGGTTTGTCAGTGTGGGGAAACTCACTGATAAATTGCAGAAAGCTTTAGCAGCAGAGCAGCCAGAGCAGGCACCTCCTCCCTTCCTCCCCTCAGCTCTGCAGGCTGGGTGCCAGCAGCAGGACTCTGCACCGTATCATTTCAGGATGCCCCGGATGCCTCCTCTCAGGATGGCAGCTGAACACAGTGACCACTGAACTATTTAAAGTAGCTTCACCAACTCCACTCGAGTGTATAATGCACCTATTCTGCTGATGCTGGCAAAGTGCTGGCAGAACGGCTGGCTTTGAGAGTGATGGGAATTTACCACTCTGGAGCCATCAGGGTGTGTGTGTTCCTAAAACATGCACCAAAGGAGAGAGTAATAGAGAGAAGCAGATAGAAAGAGGTTCCCCTGGTGCTGCACGTGTGGCTTTGCAGGATTCTTGTCACTGTGGCACTGAGCTGGGGATTATACCCCTGGGGCTGACACTGTGTGATCTTGGCCAGGTTTTCACCTCCCTGGATCTTTCTCCTTGAGGTATTTCTAGACTGAAATTTCTGGAGGTGGGCATGTGCTCTTAGTAGGGACAGTTTAATTCTGTATCAGAAACAGGGTGGCCAGCAGGAGTAGGGGAGTGATTATTCCCCTGTATTCAGCACTGGTGAGATTGTACCTTGAGTACTGGCTTTAATTCTGGGCCCCTCACCACAAGAAAGACATCTTGCTGCTGGACTGAGTTCAGAGAAGGGCAACCAAGCTGGTGAAGGGTCTGGAGAACAAGTCCTGTGAGGAGAGGCTGAGGGAATTGGGATTGTTTAGTCTGGAGAAGAGGAAGCTGGGTGGAGACCTTCTTGCTCTCTACAACTCCCTGAAAGGAGGTTGCAGTGAGGTGGGTGCTGCTGCTTCTCTCCAATAAATAATGACAGGACAAGAGGAAATAGCCTGAAGTTGCACCAGGGGAGAATTTCCATTAGGAAGAATTTCTTTACTGAAAGAGTAGTCAGGTGCTGGAACAGGCTGCCCAGGGAGGGCTTGAATCACCATCCCTGGAGGCGTTGAAAAAACATGTAGACGTGGCACTTCAGGACATGCTGTAGTAGGTGGTGAGGTAGCTGGTTTTGAGTTTGTTTTTCTTTCGTTTCTTTGGTTTGGCTTGTTTTCTGTTGTTGATGGTTGGGCAGGGTGATCTTAGAGGTCTTTTCCAACCGTGACAATTCTGTGATTAGAGCTGCCAGTTACCCTTGCAAACAGAGATGTGTTATTTTACTGGAGGGAGCTGGAAAGGCCCTTCAGGACAAGGTGGGATGCACTGATGTGAGCTATGGTGGTATGGCAAAATAAAAGCAGCCTCATATCATCAGGCTCTGTGCCCCCCCATCCTCCCTTGTCATTTGTGTGCTTTTGAAATATATGGGAATAGTCTGTAAATAAGAGCGGCTGCTTCTCTTTCTATCAAGTCTCATAATTTGCTAACTCACTCCAGTCTTGACATAAAATATTGGTGTTGAGAAGAAATTGGAATGGGGTAGTGTTGCCCATTGCTCAGGAAGACCTCCTGCAACCTCTTCTCAATGCACACAGAAGGGTTAGGAAAGATGCTCTCTAAGTCTGCAGTTGCTACTTGCTCCTTTTTTTTTTTCTCCTTAATTTTCTTCCTTTCTGCAGTGGCTTTTTTTTGTTGTTGTTGTTGCTGTTTTGGTTTGTTATGTGTTTTCTAATCTCTTGAGCAAGGCAAAAATGGAAATGTCTCCCCAGAACTTTAACCTTATGTAACTGATTTGACCTCCAGATTTGTCAGCAGCTGGAGGAAACCCGTCTTAGGGGAATTAGGCAACTCGGGGGCTGAGGGATCAATGCCCCATTCATGAGGAGGGGATGTTTCAGTGGTTGCAGAACTTGCAAAGCTGCAATCTGCCCACATTTCCCAGTCTCCACTTATATCCCCTTCCCTGAATGGTCTTTACCCAGTTTTCTCCCCCTCCCCCACTTTCCCAGCCTTCCTTTCCTTGTGCATCCTCCTCTTTTACTTTGTGACTGGGTTAATTAAGCTGAGCCGCAGCGTTAAGTCCATCAGGGAGCACAGCAGAGGTTTCCTCAGCAGCAGAGCTTAGCACCACAACAGCCTCCAGCTGACACAGCGAGTAAGTGTGGGGAAAACCCACTCAGTCTCTTCATCCCCAGTGTTGAGCATGTTTTACTCCTCCTGTGGTGATAGTCCAGGCACTGTCTGATCCATCCGGGGAGCAGTGGAAAAGGCAAAAATCTTTATTTGCAATGTATGTGTTATTAGATGCTGTAACTTGATCAAATTTAGCTGGACTTTTTCTTCTGCCATGGCCAAATCATCCCCAGGACAGCAGCTAGAAGACCCCTTCAAGTTTTAGTACTGGCTCCAAAAGATAGAATCTTTTCAGAGACATTGGACAGAATACAATCAAGGTCAAAAACAGAAAAAATAAATAAATAAAATCAGTAACTTGGAAAAACTTTTAATTTAGTTCTCAGAATTTCCCGAGCCATTCTGAATGCAACTTTCTACGGCGATGTTAGCCCGAGGCAGACACCGAGCTGAGGGAAGCATCCCCTGAGTGCTTCAGGTCTGTCAAAGTAATGAGAACCTTAAAACTGAGTCTTAGTACAGAACATGTCAGCCAACCTGAGCAATAGGTGTTGCTGGGTGTAATTATGCATGTGCACGCTGCCCTGCACTGGGAGTACAGCAATTGCATAATTTTTGTGCAAAAATAAATGTCTGTATGCTGCACAGGATGGATTTGTGTATCTCCTTGCAAAAGAAGCCTCTGCGAGTGTGTACAGCATCAGCTTTCTTCTGATCTTGCTGTTAACAAACATGGCACGTGATTATCTTTTTACCTGTATTAACACAATTCTGTCTCTGATTCTGGTTATGGGTGCCCTGTATAGCTCAGCAGTGCCTTGAGACTGTCAAGAATGATTTGGAGCTAGTTATCCTGCAGCAACAGCAAGGCAGGGCTCTAAGAATAACTTCCCATTGGCCTTTGTCTGTGCTGGCAGCAGCTAGACTTGTCCTCTGCCTTGTGGTGACAGCCACTGGAAGAGCAAATTAATAGCAAATTCGTAATAGTTTATCCAGGTATTTCTTTCATAGGTTCATTTAGGGTGGAAGAGACCTTTATTAACCCAGCACTGCCAGGGCACCACTAAACCATGTCCCTCAGCACCACAGCTTTGAAACCCCTCCAGGGATGGGGCCTCCACCACTGCCTTGGGCAGACTGGGCAAGGCCTGGACAGCCCTTGAAGAAATTTTTCCTCATGTCTCTTTTCTGAAATGCTCACAAAGCTGCTGCTTATCAGGGCTGTGTCCACGCTGCTTCATTATGGCTATCGACAGGATGAGTGGAGGCAATCCCCCTTCAAGCTGCTGGGCTTGAAATTGTGTCTCAGCTGGATATCTCTGCTAGTGCAAGCACGGGGCTCTCCAGCAGAGTCCTGTTGCTTCATTTGCCTTTTGGGTTGGGTGGCTTTTCAACTGCCTTTCAGCCTGCTTAAAAAAAATTAAATCCAAGTCAAGTAGGACAGAAGGTTTTCTCCAAAGTGCTCTGAGGGACGGTCTTCTGAAGAGGACAGCTCTTGTTTGGTGTGATCTTGGGTGTTTATTGCTCAGGGGGAATCTTGGTCTGAACACAGCAGCTGTACTGGGCCCTGCTTTGTTTTGAACTTGACAAAAAGTACTTGTATGCCAGAATGGTTAAAAGTTCTAAACAAACTTAATGCAGTTTTTATTATATTTGTATAAAAGACATGATTATGCTCTGTAGATATCTCATATCTGCAGAAGATGCCTTGAGTTGGGGGATGGTGAACTTTGGAGCAGAACTACGAACTTGTCAGCCTTCTGATATCTCTTAAAGATCTCTTTTCAAGGCCATGGAGTCAGCAGAAATAGATGACTTCAGCTAAGATGTGCAAGTTATGAACTAACCAGATTAGGACCTAATTGCCCTAGGTTCTACAGAAACATGGGAAAAGGCTCTCCACATGTGACCTGCTCACAGGCTAAAAACCAGGCCAATTGCTGGAATAGCTGTCACATAAAAGGCAGAGTACTAAACTAAATGGCATCTGTCTGCCCAGGAGGTTCATAGGTGCATAAAGACCCACCCAGAACCATTTAGGAATTAGCTCAGAATTAGTAAATGCAGAGAAGATGAAATGAGGAGATGTGTAATAATTTTTTCTTTTCTAATCTGCAGTACAGATGTCAATATAAAAATATTGCTAATGGCTGCAGTAAACTGAAGCTTTCCTTTAGGTGTAGGAGAGCAAATGCCAGTCAGCACTGCTCCTTCCCATTAGCAATGATGTGTACATTGGACTCAAGATCTGGCTACGATTTGAGATGGTTCAACCATCCCTGTTTTATGGAACTGTACTTTCTCATCTGCTCTCTTTAGCCACTCACGTGGGAAGCCGAAGATGAAGGATTTGCTGCGTCAGATCTTTTCGCTGGCCCCATCCATAGCTAGTGGTTGCTGCTCCAAAATGGGTTGGATACCTGCCATAAATGAAAGGAGGAAATTTTATGCTGAATAAAGCATAAAGGGAGACTCTGTTCTTGCCTCTGCTGCAAATCTGCAAACCCTGCATCAGTGAAGAGAAATCATCACACCTCTATCTCTTTCCTCCCAGCTATACAGTATTGTTAACAGCAGTTTCTTCATGTTCCTACTCCTGCTGTGTGCTCAGCCTATTTCTGACTGTGAGGTTTAGTGTAGTTGCAGGATTGATGGGCTTTACTCTAGAGGATCCCAGATCTTTGTGAGTACGCAGCCAGGCTCAGCATTAATCACACTGGGCCAGCCAGTTGCACACTGAGAGAACTTCCCATACCCTCTGAACCTTCAGGTACTGGTCCGGTAACCAAACCTCATCTGGTTTGCAGGTAGCCTGATCCTGCAGCAAATCCAACCATTCTACATCCTTCTGAAGCTGTATTTCCAAACTTTATTCCCCGTTTCAGTATCATCTCTGATTTTCTTAGCCCTGCTGTTTTTACCCTGTGGCTCTCAGGCTGTTCTGCTCTCGGTGCCTTTTGAATGTGTAGTGAAACCTCAGGCTTTGAAGACTGGGGCTTCTCTCCTGGCTTCTTTGCAAGTCATTTCTCCACCTCCATATTGAGATTTCAGTGCCCTAACAAACAGTAGATCGAGGTCTAAAGGTTTTGTTTCTTCCTTTAAGTTCCATGTTCTATCTCGCCAGTGCCTCATGTAGATCTTGAGAGTGGAATAGCCAGTGATCTCTAAGTCACTGTGAATATGGAGTTACTCACTCTGCCAGGCTTTTGGGAAACAGCTAAAGTATGGTCTCTATCTTCCAAGATTTGGTTCGTGATGGAATTACACAGTGCTAATTACAAGAATTCAGCCTGAGAGGGAGGACTTATATCTCACAGATACTCCCTCGGGCCTTGTGATAGGATGAGGGGCAGTGGATTCAAGCTGGAGTACAAGAAGTTCCACCTCAACATGAGGAAGGACTTCTTCACTGTAAGAGTTGTAGAGCATTGGAACAGACCCCAGAGAGGTTGTGGAGTCTCCTCTGGAGACTTCCAAGCCCTGTCTGGATGCATTTCTGAGTGATCTGCTCTAGTTTAGTCCTGCTCTGGCAGGGGGGTTGGACTCTATGATCTTCAGAGGTCCCTTCCAATCCCTACCATTCTGTGATTCCCAAAACTGTAGTAAAGCAGGGGGAAACATCCACCCACTGGCATTCAACAGAACATAAACTGTGCTACCCAGCCTCAGCCAACAACAGCTGCCTGCTGACTCACAGCAAAAGCTGGGGTCGCAGCCCCTTCCTTGCAGTTTGAGGATCAAAGTGGTGTCTTAAGGCTCCCATCTGAACCAGGTTCAGAAAATGTAAAGACTTTATTTGGGTACTCTTGAGACCCCCAAAGCCTTGAAGGGAATTTGCGAGTATCAGCTTGACTTCTGAGGAAGGAAAAGCCGTTTTCCTCAAGGCTGTCCTATGATGCTGTAATTGATACAGAAGCCAGGGAAGATCTTCTGGGATGAAACACAGTTCATTTTCTTTTCAATATTCATCATTGCTTTTGGGGCAGAGACTGTGTTTATTCCTCTTTGTGTCTAGAGCTGATCAGGGCCTCCTTAACTATGGAGTGCCTTTTAATTTCTTGGCCAACTTGACACCTCCAACCCCATGAGAGCTGCACTTGAGCGAAGCAAAGAAGAGAAATACCTTGTAGTGGGAAGAACAGAGTTCCACGAGTGCATGATGGCTTTGTTGGGGACAAGAAGGAGACTTTGAAACAGAGGTCAACCTGACACTCGGGCTTTTGGCAATTCTTCACTTTTCTCAGTGGTGTGGACCTAAGTAGTCTCATACACACATTCCTAACAAAGTTAGTCACTGTTGTGACATAGTTTGCTTAAAATCGATGACCTCGTGCTCTCTTGCTACAGTGGTTTGTCTGGGGATTTACATTTCTCCAGTTACTATGATAAGGAATAATTTTAACAGATTCTCCTCAGAATGCTTTCAGGATGCTGGGAAATACCGTTAGCAGTGCTGTGGAGGTTACTCAGCCACGGGCGAGCCTGCCCCAGAAAAGACTTTCACCCCGGTCTCTGGATTTGTAGGTTATTTCCATGACCTCAAAACCCCATTCTTGTTTCCGTGACAGTGAATATTTGTGTTCTTTCCTTCAAGTCTCTGTGTAGCAAATTCCTGGAGGAACTGAGAAACCATTACAAATCTCTCTGCTTTCCCTTCCAAGCACAAAGGATCACTGACCTGCTTTTGCTGATACGAAACCAAGTCTGAAACGCAGGCAGAGCCACCATCCACATGCAGCTTTATCACACAGGGGAAGCAGGAAAAAGGGAAGAAAGTCTTACTCATGGGAAGGGTTAATCCCATCACTTAATATGCTTCTAGCAGATACGCAGGTAACAAGGTGATGGGCACCATCTGAGTGTCTTGATCTGTGTGATGAGGGAAAGCCTTGTTGTCCAACCTTAGTTTAAGTGCCTTGCAAACAAACCACTCCTGTAATTAATCTATTTAGCTGGGACAAGTCCCAGCTTGGGCTGAGATCTGTTCATTGCAGGGAGTTCCAAAAGAAAGATTGCCTGGCGTGGGATGCCCTCAAAGAGAGACTTGCCTTCAGTTTCCGTCAGGCATTGGACAGGTTTTAAGTTCAGGAAAAAAGGATTTAGCTGAAGTTAGAAGCTGGTCTTTGTTGGGGGAGCTGCCGACAGTGTCTCTGTATGAGTTTTCTCAACATGTTGGCTCCCAGAGAAAAGCTTCTATCCATGGTAATCAGGGTTTATTAAAAAAAGCCAGAGGGGAAAAAAAAACAAAAACAAAAAAAACCCATCTTTAGCTGAGATTAAAGGGATTGTGAAGCTGCACTTGGTGCTGAATCGCTGCGTGCTGGCTCCGTTGCTGAGCGTCTGCCTCGTCAGCATCTGTGCACGGCCTCCTGCATCCCGGGAAATGAATAGCCCTGCCTGAGTGGAGAGAAAACAAACAGAAGAGTGTGCTTCCTGATTAACACCGGGCTTCATTAACCACCCGGCCCCTGACACTGGCAATGCCCCAGAGCCCTGGGTGCTGTTGGTTTCCTCCTAACCAGGAGCCAATCACTCCAGCCACCGGTACCCCGGGGTGGTGTCAGACCCACTGTGCAGGAGATGCTGGGATTTCTCCCCTCCCTATGTTGTTTTTTGGCATGTTTATGTCTTGTTCTAGATTTTAACACACAGTTTTGTTCTGGGGAGCTGGCTGGAGCTGGAACTGGGGTGGGTTTTCTTCCATGGCTTTTTGCAGCCAGACTCATGCGTGGCTCCTCTCGCTGCTGACCTTGCAGCATCCCTGCTGCCAACTCTGGCTGTGGCAGGGGATGTGGTGATGTGAATCTGTTTACCACCTTTGATGGCAGGGTGTGTGTGTGTGTGTGTGAGCCAAATGGGGAGATGCTGTTGCCTCCCACGTTTCCCCAGTGACACACTCCTTTCAGGAGCTCTCTTTGCAGTGGGGTGGACTCGCGCCAGTCTCCAGAACAGGGATGTGACCATGGCTTTTGTGACGTTGTCAGTCAGAGCCGTAGGCCCCAACTCTCTCTCCCTTCTCCCTACACTTCCTCCCACATCCTTCCCTTCCTCTCAATTGACAGACCAGTCCTTTGTATCCTCTTGATTCCCAATTTATTCTGACTTCCTCAGCCTTAGCGCATCCTCTTGACTTGATCCCCTTGAAACCTGCTGCATTTTGAGGATGTATTCACTATTCTCTTGCTCTCCCATCTAATAACAGCCACCAACTGAGTTAAAAGAAGCTAGGAATTCTTTTTCCTCTTAGGCTTTTTTGCATCCAAATGTTTCTTATCCAGTGCTTAATCTGCTTACTATTGGGGGGCACATTGTAGAGTCTTGGGATCTGGAGACCCCTGAGCAGAGCCAAGGTGCATCATCAAACTCAGTGGTCTCTAATATTTGCTAGAAATGGTCAATAACAGTAAGAAAGTAACCACACTGTAGCATAGCATCATAACCTTCTGTCCCTCAGGAGGAAACCAATCCTTAAACCAAACTGTGTGAATTCAGGGGGTCTTGCAGGGAAAGTGCTATTTGTGAGCCATAGAGTTGAGACCCTAGTTCCGCAGGCAAAGAGGGTGGTATGAGACCTTATGTGGGAGCTCTGACCTTCCTCTGACCATGGATGGAGCCCTGGCTACAACAGCTGGATTTGCAAGAAGGCTTCCTCCTCTTAGTTTCATGTCCAGACTAGGTTCAAATTTAATGTAGCTACAGTTCAGAAAGAATTCCCCAATGATATCTTGCTTTGGGTTTGCTTCATGTCAAGAAGGCTGTGTGGCACCACAGCCTAACTAACCATGGTCTGAGAAGGAGGTAGGCAGTGTCTTGGCTTTTTTATTCTGTGAGGTGAGGAAGAGATTCACCCAGGAGATCCACTCTTGAGAAGAAGCTTTTATCTTGTCGTGACCTGTGGCATCGCCTCGGTACCACCACTGCACGTGAAGGATGCAGTGGGGTGGGATGGCTGTTCTTGACAGGGGGAGAAAAAGCAGGGCTGCTTTCTACCAAAAGGTCTTCCCCTGCAGATCCCGGGGCCGTAGAGGCTTTGTGACCTTCCCAGGGAGCTTGAACGTTCTGGTGAAGAGGCTGTTGTGGCAGGAGCCACACAGAGGGCCAGTCTGGTCTCACACAGGAGCCCTACATGATGTGTCAATGGCATTGCTGCTGGCCACGTCTCTGGGGTAAAGGCAAGTGAGCCTGGTCATTGTGGGAAGGCAGTTTGGGTTTATTTTGGAACTACCCAGCTCAGAGCCTAAACAAAGACCTTACTGTGGCCTTTTGTTTATTTGCTTTTTTTCTTATAATATAATTACTCTCTTGTAGACTGAGCAGCCTAAGAGGCTGGGTATGTCTATGGCACTGCATCATTTGTCTTCCCAGCTGTTATGGTTTCTGCTATCCAGACATGGGTAATAAAAAGACATATATAACCCCTTCTCTTCAGTGCATTCTCTAAGGCATAGTACAAACCCTGCTCTATTCTGCAAGCTGAACAACCAGTCCTCCTTGCCTCTGCTCTCTGCTGTTATTTATTAATTAAGCCAAACTATAAATTATACCCCTCAGAGGCTCAAGTACAGATGGGGACTCCAGGACAGAGGGTTCAGGGCAAACAACATGAGCAGATAGGAGAGAAGGAGTGAGTGCCAGCACTATACAGCAAGAAAATCCTGCTCCTAGGGTATTTCAGGTGGCTAATGGAAGATGGCAAGATAGCCCAAGGCTCCAGCTTTCCCTGCTTTGTCCCCAAAGGCTGCTCCTGTGCTTGCTTGGTGGCTGTCAGTGCTGGCCAACTGCTGATGCTCTTTCTTCTGCAGGTGAGCATCTTCCCCATGAGGTTCACTACTTTTGAAGCACCCTTGTCTGTTGCAAAAGGGTCTCCTCACCCAGCCTTCCTGGAGTTTCTCACTGAGTTGTCTCTGTTTTCAGATCAAGTTTGCTGTCTTTGCCTGGAGGAAGGTTCCCCTCGCCTTCCCATTCCTCTACAAGTGAAAGGCTCACCTCAATCACAGTTCTCACCTCCTTGGGCCTCAAAGCTGTCAGACCTGAAACGTGTCTCTTATGTTGTGTTGGCCACTTACTTTAATGGGCAGATTTCCTCCTGCTGTAGCCTGCTCTTGGGTGTTGTGATGGCCTTTGGGCAGAGGGCTCTGCTGCAGAAGAGGGGCCACTCATTACCTCTTCAGTTTCTGGGGTCACGACAGTTCCCATTTCCCTGTCCTGCAGCTGTGCTGACTCTGCAGGACTAAGAGGAGCAAAATTTAGTAAAATATAGGGGTAAAACAGTTATCTTTTTAGTACTTGAAAAGAATAATTTCTTCCTAGATCTGTCTAGTGCCTGATCAAACCAGCGTCTGTTAGAAATATGGATCATAACTCATAAGTGACAGGAGCTGGTGTTCAGGGTCACCACGTGACGTTTCTGAACATAGGACTCAAGCAGGGACAGCTTCCCTCTTCTGCTGCTCTCTCAAGGATGGCCTCTTTTGAAAGAGGAATGGTTGTGCGGGGAGAGCTCATCCCATCGCCGCTCTATCTATCATAATAAAGGTTATTAAAAGCCTACGTGACCAGCCTGCCTATCCCCGCAGAGAGAATCCTCTCCAGCTCGTGAGACAGTATTGCAAACTCTGCAGTATAAGCTTGATTTTATTAAATATTTGCTTGACCAGAAAGGCAAAGCAGAACAGGGTAAACACACCTAAAGTAAATGTGAAATGACCTTTGGCCGTCATCTACCCAACGCCCGTGGCTGCTGTGGAAGGAAGGGCAGAGGGAGGTGAAGGTGATCATCCAACAGCTTTGAAATTCTGGCTACTGTGAGAATTTGGTAATATTTGGGGTGGCATAAAAGTGGTGGATGCTCTACAAGCCCAGACTTGCCCTTTCCCCTGTCAGATCTAATCTGTCACATCTTCCTTCCTGGTGGGATCAAACTGGGTTTTTTTTGCCTTGCCCCCTACTTGCTCAGGGTTGGCTGTCATCACCTTTGCTCAGCTAGCTACACCCCTGATGTCAGCAAAGTCACTTGTGGGAGAGGTGTGATAGGACACTGATCCGCGGGATCAGAGCTGGGGTTTGGCTTGGGTTCTTTTTCAAATCAAGAACAGCTTTGTCAAATTCTGATCTGGTTGGTAAAGAGGGATGGAGGGAGGAAAGACTCATGTGCCTCAGTCTGGCCACCAGGAACAAGGGTTGTGCAGTCAGCACTTATGAAGCAGCTTGGCTTGTGAAGCTTGAGCTGGTAGACTCCATCTCCTACATGCCCTGTGGGGTTGTAAAGGGTCAAAGTTGTTCTTGGTCCAGAAGCAGCCATGACAAAGTGAAGGAAGAGGGAGCAGATGGATGTGCTAAGTAGGAAGATGCATTTCCATAGCATGAGGATGGGGCTTGGTAATGTGTTCATCAAATTACTTAAACTGTTTGAACCCCACACTGCTCCCACCACCCTGGTTAAAACCTGGGACACTTTAAGAGATTGAGTGGTGCAAGGAAGCCTCCTTCCCTCTCTGGAAAGTCACCAGGCTGGTCCCTGGTTTGTTAGTTTTCCTACTCCGTGGTCCTTTAGACTTCAGTGCTGCTTATAGTTAGGTAACCCCATTCTCCTCAGCTATCTGAGGTACTCCAGGAAGCTGTATCTCTCTCTCAGACAGTGTTTTCTTGTCTGTACAGTGAGTGGAGAATGGTCTTATGGTGGGAGTCCAGGGGAGGAGGGAAGAGACCTGGTGCTCAGCTTGCTGTGTGCTTGGCTGCATGCCCTTTGTAGATGTGACTGTGAAGGCTGGCACACCACAACTCCTACATCTGTACTCCAAGCTGGACTGGCATGAGGCAGCTTTGATCTGGAAGCCACTGAGAGCCTGTTCAAACAAACCCATTCTGGACTGAGGTCTTCCAGAAAGGATGTTAATGTCAGACAAGAGCTGGCTTCTCCCTGTCAATATTCAAGGGTTGCAGAAGAGCTCAGCATCCATCTGGACCTGTCCCTGTAGGCAGGTCCCTGACCTTCTCCAGGCTTCAGACCCTCATCCAGAAGAGCAGGATAATAATCCTTCTCCAGTCCTGTCTTCTCAGATGGCAAATACAGGGTTGGGCCACAGCTGGCAGTGTAAACAGCAATCCTGCTTGATGTTTCTACCGTTAGCATCCTGCCCTGCTCTGGCTTCCAGTGAATTTTTGTGCTGCTCTGTGGGGCACATGTGTGTGTGTACTGGAGAGTAAAAGGGTGATGATTTATTCTTCTACTATATGATTTCTGCTCTTTCTAACATCATCTTTTCTTTCAGGAGGGCTCCCTTTGTGCTGGTTTTAAGTAGAGAGCTCAGAGACGGGCAAGGGAGGATTAGCAATTAAATATGCTCTGATGATGGCATGGTTGTGAAGGAGGGAGGAGGAAGGAATACTCCATAGTAATGTACTTTTGTTTTCTTTTCTTTTTGCTTGTAGGACAAAATCTGCCAGGGAATTGGTGTTTTGAAGACTCTCACAGCTTTTAATCCTCGTTCTCTTGGGAATACAAACCTTTCTAACCATGTCACCGGCCATGTGGAAATGGACTTGCCTGGTTTCTCACCTCCTGCTGTCCACCACAGTGTCACCTCTTGGTAGGCAGCAGCCACTCCATCCAAAGAGGCCCTTCATCACTTTCAGTGGAGACCAAGCAGAGGGAAACTTCAACCACTTGGTGGTTGATGAAAGAACTGGGCACATTTACCTGGGAGCTGTCAACAGGATCTACAAACTCTCCAGTGACCTGAAGGTCCTGGTGACCCACCAGACTGGTCCTGATGAAGATAACCCCAAGTGTTATCCTCCCAGGATAGTCCAAACCTGCAACGAACCATTGACACCCACTAACAACATAAACAAAATGCTCCTCATAGACTACAAGGAGAATCGATTGATAGCCTGTGGGAGTCTTTACCAGGGCATCTGCAAGCTTTTGAGGCTGGATGACCTCTTCAAGCTGGGAGAGCCCTTCCACAAGAAGGAGCATTATCTCTCTGGGGTGAATGAGAGTGGCTCTGTTTTTGGAGTCATTGTTTCTTACAGCAACATGGATGACAAGCTGTTCATCGCCACTGCCGTGGATGGCAAACCTGAGTATTTCCCTACTATTTCCAGCAGAAAGCTCACCAAGAACTCCGAGGCAGATGGGATGTTTGCCTATGTCTTTCATGATGAGTTTGTGGCCTCTATGATCAAGATCCCCTCAGACACCTTTACTATCATCCCTGACTTTGATATCTACTACATCTATGGCTTCAGCAGTGGTAACTTTGTCTATTTCCTGACTCTGCAGCCTGAGATGATCTCACCACCTGGCTCCACCACTAAGGAGCAGGTTTATACCTCCAAGCTGGTCCGGCTTTGTAAGGAGGACACGGCCTTTAACTCCTATGTTGAGGTGCCCATTGGCTGTGAGAAGAATGGGGTGGAGTACCGGTTGCTCCAGGCAGCCTACTTGTCTAAGGCTGGAGCCATCTTAGCCAGGTCTTTGGGTGTTGGCCCTGAGGATGATATCCTCTTCACGGTCTTCTCCAAGGGGCAGAAAAGGAAGATGAAGTCCTTGGATGAGTCTGCTCTTTGCATCTTTGTCCTGAAAAAGATCAACGACCGCATCAAGGACAGACTGCAGTCCTGCTACAGGGGAGAGGGGACGTTAGATCTGGCCTGGCTCAAAGTCAAGGACATTCCCTGTAGCAGTGCGGTAAGTGAAGCCCCTGGGAACCCCATCTTAACCTCCTTGTGTGCTCACAGATCTTAGGGCATGGCTTAATGGTTAGAGCAGGGACCAAGGAACTGAGACTGCCTGGTCCCAGTCCTGGCTCTGCCTCCAGCTCACCACACCAGCTGATTTAACCAGTTAATGCCCAGTTTGCTCATGGATGAGTTGAGGAAGATGTCACTCTCTGCCTGCCCCATGCCTCAGTTTGCTCATGGATGAGCTGAGGAAGATACTACTCTCTGACCTCCCCAGGCATGCTGTGTTTGATGATGAACTAAGCCAAGGAGCCTTGAAACCTTTAGGAGGGATCTGCCTGTTGTTGTTATTTCACTGTGCAGTTCTCTATGGGGGTGAAATC
>VWZY01011183.1:66914-84612 GCA_013399075.1 Chloroceryle aenea
GTTGAACTCAATGATCTTAAAAGTCTTTTCCAACCAAAATGATCTATGCTTCTACACAACTAAACGGTAGCACCGCAGAAAGACAGAGAGCCCTCTGTGTCCTCCATGCAGCACTGGAGCTGGCATAGCTGCTAGAGCATGTGGGTGACATTAGATCAGTAGGAACAACATTGTATTTTCCCTGTTTCAATGTCATTACCCCGTCTCTGTCAGTGTTCCAAAATATAATAGGATTTGTTCAGCTGATTTATCCTGTAAACAAGTGATATTAGCCAGGCGTGTATTTAGACACGCAGGGAGAGCAGGAGAGGCTGAGCGAGGGACTGCGCAGGAGGGAATAATAAAAATACTTTCCTCTTAATGAGGGAATGACCCAGCACTCATCAATGGGTCGGGCTATTGCTCGGGATCCCGCGCCAAGAAGCACAGGGCTGTCATTGGAGTGGTGTCCCTGCTTCTGAGGGCTGGCTGCAGCCTGCTGTTTGCACCCTCCTGCTTTCAGATGCAGGAGGAGTTTGAGCTTAATGGCTTAAGTGAATTTCTACTCGCCTGACACAAGTTCTCTGGATTCCTCAAGTACCGAGATCTGCCGAGGTAAAGGCAGCAAGTGGGAGATTTCTCTTTTCAGGGCTGGAGTGCTTCAGTTTGTTCTTTAAACTGATAACCAGACTTCTTTAAATTCATTTTAAAGGCGAGAGGACCAGATGCAACTCGGTTCTCCCTGATACAGATGCACGGCCCAGGAGCTCAGCACGACTCTCCATTATTGGTGAGCAAGACAGGGGCCCCTCGTACCCAGCCGAGCTCTCTCAGATACCCGTGCTGAAGAGCAACAGCACATACATGTCATTCATTACAATATTTAGCCTACCTTTGCAGGATTGTGGTGAGGTTTAATTAATGCTTTTAAGCAGCTTGGGGATCTCCAGGCAAAGGTGTTGCTTGCATGCAAAGCAGCGTTGTTGTTTAATTTATAGAGCGCTGCTGGTGCGCCCGGCGCTTTGCTGCCCGAATGATAATTTTGTCTCTGTAACAAAATAATAATTATAGTAATTGTGATTCAGTGGAGAATCTCTGGTGGTGCTGGTGGAGGGGAGGCAGCTGGACTCTATCCGGCAAGGTGCTGGTGTGCGTCACTGGAATAGGAATGAGGGGTGTCTGGCAGCTTCCAGAAGTGCTCCAGCAATGCTGGTTCAACCATTCTGCTGCAAGCAAGTATTGGGAGATAATGAGCCAGGCCTGCTGTCTGTGAAAGGGAGGAGGGATCAGCAGGAGAATACTATACCCCTTAATGTTGCATGCAACAGACAGCACTGAAATTGCTGTGAAGACCTTTGTTGAGCCTTGCAGTGTGGCTGTCATGCTCATCTGGTGAAGATGGGCATGAGAGTCTGTAACTTAAGGAAGGGAAGGTCTCTATTGCATGGGCATACCTGGGAGAAACCCATGTTATGGCAAGGATGCTCAGGATTACGGGGCACAGCTGACAGAGGATAAAGCCCCAGTCCCTTCTTACTCCTCTTTCATCACTGTAGTTGATGTTTCCAGAATTCGTTAAGTAGAAAACCTTTGGCCAACCATGGAAATGCAGCATCCTTTAGGATAAAATACAGCAGCTGGTGAGTGCTTCTCTCAAAGGTGTCTTTGTGCCTACGCAGAAAACCTTTCTCACCTAAGATTTCTGATCTCTGGGAGTCTTACTTCCCATCTCAACTACAGCAGCAGCAGGAGAAGTCAGTGCTGCTGAGTTTTAGGTGCGTAACACGACTTTGCTGCTGGAATATGTCCTTACAGAAGAGCTCTAGCAGCTTATTCGATCAATACTTCACTTCTGAAAAATCCCTAAATGCTTAATTACCCAATAGACCATGGTGGTTTCAAAGGCAGAGTCTCCACACTCAATAAGCTCTTTTTTTTTTGGAGGGGGTGTGAAAAATTTTAAGTGTATTTTTTAAAGCTCATGGAAAGCAGTGAGCTGAGAGTCACAGAGATCATATTCCTCTGCTTATCCTTCAGTGCCTCATCCATATGATCCTCCAGCTTCTGAGCCAGCAAGGGGAAGTTTAGGGGACTGCAGAAGAACTCAGCTTCCTTTTACAGTCACGCTTGCTGCTCTTCAGATCCCACCCACCTTTGTTTGTACCTTCTTGGTTGTAGGTGCAGTTGCCACCTGTGAGAAGATGAACCTCAGCGACCACAGATCTTGGGGGTCTGATTTTCACCCCAGCTACATGGTTCAGTGTGCTAAGGCTGAGATTTGGAATCATAATGCTGGAAATTTTTGTGAGGGGCTGGAGATGATGAATGCAAAAAGGAGATTTGGCTGACACAGCGATGGTGTTTGGGATGTGAGATGTGAAGACCTCCATAAATGGGAGTGTTTGTATTATTTCAGTCTGACACTCTGCATTGCTGATGGAGGTACTGTCCCTTTTCCCTGACTCTCTTGGGTTCTAACTAAGGCACTTGAAATATCACTGAAGTTACAATATCCAAACACAGAGAGTGTAAATATCCCACTGAAAAATATTGCCAGTCTGTTCTGCACCTTGCCTTGTTTATCTTGACATGGTGTGGCTGTTTCTCCTGGCAGACACTTGGACGTGAAGCTGACATAGGAGCTGGGGGACAGGGTGAAGCTGGTAGCAGTACATCATCTGCCAGTAACACAGATTCATTAACTTCTGGTGTTTCAAGCTGGATCTTTATTGCAACTTCACTTATAATGGTGGGATGATAGAAGCATAAAATGGTTTGGGTTGGAAGGGATCTTTAAAGGTCACTGGTCCAACCCTCCTTCACTGAGCAGGGACATCTGCAGTGAGAGCAGGGTGCTCAGAGCCCCAGCCAACCTGACCTGGAATGTTTCCAGGGATGGGACATTGACCACCTCTCTGGACAACCTGGGCCAGGGTCTCACCACCTTCAGTACAAAAAATTTCTTCCTTGTATCTAGTCTGAATCTCCCTCTTTTAGTTTAAAAGCATCACCCTTTGTCCTTTTACAACAGGTCCTGATAATAAGTCTGTCCCCAGCTTTCTTGTGAGCCCCCTTTAAGTACTGAAAGGCCCCAAGTAAGTCTTCTCAGAGCCATGGGCTGAAAAGCATTTGCAGTTGCTTCTCCCTAGCTCTGTGGCTGTGACACAGGGTCAGCAGACCCTGAAAACTGTGGTCTCCACATCCAGGGTCTGCTGCAGGAAATAAGAAAAGCCAACTGACTGCAAGTATTGCTTAAAGTTTGTAACACTGGGGTCTAGAAATTTCTGGGGCATTCACTTGCTGCCATGCACAGCACACATTTGGCACAGTATCCACTGAGAAAATTGGGATTCAGACGACACTAAATTTATAGCAGCAATTACTTCTTACTAATAATCACCTAGCTCTGCTGAGCAGAAGGCCTGAAGACTAAAGAAACCTGTTGGTCTCTGTAAGAAAAGCAGCCTCCTCATCAGGAAATTACAAATTTTACGACGTGGAGGTACATGGCATAGACTGTTGGGAAGCCTTCTGCTCACAGTAGAGCAGGGACATAAAATGCAGGCATAAAAAGTCTGTACTACATTAAGATCCTGCAGCACTCTGGAAACTTGACACTAGTCCTTGAGCTGATGCTTAAACTACAGACCTAAAAACCAAACGCCTGTACCTGTGCTAGTCAATCTGAGTAACTTTCCCCCCCTGGTCTTGTGTTCCTGAATTATGTTTGAGTGAAAACCTCTTAGCATAGTGGGTGCAATTTGCCTGTAATTGGTAAAGTTACTGTAACTGCACTGTCATTTGTATATGGTGACATGTAATTGTGTGGTAACCATTGCTGTGGTTGCATAAATGAAAAGCAGGGTGCAATTATAATGTATTTCCAAATGCTGGCTCTTTATCCATCTGCCATTATATCACAGAGTGCCCTGGGGAAACGATAGTGGGTATTTTTGTGTGTCTTTAGACTACAGGCTAACCACTGAAGAGTGGGTTGGTTGGTGATCCATGCTATCTTTGGTAGGTGGCCCAGGGTTCCCAGCTTTTTTGTCCACAAAATTTCCCCGTGGCTTTCAGTTGCAGATGGCAAAAGTCTGCAACTGTTGATGTTCACTGGTTAGACCTTGGAACAGGCTGCCCAGGGAGGGGGTGGAGTCCCCATGCCTGGAGGTGTTCAAAAACCATGTCGATGTGGCACTGCAGGACATGGTTTAGTGGTCCTGATAATGTTTAGTAGATGGCTGGACCTGACCTTGAAGGTCATTCCCAACCTTAATGATTCAATGATTCTAAGTTCCTGGTGATGGATTTTCCTAGGGCTTCCACCTCTCTAGGTTTTTAAACATCCTCCTGAGTAGGATACATGCCCAGCCTCACCCTCACGCAGTCCTTGCAGTCAGGAAGGAAAGAAGATCTTGCAGTCAGGTGATAGAAAAGACCTTGGATATCTCCTTGTGAAGACTCCAATGCATATTACTGTAGATTTCTTACTGCTGCTGGCTCCCTGGCCCTGCTGGCAGCACAGGCAGAGGCAATGTACACGTTTCCTCCATCGTCTGGCGTAGCCAAGCCTGAGATAACACGAGTGAGAAGCCAAGTACCTGCCACCGTATGAAGACAGGGCTGTTAGGTATTAGCTGTAAATCAAAGGCGAGACTTGGCCGGTGGGACAACCTTTATCCCCAGTGTGTCTGTGGAATTGCTTTGGAGCCTGCTGAGGTATTTGGAGAAAGGCCCTGGTGCTTTGAGTGGGGAGGAAGATTTCACCCGAGTGAAAGCGAAGAGGAACGAGGGATGGCTAATCCTTTATCGAAGCTTTCCCCAAAATATGGATTAGGTTGTATCTGATTATCAGGGGCCGTTTCAGAGGCAAATGACTAAAGCAGATGTTTATTCTGAGCACTGTTTGCACTGGCCCCCTAATATCTGGTGCTTCAGCCATTCGTGCAGTGCCAAAGCTCTGGCTTTGGCTGGGGAATCCAATGAGGATGGGGAAGGAGGTGGTGTAATCAGAGCTCTAAACCTTCTGCTGAGTTTGGGAGTTTTTGGGGACTCAGCGAATCCCTAAGGGACTGAGCCAGCACCAGCCTTGTAAAACCATCCTCTCCAGGAGGGCTTGGATGTGTTAATCATTTATTTGATAGGCTTAATCCTGGAGAAGGCAAATGCCTGCCAGAATTCTCCTGTAAATCAGGCCCATTCTTTCGCACATCCTTCCTATTTCACTGGTGGATGTGACACTTGGCCACGGTGTCACGGCTGCAGATGAACCCTCTGGTTGCCTCTGCAGGGAGCGGCAGCAGGAGCAGACCACAGCCTCTCCTCAGCTGGCTCCCTGCTGCACATCAGCCCAGGATGGAGAGGCAGCTGGTGGGACTCAGGAGGACTGGGAGCTGCCAATCATTCTTACATGAAGATATTTTGGATATGTAAAGCACCTTATAAAGCTGTGTTTAGCTGCTTTCCTGAGGCAGAGGGGTGCTGTGTAATATGCCCTCTTTTGCAGGTGGGAACATGGTGTGGGATGATGAACTGATTGACTTCAGTCCAGCTTCTCAGCCACAAGGTCCCCCTTCCCTTCCGAGCTACCTGGAGACTGTGCCGTGAATTTCTGGATTAGATTTGCGTGCTTGGGAAAAAGGTTTCTCCTCATGTTGAGGTGGAACCTTCTGTGCTCAAGTTTATACCCATTGTTCCCTGTCCTATTGCTGGGCACTACAGAACAGAGCCTGATCCCTTCCATTTGACCCCCACCCTCAGCTATTTATAGACATTCATCAGCTCCCCTCTCGGGCTTCTCCTCTCCACAGTAAACAGCCCCAGTTCCCTCAGTCTTTCTTCACAGGGGAGATGCTCACATCCCTCAGTCATGCTGATCCTACTCCTGCCTCTTCAGATCTTCCCTTTGCCCATCCCTGATATCCCAGCTGGTATGGCAGCAGGGTTGCAAGCAGAGTGAATTCACGTCCTCACCTTCGCTTTCATTCTGGGAACTCGTTAAGGTGAAATTGCCAAGCAGAGAAGCTCCCAAGAGTTTAACGTGGCTACTTTATATTGCTGCTAGGAGTGTCTGGAATTGAAAATAAACCTGTGCTTGCAACTCCTGACCCTTTCATCATAAATCCAGATTTCCTTCCGTGCTTCTCTTTGCTGAAGATGACTCTGTTTCTGTCTTTATGAAGATGTGCGTGCAGCTCGAGAGCCACAGCTGCACAGAAGCCGGGTGATGTTTATTTGTAGGGTTTTGCTTGCTGGGATTTTTTGCCAAATGATCCCCAGAGGAAAAAAAAAACCACCCAAATACGTTAAATGAAAATAGTTTACATGTGGTTTGTGGCTTGCTGGCCTTGCTCCTGTTCTTGGAGGATAGCTGTCCACATTGCAAACCCTAACTATGAGATTGCTTCTCCAGCACCTATGCAACAGCACGTGGGTGAACATCACGGCCTTAGCTGCCCTCACACACTACTTGGCACATCTCAGAGGCCAGGGTGTGCTTTGCTGGTCCTCGATCTCATATGGGTTTAAATTTAGTTTTGTATCTGTATGGGGGAAACCCGTGATATCAACCTTATTATGGGTAGAACTGACATCAGCTGGAGCTGGGGCCCATCTGATGGAGGAGGCAATTGGATCAATTAAGTCTCAGCCAGTTGGAGCTGTGTTGCAGGTTGGCCACAGGTGATTGTGTTTGATGCTGAGCTCTCTGGGGCTGTATTTTAGGGGTTGGCAGGAAGGGGAGAGCTTATGCTAGCTGTGATCTAGGTGTACAGCAAACTTATGCTCCAGCTAGCACATCCTGGCTGTGGGTAGAGGATTCAGCAGAGTCTCTTTACAGCCATGAGGACTCAGACCTTCTTGGGGCCTGAACAGAAGCAGCTTACATCTCCCTGCAAGCCAGCACAAGCAGCTCCTGTCTGATATTCCATGTCCTGGATTGTAGAGGAAGGCAGACCTGATGATTGCATGGGTCCTTTCTGGTTTCCAAGTGCTTCAGCTGGAGTAGCTGGTTTTTGCTGTGCTGCAGGGAGGGGAGTGCACGTGAGACTGTGCTACACCGAGGAAGAGGCCTCAGACTGTGCCAGCTTTGCTTGTCTGTTATGGTTTCACTGCTCATCGGTGTAACTTCTTGTTTTTTGAGATGGAGCTCCGTACACTGCACCCTGGGTAAGATGCCTGCTGGCACTATGGCACTTTTCATTCTCTTGGTGGTGAAGAAAACTGTTTTCCACTTCCTGTTTTCCTCTAAAACTATGATAAGGCAGGACTTTTTTCCCTTGCCCCCCCTTTCTGCCATTTGCAGAAGGTTTGGGATTTTTTTTCTTGGTTACCAGGTCTTGGTGTTAGATGCTTACAGAATCTTTATCCAGTGCTCCACAAGTTTGGTTGGGTGGCTTGTTGTCTTGCAAATCTTTTCTTTGACAATTGTAGGCTACTTACTAAGATTTCAAGTGGCTACAGCTAGGTGAGATGTGTCCCACAGCAGGTGATATGTTGGGTAGTGACTCAAGAAAGGACTTGTCACACCACCTCAGACCAGCACACTGCTCCTCTTGTTAGCTCATCTCTGACAGTTGGTTCTTCCCGGGAAGATCTGGGTAGTTTCACTGCTTCGAACACATTCGTATTTCCTGAGTAATTAAGCTGCAATTTTTCCATCCTGACCTACGTAATGAAGCTGTGTGTCTTCTCATTATCCCCAGCAACACTCAGCTTTTGCAAGACCTGCTCTCAACAGGGGTGTGTCCTGCCCCTCTGAAGCGTGGTCATCAGTTTTCTGGTACTAGGCCTCAGATGAATTTGGCCTTTGAATGTGGGATACAGCTTTATCTTGGACTTTGTGCTGGCACTGTAGACTAACAACATCCTGTCTGCTGCTCGTGGTATGATGTGTAATTGCTCTTTGAGCTGGTGGTGTAGCTCTGAAAGGGCAGTCCACAAACACTAATGACTCTTGCAGGCCAGAGCTCAGGCTGACTGCTCCCTACTAATGGCTGTTAGAATTCCTCGTGGGTTTGATGTGTTTATAAATACATTTAGGACACATTATTCCTCTGTTCAGTAAAATCAGCTGTAATTATTCCCCCTAATTGTTGGGTGAGAATAAAATGAATCCCCTATCAGGCTTTTACTGCCGTGAACTCAAGTAAGGAGCAGCACATATTCTAGCCATGCTTCCAGGAAGATGTGAGCTCAGATAAAGAAAATTGTCATGCTCCCTTATTACTGACACATGAAAATTAGGAAACCTCCTGTACAATTAATTATTGCCTTTCTAGGTCTTAGTCCAGCAAAACATTTTAAGTGGATGCTTAACTTGGAATCTCTGAGTGATCTCAGTGAAGTTCATAAAGTTTAATTGCTTTGGCAATTGCATATTGTGAAATTTGGAGTTTCAGCTTTGACTTATTCTGTGGAGATATTTGTGTTGGTGACCTGTGTTAGCCTCACCTACTGTCCAGATGGTGTCTGAGGTGTCTGTGCTGATCTGCTGCTGTGCTTCCCTAACTCCCTGAAGCCCAAAGAAACACCCTCAGAGACAGCTAGATGCTACGTGCATTCATATGCAAGGATCCCAGTGGAGCCTCTGCTCTGCTGACAAGCCTGTTGAGTTCAAATGCAATAGGTGTTAGAGCTTAAGCAGCAGAATTAATGAGCAGGTCCTTTCCTCTGGTTGTTAGGAGATGATGGGTATAGCAAACAAACACTGGAAAGATCCTGTGGTAACTCTGAAACCTTCGCTCCTCTCCAAAGAACCTCAGTGAATTGTGGTACCCCCTTAAGATGGATAAATGTGCATTATCTCTGTTTCCTGAGGAAGAAAGGGAGACCCAGGAGGATTAAGTGCTCATGTGAAAGAAGGACCCAGGACCTTATGATTAAACTAACCCCAGGAGTGGCGAGTGTGTGCAGTCACTCTCTGGAGTGTTCTATCCTTAACATGGTCCCTGAGGGGACCAACTCAGTGCCTGGACATGCCTTGGAGGACTAGAATTTCCAAGGTGTAGCATATGTGATGCTGGAGGTGGGAGAAGAGTGGTTATTTAGGTTTCCTAACTGTGTCTCAATATTGGGTCTCGGGGCCAGAGAGCAGGCCAGGGTCTATTTTATTTGCCAGTGCAGATTTAGCTCAGTGGTTCCTGCTCTGTATCCTATGGGAACAGTGAGCATACTCTTCTCTTCTTGACAGATCCAGATAGGTTTAAGATATTTTCAGCAGACTTTGTCTTTGATTGCTGGGTCTTGACTAGTAAAAGTGACTCGTAAAGCAGTAGGAAAAAGGCTTAAAGTGATGTATCCTGCTGGGCTGTCATTCAAGAGAAGCAAGTTTTCCCCATTTTCCTTCTGTCTGTAGCTCATCGTGCAACTTAGGACAAATTTTTTCCACCTCTATGTTTATCCAGTCCTGCTTTTGTCATTGATTTGTCAGCTTGGATAAATTATAGCCATGTTGTGCAATGATATCCTTGCTTAGATGGATACTTCCCAAAGGGCTGAAGAACTGGTGGTTACTTCTATTTATTTTTTAATTTTTTTAAATTCTCTTTCCTTTTGTTTACAGCTGTTAACAATTGATGACAATTTCTGTGGCCTGGATATGAATGCCCCCTTGGGAGTAGCATCCATGGTGCGAGGGCTCCCCATTTTCACTGAGGATGGAGACAGAATGACATCTGTGATTGCCTATGTCTACAAGAACCACTCCCTGGCTTTTGTGGGCACCAAGAGTGGGAAGCTCAAGAAGGTAAGACTTAAGTTGGTTCTCTAACTCAGATTTTCATGTTCTTGTGGAGATTTGCAGTGTTGTATTGAGTGGGAGCACAGCTCTTATCCAAAGGTGCGTCACCTATTATGAGCAAAGTGTTTTGGTTGGCAAGAATAGTTTGCTCTTGAGGGGTAGAGCTGATGTGAGAGGATAAAATCCTTCTTCCAAAGTGTTGCTCATCAGTAGATGAATGTTTCTGAAGTCAAACCACAGACCCAGCTGCAGTCAAACTTAGTGCAGTTCACAGACAACAGGCTTTGGGTGGTTTTTTGTGTGTGTGTTCAGGCCACTTCTGAGTAGCTGATCACATGGTATCTGTGCATGCTGGAGAAAAACTGAAATTGGAGAAACAGGATTCAGACTCTGGAGATCTTTCCTCAGAGCAATGTGACTGGACTGTGGTTTCACCGCTGGCCAACCATGGGATTAGTGGTTGTGCTGCTTAGGTCAGGCTGGGTGCTTGTACTGAAGGAAGAGCATCAAAAAGGAGCTGTGCCTTGAATGCTAATGAGCATTATGTTTATGGTTGATGCCACGTTAACCCAGATACAACAGAGGGTGTATTTATGTTCCTCGTTGCTCGGTCTCGCTAAAAATATGCTGCTTGTGTGGCTCTAGCTCTCTAGTTGGCCATGTAAGGCAAGAGGAGAGAGGCTTGAGAGGTGGAAGCTGGGAATTATCTACCTGTGGCTTTCTCAAGGCAAGAGGAGGTATTGGAAGTCACCTTCACATGCTAGGTGATGGACATCACCTCCATTTCTTCCCGTAGATGGCAATCTGAAAACGTTTGAACGCTTGGTCTGGGAGTGTTTCAAAATATTGTATGGGAAAGGAGATTGGGGTTTTGCCCTAATAATGGAGACTGGTAAAACACTGGGAAGGGAGGCTGGGCAGAGCCTTGAGGCTTGGGTGTTGATTCCTTTTTGGAATTCCTGTTGCAAATAAGAACCTCCAAGTTGTGGAGAGGAAGGTGCTATGAAGAGGTGGCCTGCCATGGTTTCTCTGTAGGATGGACAGAGCAGGCAGTGGGAAGGGAGGAATTCATTTGTTCATGGATGCTTAAGAAAGGTCTGAACCTTCTGGTTGTTGGTCCTCTACCTGTGTGTGTTCAAAAGAAAATCAGAGTTAGAAGTTCTGGTGGCATTGCCCCCATGCTGAGGGAAATCTGAATGGGATCCTGCCCACTGGTGAGTGTCTCTGGCTTTGTTCAACAGAGGAAAGGCTGCTGGTGCTTTTGAAGAGAGAATGTTGAGTTGTTTGGTGTTTGTTTGTTTTTAACTGTCTATTCAGGCCTGTGGAAAAGGAGCCAACTTGGTTTTTAAACAGTTGTAATAAAAATAATCTCCTCCTCTGATTAATTACATTTGGCTTCCCTGTCATCTGTGATATAACAAACTGTTCAGTTCTCCAGTCAGTCTCTTGGGGGGGGATAGGGTAACTGCCATCTGAATGGTAAATCTCCAAAAGACCTAAACAGTTATGAATGTCTGCTGCTTCCCTGCACTCACAAGCTCTTGGTTTTTCTTTTGGCTGCACAGCTTTGTCTTTGCAGGTCACGTTGTAGCATCCAAGACCTGATCCCTTTTAATAGGGGAAAATAGGAGAGAAGCTTTTAGAGCTTTATGGAGTGTTTGAGAGTGGGGATGGCCTTATAGGGTAAAGAATGAGAAGAGAGGAGCTGAACTGGCTGATGTAATTTGAGGGAGCTTCATTTTTATTCTTTTTTTTTTCCTGATGTGCTGAATATTCTGCCTGTGGTAGTTCTTGCTTTTGGTCTGTGTGTCAGAGCAGAGCTGGAGCCTCAAGCTGAGATTTTCCTCAGCTAAATCTCCACCAGAGAGGGAGAATGCAAAGAAAAATGGGTCTCCTCTGAACCCATGTCCTTATTTTGGACCAGTTGATCCAGCCTCCAGGAAACCCTCAGTTCCTGCAGGTTGAGCCCAGTCCTTGCTATGGCTTCTGTAATCACTGAATCTTCTCCATGCTCTGCCCTCCTCCAGGGCTCCTGAGGGCATCTGAGCTCAGGACACCAGCATGTCTTCCCCTCTGGGTGCCACACGAGGCCAGTTTGGCACTCAGAATTTTCACTTGATGCTCCTTGGCCCCTGGCAAGACTTCCTGAACCTTTTGAAGCTTTATTTTCCATCTTGCCTCATCAATCAGGAGCTTTGGAATAGAAAATACTGCATTGGTATTGCAACTCCAGCATAACCCACTACATTAGCATGAAGTTTGATTTATGTTTAAAAAAAAACAAACCAAACAATGCAGATGGGTAAACTGCAATATGTTTTGTAGCATTAGATGAAAATCCATGTACCAGTGGGCAAAGCCCAGAAGTTGTCTTTATATTTGGGTTGGTTTTTTTTCCTTACTTTCTGGGTTTTACCACATGCTGCTGTTCCTCCTGGTGCAGAGCAGCTACTCGGTCAAGATACAGTGAAGTACTTTGGAAAGTATGAAAAAAGGAGCTATGAGATTATCTTTAAGGCAGCAGGATCTACTCAGTTGTTGGAAGATTCACTGCTAGTAATTACAGGATGGGTTTGGAGAAACTTTCTGTACTTTTCCTGTAGTTGCAGTCTTTGTGTGTGTGGTTTTTATACAAAAGTGGCAGACTGTGTATCAGTGTTTGATGTATGCAATCCGTGAATGCTTTGCAAAGTACCCCCAGCCATAAAGCACTATCTGCTCGTTGATACACAAATGTCACCTATGTCAAAGGAATTTATCCAGTGGCACACACAACTGAAGTAAAATATTGTGCTTTACAGGAACATATCATTAAAATGAAAACTAGCAGCATATCAGGAGTCTGCCCATGTAACCAAGACAACAAAGAGAGAAAGAAAAGGAAAAACCAAGATAGAGATAGGGTAGGAAAAGAGTGAGCAAAACAGCATGACAAGGTTAGCCCCAGCTATTTCACTGCCCCAGGCAAAATGCATTTTGCAACCCTCTCCTTCACACAGCTACACGTGCAGAGCCATCGGGAGACGCTGAATAATGTGCCGTAGAAATAAGCTCTTGGATTCTGCTGGTTTGTCCACGGCACAGCCTGGCCCAGCAGAATGAAGATATAAATAGGATAAAAATGCAGAGCTAGGGAATAGAAAAATTTCCCCCTGTCCATAGCTCGGGTCTAAAAAGGAGAGGTCTTGGATTAAAGGCTTGGTGGGTGCTGGTGGTGTCTTAGGGATGGAGAAGGGTCCCTCAGGGATGAGGGGGTTGGGAGACAGCTGGGTTCAAGTCTTTGTTCATTTTTTTCCTCCTGTAGAGAGGAGGAGTTATTTTCCTTGCTCAAAGAGGCACTGGAGAAACTTAATGTGCTGATGTTTGTGAGGTGTGTGATCATTAGATTGGACATGAGGCAGTATTTTTTTTGCCAACAGGGTGATTAAGCATTGGAGCAGGCTGCCAGGGAAGTGATGGAGTCTCCACCCTTGGAGGGGTTTCAAAGGCACAGTGGAGCTGTGGTGCTGAGGGTCATGGGTCAGTGGTGCCCTGGCAATGCTTGGTGATCAGTTGGACCTGATGATCTTAAAGGTCTTTTCCAACAACCTAAATGATGCTATGCTCCTCTCAAACAGCTAAAGTAGACAGATCAGGTGGGATGGAAAACCAACTCCTGACCACTTGTGGGAATTAAAAATCCTGTGGTACTTTTTAATGAGTAATATTTCATCTTGCAGTGCTTTGCTCACATCCCACTACATGTAACTGCCTCCTGTGCCATCCAGCCCGTGGTGTCCTCTGGGCTTCTGTACCACCTTGATTAGCTCTGCCACAACTTTGGTAGGCTCCAGGGTGCCTGGTGGGCTTTGCTGGCAGAGTGATCCCCCTACATACAATGGGAATTGCTCTGAACAAAACCTGTGGCCAAAAGTCAATCGGCACCCTAGTGAATTTTTAGTGATTGTTTTTGGGAGGCACAAAAACCTTGCTTGAGCTTAACAAATGTCTGTGGTGTCTCTACAAACAGTAAACCATGAGGAGCAGGAGTTATTCCTGGGTATGTGCTTCCTACAAACCATGAAGATGCTTTGTATGTTTGCTTTGGATTTCATTTTTCTTTTCCTAATGTATGTGGTCAAATTATGTGCCACTAATACCTGTCATCTCTAAGGGAGTGCAGCAGCATTCAGTATTCCTTGTATTCCTCCTTTCCATGGCATTTAATTTATGGGTCAGTGCTTCTGTGTAGATGGTTTCCAGTCAAAGGAATTACAACTATTATTCTGTGTGTAGATGCAGGTGTAAAGGGCAATTGGAGTTTAGAAATGTCAACCTGGGAACAGCCCGAGGAAGGGCACTTCTTGCAAAATGAAGCTCTCTGTCTGTGTTGAAATGTTTATTTGAAAATGAAGTAGGAATTTCCATTTCTTGGAAACTTCCTCATAAGAATTATTTTGGAGTAAAAAAAAGGGGGGGGAATATTTCCCTCTAAGCTTTTTCTATGCTAAATTCTTGCAAAGAAAGAAATTGGGCTTAAAAGTCAGCTCTTTTGCTCTGTGGCCTGTATTTCATTTTTCATAAAATCCCATCAGTTTGAGGTCTTTGAAGAGCTTTTTAGCTTCAGACTGCCATTTGAGGTGAAGGTTTGCAGTCAGATCTGACAGCTCTGAAATCTGGCCAACCCTTCCCATCAGGTATTACACCTATTCAGTAGAAAAGTCAGAGTACCAACCAGTTTCCAGAACCACCTTCTGGATTACCCTGAACCCTCGAGACCCTGCTTGCTTTGGATCCAGAGACAAAACACTACAGGGATGTGATTAGAGATGAGAGCTTGGCTTTGCCACTCTCATTTTGGCCCATCTGAGAGCTGTGTTGGGGAAGGCTGGTGTCCCCTAAGAGCTAGTTGGATTGAAAGCACATGCAAGTGTGAGGTCTTGCTGGCTTCTGGCCATGTAGCTGTGGCTACCCTGTCCCATCAGCTGGCTAATGGCTCTCCTGGTTGGATGCTGCAGTGATGTTTACTGGAGATGGTGGGAAACCACTACTGAAGGAGTCAGCCTGTGGCTTGGAGAAGGTGGCACCTTGTCTGTGGCAGTGTCAGAGCTGCTTCAGCAGGGTAAACCTGAAGGATACCTGAAGAACTTCAGCTCTCTTATCAGTGATTGCTATGATAGGTCCTCTTGCTACAGTCATTGCCCTCACGTGTCGGGTGAGATCCCTTCCCAGAGCATGGTTCATCCTCTTTAGCAGGAAAGAGCAGCTGAATCCTGGTGTAACTGGTAGCGTGTCAGGTCCTTCCACAAAACTGGATTGCTCTCAAGTGTCCTGAGTGGGTAACAGGATTGGAGTCTTGAATGGAAAAAGGTTGATCAAGGTAAAAGGGGGGAATAGATGGGCAGAGATCACAGACAATAGAACTCTGGGTGGATCATTGATACCATGATGTACTGAGGTGGGGAAGAGTTTCTTCCTTTTCTCCTCTGATATCTTGCATCCCATCCAAGGAGCTGGAAGTGATGAGAGAGCTCTGGGTTTGCCATGCACAGGTTTATATCCTCGTGATAACTGCAGGCAGAGATCCTCACTGTCTCTCCAGGTGAGTGGCTTCCCAAATACGCCACACGAAGTAAGAAACTCTGCTCAGTTTTGATATTCCTTGGAGGATATTCTGCTGCTGACAGCTCCGTGTGAATGTCAGCAGGGAAACTCTGCTTCCTTCTCCTTCCTTCTGCTGCTTTGAAAGAGTCAGCAGCTTTAACTTTTTATTTTTTAATTTTTTTTTTCCCCCCAACTGTTTGGCAAGTGGACTTGACTGCTTTGAAAACATGCTATGGAGGCTCTGGCTCCTGCTGGGAAGCTGGTTTCTGCAAGAGGGGCTTGCTCACCCTGGTCTCTCCTCACAGCTTCCTAAATCAGCAGGAGTCCAAGTGCTTCACTCACTTGTTTCCCTCCGTACTTGACGTCTGTGAAGGCTGTAGTTGTCTGTGTCTTACAATGACATACAATCTCTTTATGAGAGGTCCTTTGCCAGCTTGCACGCCTGAAGAGTTCAGTTTTCTGGCTGTAGCATTTGGAAGACACTGGTTTTTTTGGCAGCTGTGGTGTACTCGGTGCTTCATGCTCATGTTGGATGGACCAGCAGGCAGCCCTGAAAGGGGTGGTGGTGGGAATCTGTGTGGTGTTGTGCAGTGACACCCATTTTTACTGGATCATGCACAAGTCATTAGCTGGTGATACTGGAGTTGAACATGATCTAAAAGTGGTGGGCAATACAACACTATCTCCACGGGGGAAATCAAATGTGCAGGACTTGTGCACCCTGCTCATAGGCTGCTGCCTCTCATCCCAGACTACTCTGAAGCTTTGTGGGTAGGTGGACATCTTTCTGTTGCACTTCACTGCTTGAGAGGAAGAGCAGGGCTGCCAGCTGGGTGGACCTTGACTTTAGGGAGCAAAAGGGTTGATGGAGACTCATTTAAGAAGTGTGAAGCCTTGCACCTGGAAAAAGTGGCCTCTTGCAATGAGTCCAGCTGAGGACTGCCTGGCTGGGGAGCAGCTCTCCTGAGAATGACCTGGGGATCCTGGTGGACAGCAGGTGGCACGTGTGCCTACGTGGCAAAAGAGGCCAACAACCTCCTCAGCTGCACAAACAGGGGCACTGCTAGTAGGCTGAGGGGAAGGTGATCATCTTCAACTCAATTACTAGACTCTATCTAGATACTGTGCCCAGTTTTAGGCTCTTTAGTAAAAAAAACCCCAAACTCTACTGATCAACCAAAGCAAGTTTTGGAGAGGGTGAAGAGATTGGCCAGGAACTGGAGAACCTACCCGGAGTGGACAGGATGAAAGAAATGAGGTTGTTCCTTTTGGGGATGAGAACTTGGAGGCACCTGACACAACCCTTCTCATGGCTACAAGGAGGCTCTTGAGAGGATGGAGATGGGCTCTTCACATTGGTGAGTGGTGGGAAGATGCAAGACAAGTATAAGTTGGTAAGAGAGTGCTTCCAACTGGATATAAGGAAAAGCTTTTTCCCATGAAGACAGGGAAGTATTGAAGCAGGTTGTCTGTAGAGGTTCTGTTATTTCCATCCTTGGAGATTTTTCAAAGCCTAAATGGGCAATACAACCTGATCTGATCTCAGAGCTGACCCTGCTTTGACAGAAAGTTGGAGTAGACACCTCCTGAGGTCTCTTCCATCCTGGGTAAGCCTGTGATCCACCCTCTACTGCAAACACCCGGGACCTAAACCACATCAGAGAGCCTGTATCCAAACTGGTGCTGCTGCTGCTTGCTTTAAGCACCCACTGATTGTTCTGTCTCAAAGGTGGGGGCTTTGCCTCTCAAACCCCTCATTTCCATGGCTTTGGAACTTCCAGCTACAACTTGTCCATGTAGCACACTGCAGTTAGCTCATTGCTGTGTCTGCCTGCAGTAGGAAAAATCCATCTTGTTGTTCTTTTTGTTTAATTATTTTTTTCCTCCCCTGCTAGGAAGGTTCCCAGCAAGAGTTAGAGCCTGCTTTTTGGTGGAGAGCAATTAATTTTCCTCGCTTCTCCCTCAAGTACCCCTCTCTGCTTTCTGACTACTCAGCAAACCCCGTGCTGGGTTTGGCTGAGCTGTGCTTTTGTCGGGTGGGTGAACACTGATCTTTTTTTCCTTTTTTTTTTTTCCTTTGGAAGTTCTACTGTAACAGTGCCTCAGAGTCTTGTCAGAGATGGGATCTCGTGGCTGTGCAACAAGATTTGCAAATAACTGTCTAATCCCTCCAGATGCCATCCATACCTCAAAGTCCAGAGGTGGTGGCTGGCTGCTGCCATGTGTTCTGCACTAGTGGTGCTGGGCTGTGCTGTGCTGGTTTGGGCTGGGGTAGAGCTAATTTTCTTCACAGTAGCTGGTATGGGGCTGTAGTTTGGGTTTGTGCTGGAAATGGTGTTGATAACACAGGGGGGTTTTTATTGTTGAGGCTTTTTCTGCTCCTCACCCCACCAGTGA
>VWZY01011183.1:84646-113380 GCA_013399075.1 Chloroceryle aenea
ACAACAGGAACAGTTGAGCACAACTGATCCAAAGGGATATTAGGCCATATGACATCATGGTCAGCAATAAAAGCTGTGGGAAGGAGGAGGAAGGAGGGGGATGTTCACAGTGATGGTCCTTGTCTTTCCAAGTTGCTGTTTGGTGTGATGGAGCCCGGCTGTCCTGGAGATGGCTGAACACCTGCCTGCTCATGGGAAATGGGGAATGAATTCTTAGTTTTGCTTTGCCTATTAAACTGTCTTTATCTCAACCCACGAGTTTTATCACTTTCCCCCTTCTGGTTCTCTTCCTCACCCCACTGTCGGGGATGGAGCGAGGGGCTGGGTGGGGTTTAGTTGCCAGCTGGGGTTAAACCACAGCACATGCGTCTTCATTTCTGACTCCAGGCGCCGGTGGACCCATTGCAGCAGGAAAGGCAGCAGGTTGTACTGTCATCTCTTCAAACTCTTCCTCTGAGAAGCTGCAGCTTGAATTTGACAGGTTTCCAGTCCCAAAGCAGCTGAGCTGGCTACCCCTGCAGTGGGCTGAGGATCAGCGCTGTGTGGGCAGGAAGATGTCGGTGACAAAAGCAGACACAAAGGGACAGATAACAATGTCCTGCTGCAGGTTACCTTGATGAAATCCATGGGCCCTGCAGCCTCCCCGGGGACAGTTTGCAGTGATGCTGGTTGTCACTTGCTTTGTCAAGGCAGGTGATTGTCTGCATGGTGTCAGTAGCTCTGTGCAAGACACGTGGTGGATTCGGGCTGCAGTACCTGGTGCTGATGTGGTGTTGAGGGAAATCACGTAGGGGTTGGGGTATAAAGAAGGGCAGATAGCTAGACCAGGTGAACACTGAGACCTACTTCTTTTTGGTTTCATCCCTCTGTGCTCTGAGAAGTGCTCTAGATGGAGCATTAGGTGATCAGCTTTGGTCTTCACCTGCTATTTCTGCTCTTCAGGGTGACAAGGAGGCTCTTTAGCTCCCCATACGGTCCATCTAATGCCTGGATAGACTACCAGCCAAAATGGCTCTTGTCATTCCTTCCTTCTCTCTATTCCCTTCCCTTCTGACTGGGATAATGACTTTTCAGGCAGCCCTTGAAGTGCCTCTTGCATCTGCCTTTGATTTGAATGCCTCTTGCCTGCTGACCCTTCTTACGGGCAGTCGGCTTAAGCGTGGCTCTCCTAATTAGTTTTGCTTTAATTTAATCTTTTGAAATAATTTTATCAAAAAGAAGAACCCTTCTACCCACTCCCTCGTTTTATCGCCTTGTTTTCATGCATGGTCTCTGGGTTTATTTCTCTATTTCCCTTGTCTCTAGATAGGATGTCATTTGCATATTTGATTAAGCTCCATATGTTATCAGGGAGCCAGTTGAAAGAACAGCAAGTCCCCGATAAGGCACCGTGCAACCATCTCTTCCTTTCACCATCCTCCACTCTATCCCTCTCGCCATCCTGCAGCCACATCTGTCCCCTAAATCACCTCTGTGACTGTCCCACTTCTGTCTTCTCTCTTTGGCCAGTCAGATGACTGGTCTTTGGTTCAGCCCTAGTTAGGCGTTGATGTAGACAACACAATTTGGCAGCTTCTGCCTGAAGGAAGGAAGGAGGAAAAGTGTAGAGGATGGGAACTGAGCTCTGGTGAAGCCCTACACCATGATAACAAGGTCCAGATTCAGATCCCTGCTCTGATGATCCCACTGTGTCCACAGGATGTGTGGTGTGTGAAAGCTGCTTATTCCCACTGTTCACTCATTGTATTGTCCAAGACTTGCTGCACTGATTTGCTGCAGGCTGGACTGAGATCTTTAGCTCATCTCCCAGGTGATGGAAGTGACTTCTGTGTAGAGACAGCAGCTGAGGGTCAGAGTGGCCATGGATGAAGAGTTTTGACATGTCCTTTTTTTTAAATCTGTGTACATCCTAAAAGTCTAAACTCATCCCTTTCAGGCTTTGTTCTCCGGCCGTTGCTCTGTGAAAACAATTTCCCTTAAATGGTTTCTCCAGCCCACCTCTAGGAACCCTTTAATTTGAACTAAGTTGTGGATACCTCACAAGGGGTTGTGGCTATTTAAAAAGAGCCTTTCCCTCAACTAACATCCAAAGTGTAGGAACAAGAGGTTTGATTTATGAGCCAGTTCTTAATTAAAAGGTAAGAAGGAATGTGCATCCCTTAGGATAAGCAACTTTAGGCTTGGGCTATCATGAAGGTCTCTTTCCACCTTTCCCTTGTAATGTGCTCAGACTCCCCTCTCTGTGGCAGCCCCTTGAATCCAGAGTGGTGGTCACCAACCCCTGTTAGGCTTTTGAGGTCATCTCTACACCCACCACTCGTGAATGCCACTGGTGGTGTTTGTGAAGCCAAGGGGAGGAAAGAATGAAATCCCTCTTGCTCCACTCCAACTTGATCTCTTCTCCTCATGAGTCTTTCATTTTGGTTTAATGCCTTTGGCTTGCGATGCTTCCTCATCATCACCTCTTGTTTCATCTTGGTGGCAGCCTGGCTTGAAGAGCAGTCGAGCTTTGATGGATTGCTGGTTGTTGGACTTGTGTGTGAAGCTTGCAGGGAAACATGAGAGAGCTGTGCTGGTCTGTTGTAGACCCCAACCCATATGGTGTCTGCAGGAGTGAAGACTTGCATCACCATGCAGGGATCTGTTCCTGCTTTGGCTGACACTTCTCTCTGTTATTGTCTCCAAAACCCTGTCAGTAGCCTTTCACCTCTCTGAAATGGGACCATATGGAAGAGCTGCAGGTTCCTGTCCCTTTCTGAAATTAGAAAAGCTATCTTTTCTGGGTAAGGGGTAGAAATGGACTGAAGGCTCTTCCAAGACAACTGTGGCTCCAGCAAAGTCCCTCCCCATGGTGACCAGAAAGCATCTTGCCATTTGTGATAGCAGCAGCTAACCCTATAGATTTGCCTGTAACCTGATGGTGTCAAATCTAAGGTTAATGTCAGTAATGTGTCTTTGTTTTTTGTGAACTTGACTCTGTCATTGCTTGATTTTCTTCATACTGGCCAGTGTTATATCAGCTATGACCCCAAGGGTGATCATTCATCTCCTAAATTAAAAAGGGGTTGAGTTGGAGGGGTGTTCCAGACCCCAGAAGGCAATAGATTTTCTAGCTAGGTTGGTACCTGTATTGACTAAAGACAGCAAGACTGGTAACAGAGTTATGCTTTCCATGGGATATGTCCCACAAAAGATCACTCCTGTTAAAGGTCATTTTCCTGTATCAGCAATGTTACCTCAAGTATGTGCTGATTCCTCCAAGCTGGGATCCCCCTTGGTGCAGGGAGCCTACAAGTGTGTGCTGGAGAAGCTGAGCACTCCAAGGCTCTAATGGGAGATGATTTGGGACGCTGAGGGTGTCAAGAGAAGCAAAGTAGAGGCAAGTTAGGAACCAGTTATCTGTGGGTTTCAGCTCTGTCGTGCTGAACATGTTCTGCTGATGATTCACAGGGCTGGGGCACTTTGGATAACAAAGCACAAACTCCCGAGGGACTTTGGTGGGTTTTGGAAGCTCTGCTGATGGTTGCTTTTCTAGCCAACGTGGTACATTGGCAAAGGACCCAGGCACACTTGTATCTGGAGCATCCTGGAAATGCAAACCACTGTTCCTCCTGCCAGCCATGCTGGTGTCCCACCCTGCTGGGATGCTCATGGCTGTGGTCTGGAGTCATCTTTCCTTTTGACTTCTTGTAACTTTTTTTTCTTTTTTAACTGAGCCTGGCAATAAATTCCAGTGATGTCAGGGAAAAGGTTATCACTGAGACTGGCAGAGGCCTCATCATATTAATTTTTCAGAACCATTCTGATGAAAACTAATTAAACATAGCAAGCAGCTCTGCACAAATGTCCCTGCAAACTCCTCGTTTGTCACGGGGTTGATTAGGGCCAGGTTATCAGGGGGAGGTTGACTTGTGATATCTGCTGGGGTGGATGTGGTTTCACATGTTACAGCCACTTTGATCTTTTCCCCACTGCTTACAAGTTTCTGTGGGCTTCTCTTGCATTTCGTACGCAATCGATTTATCTCTGGGGTCTAAGGGAGCATGTCCTGCCCTTCAGACAGTGGTTCTGCCTTGGTAAGTGATAGGACCTTGGCCTCCTGTTAGCTTCGAGGGTTTTGTTTGTCTTTTACAATGAGAATAACTCATTTTGCTGTTGTCTTAAGGTTTTACAAAAAGAATAAATTAAACAACACCCAACCTCTCCGACCTGTACCAAACTGAAAATGATCTTTTTCAGCAAAACAAACCAACCTCCAATGCTCTCAAAGTTTTATGGTCTCTGAAACAACCACTTCTCCTCCTCCCAGTTTTGTATTATCAGCAAACTTGCAGAGGATACACTCTGTCCCCTTGCCTAGGTCACTGAAGAATCTCTTAAATAAGACTGGACCCAGTACTGGCCCCTGGGGAACACAGCTGGCTACAGGATCCAACTTGACCCTGCACCATTGATCATGACCCTCAATCCACCCCCATTCTTTTCCCAGGTAATTAGTGATAGGACGAGAGGAAATGGGCTTAAGTTGCACCAGGGGAGGTTTAGGTTGGATGTGGAGAAAGTGGTGAGACCTGGGAACAGGCTGCCCAGGGCTGGGGTGGAAATGCCCTCCCTGGAGGTGTTCAGAAAATGTCTAAACGTGGCACTTCAGGATATGGTTTAGTGGTGCTGATGATGTTTAATAGATGGTTGGCCTTGATGATCTTGGAGGTTGTTTCCAACCTTAATGACTCTGAGTTTCCTAATGAGGCTGTTATGGGAACAGACAGTGTTGGAAGCCTTGCTGAAGTCAAGGTAGATGACATTGCCTGCTTTCCCCTCATCTAATCAGCCAGCTATGACATCATAGAAGGTGATCCTGTCATATTCCCCTTCACACTGAGCCTGACTGCATGTTCCTGCCCTCTCACTTGGGTCTACAGTCATGCTTGTCTCATGTTGCCTGAAGGTACACCAGAGATGTAAGATCCATGGAGAATGAATCTTAGGGGAGGAGGACATTCAAGTCTTCAGAGTGGCTTGCAAGAGGCTTGGATGTGTGGAAGTGCTTGTACAAGTGATGGGAATCCTTGGCTGGGAAGAGGTGGAAAAAAAAAGCTTCTCTCTACCCCTACCAGACAGCAGCAGGCCACTGGAATGGTTTGGCTATAGTCTCACTTGGTACCCTGATTTCTGAGCCTTATGGTTATTTGACCTCTTCCCATCTCCCTTTTCTGTTGTATTTTTTTATTTGCTCTTTTGTTTTGTTTAATTAGCTCTCTCCTCCCAAGTATTTCTACTGTAACATGTCAAAGTCAAACTCTTTTGATGCTTTCAAACCCCTCCTCCCCCTGGCGACGCTGTAAATGAATTCCCCAAATCCCACCTAAATGCTGAAGTTTTTGGCTAATTTACTATTCATGGAGAAAAAGAAAACGTTTCCAAATTTGTGTCTCTCTGTTTTGCTTGCACGTCTCTCTTAGCACGCAGCGTACGGAGAGGTGCAAGATCTTGGGAGACTGCTGCATTTAGGCTCTTTGTTAAACTTCTTCTGCCAGGTTGGCATTTTTTTGTCTGCTTGGAAGCTGGAGAATTGAACTCACCTGGGAGCCAGAGAAGTGAAATAAATTATCATAATATAGCAGGGAAAGAAAAGAATTCTGAGGATGGTGAGTAGTGTGGAGCTGCCCTGGTGTATTATGTCTGTTCATTTAGAGATGTAATGGGGCTTGGGGCTGCGTGACTGAGGTATTCTTATTTTGAGGGAGGAAGGCTGCTTGGGCTGGGGGAATGCAGGCAAATGTAACACCTAAATGCTGGAAGTCCCAAATGCATCCTGAAACTAATTGTTAGTGACTATAACAGCAGGCTAAAGCTGAGCATTGATTGGGAATTCATTATTTTTAAGGCAGTCTCTCATTTTTAGAGCAATCTGACTTTCTGTTTTAGGAGATTGATGGTGCTCTAAAGCAGTGATGGGGTCAAGAGATTAAAAAACCTGTTGTAATTAATATTGCAGTGCTCTGCTGTTATGAAATTGTTGGTGTAATCACAGAATCAGAGCGTGGTAGGGGTTGGAAGGGACTTCTGGATATAGTCTAGTCCAACTCCCCTGCCAAAGCAGGGTCACCCAGAGCAGGCTGCTCAGGATTGCATTGGGGTGGGCTTTGAAAGCCTCCAGAAAAGGAGGCTCCACATAACATGGGTTTGTGCAGATGCAAGACCCAGTTGCTAGATGTACAACTGTCCTAAAAATGATTTGTTTTTAGGGGAACCTCATAAGGGAGGATCTGAACCCTGCTCCTCCTGAAAGCTCCTAGAAGTCCTAGGTCATGATGGGGCAGGAGTCAACAGGAGCTGACTAACCACAAACTCCTGATGCTGTCATCTGCTGGTGCTTAAGAAATCAGCATATTATGGAGATTGTGCTGTTGGGCTGTTAGTTTGTTTGGGTTTTTTCCCCTTGAGTTTTCACCTTGATCCTGTTTTGCAGACCCTGTCTGTCTCCTGCTCTGTGGCCACCATTCTGCTGCTTTCTTCCCTGTTAAAGAAATCTCGGGCTCTTTCCTCTTTGCTCTCACTCTGACATGGTTATGGAAGTGCTGCCCCTCTCCTCGCTGCAGAAGGCAAGCCCTTCTAGGAAAGATGATATCACTGGCACTAAATATACACCAGCCAGCAGGGCTCTGGTCCGTGCCGGGGATGCTCTGGCAGACTCTGCTGTGACTTATTTTCTATTTTATGTTGTCAATTCTGTCGGTGGCAGGTGATTTCATGAACTGGGCTTCAATTGCTTGCAAAGATCTCAGCTGTTAATTGTTTGTTGTTCCCATTCTCCTGATAGAAGCCTGTGCAGTTCCCTCCTCCGAGGTGCATGGATCAGCTATGTCACCTGGTTTCCAAACCTGCATTTCTATTTTGTTTAGGTTTTTTTTCAGACAGAGCTGCAAAGTTTGGAATTGGAGTTGAAGCTCCAGAATGAGCTGGGATTTTAGCAAGGTTTGTCCCATATATGTTCACTGGGATAGTCAGTGTATGTTGCTCCTGGATCTTCCTTGCATCTGTTGCATCTTGTGGATTGTGTATGACCCCACTTCTTGTCAGCTCATTCCTTCCTTCCATAGCTACCTTGCCTGGCAGTTCTTTGACCATGCCTTTTAGGGTATTTCAGGTTTCCCTCTTCCATATTTTTCATGCTTTATCCATACTTAGCTTCCTCCACACCTCCACAGTTCTGTACTGCTGGTTGGCCCTCTGACCCTGTTCATCTTAGGTGTCCATCTATAGTTTGATCTGAGCATCAGACTAAGAAATAAGAAGCCTGAGTTCAGTTTTGTGCACTGCTGGTGACTTTTATTGACTCCTCCTCCTGGAGGGTGGGGATTAATCTTATTTAAAGTATATCTCTACCCAAAGGAGGTTTTGTCAACTCCCTTTGCAGTCCAGCAAGAGAAATGAGACCTCTTAGAAAACATCCCATCCTGAAGGAGACTGAAATTGCCTATTTTAGGTCAGATGAATTGTGTCCTAAAAACATCCCTTTCTCCCCATTAACAGTAAAGGGAGCTGAGGGCAACTTGTTCAGATGTAAACACCCCTTACATCTCTGTTCCCTGCCTGTAAGTGACAGTAATGGTGTTTCCCTGCTTTGCCAGGGGTCTCGTCAACTCCTAATGGTTGTGAGGTGCTCCAGCATTATGATAATAGATAACCCTGTGCTGAGTCTTTCTGATGTGTGATTTTTCCTGCTGGAATTTGATGAACATGCTCAGATGAGGCTGTTTCATCCTTGGCAGTGTCCTGTATTTTCTTCATTCTAATGTGACTCATCCAAGCTCAGTTGTTCTTACCTGGCACCTAAAGGTTGCAAAGAGTCCATGGAGGATGGCTTCAGAGTGGGGATGCTGGGCNACCCCAAACCCCTCTCTCTGACATAATAGCAGAGCAGGAACCCTTGATCTATTCTTGGCTCCGCTGCGGATTGCAGCGTGACCTGGGGCAAAACGCTTGCTTCTCTCCACGCCTCCTACGCGCTCCTCTACACTCGATCCAAGTTCTTAGGGGAACGGGACTGTCACTTGCACTGAGCACAGTGGCACTTTGATTTCCTCTTGGTTTCAGAGGCAGCCGGACCCTTAGTTCAAAGCTGGACCTTGTTGGGCATCAGCTGCACAATTTCCACTTGCGAGCGGTGTTTTGGGCAAGGGCTTCAGCTGAGCTCTTTTAACACCCCACTTTTCTCACCCCCCTCCACCACGAGTCTCTGTGGTACCCAGGAATGTGGTGCTCTGCCCTCCCTGCCCCCTCCCACCAGGTTGATCATAAATTAGGTTCTGATGTGGGTATTGAATTTCCCTCCAGCTGCTGGAGCTGTGGCACATCTGTGGTCCTCCTGCGGTTAATGGCTTCACAAAACTGAAGCAATAAAGGTTATGCTGGCTGTGTTTTAACCTCATGGCCCTCATTCTGTTCGACAAGGAGTGTTTCTTGGGAACAGTTAAAAACCCACTGCCTGCATTTTAACTATCTCCAAGTGATGTGCCATCTTTAAGCAGTTTTTATGAAGTGATTTTTAATTTTGAAATTTAAAGCTGAAGCGTCTTTTATTCTCCACCCCTGTTATCTTCAAGAAAGTTGAATTGACTCTCTAAGATAAACAAACCTGTCTCTAAATTAGGCTGTGATTTAACATTTATATACAACAGAGAAGGCAGTGCAAAGCAAAACAGTGAAGGGGGGGTGAGGAATCCTCACTTATTTTGAAATCTTTCAGTGTAAATCTGCAGTGCTTTTTTTAAGGGATGCAGGCATGTGCATGGTGGGGATGATTTGTCTGTGAAGAACAGCTCTGGGCACTGAGCCCTTCAAGGGACAATGCTTCTACTCTCTCCCAAACTACTGTCTGTTGTGAAAACCCATGATCCTGAAAACAGATGTGACTTTGGACACTGAGGTTTTGCTGCCTCAAATACTGGCACTTGAGCACATGTGCCTCTCAAAACCAAGCCCTTTTCAGGTGTTTTCTCCAGAGTCCTCCTGTCCTGATGAATACCTGTTAATTAAAAAAAACCCTTGGCTTTTTTTCTAGAGAGAAGTCCTGGTGCTCTGACCAAGACCAGGGTTGTTGCAGATGCTACTTAATGTGCCACTCAGAGATTTTCCAGCCGTAGGATTTGGCTGCCCAGCAGATCAAATCAATAATGTATTTATCCTCCCAGCTCTGCTGACAGGTATGGAAGTGGTACTGTCCCTGAGTTGCAGAGAGAGCAGAACTATTCAGGCTCTGTACCTGGCTGCCTAAAGTGAATTTACCTGAAAAAGAGGTAGCTATTTAAAATTAAGGAAGTGGTCCAGATCACCTCCTAGCCATGATGGCCTTGTGCATATAGTCAGCAGAGTTCAGAGCATGGCTTACACAGCTCCTGGAGATAGCTGCCCAACTATTTTCTGTACAAATAACTCGAATCCTGAAGAGGAGAGTCATGAGCTGCCCTGCCAGTGCTGCAGGGCTGTGTGGCTCCACGCGAGGCATCGCAGGAGAGTCTGAACTTCCACAGGCTACAGGAGCTGTGGCACAGGACAGGGGTCAACCTCAAGGTCCCTAGAATGACAGCAAGATTATTGCCTTCATGAGTTATTGTACTGCACTTGGCAAAGAAGGGTTTTTTTTCCTCTGACCTGGTTTCCACCCTGAATTGTTTACCCCTCTTGCGGTTGTACACAAATCCCACTGTCCTCTAAATCTGCTGAGCCACCCTCTTGGAAAAGATAAACAATCACTCATTTATTTATTTAACTCGTTATTAATTGCAAAGGATGACCCTTCACTCATCTGCTAGGAAGCATATAGACTTCCCCTCTGCAAGTCTTCCAAGAGGCTTGAAGCTCAAGCACGCTTGGCATAAATCCTGAGAGGGGCCCTGGGACAGCTTTTGAGGAACAGAGGATCTGATGTTAGAGCTAATGAGCTTGTTAGGAGACATGGTCTGGTCTCTCTAGCTGCTCTATCCTTTGCCACTGTGTCCAGCCTGTCTGCAATTAGGAACAAGGTCTGTGACACTGTGCTTTATAGCAAATCTGCAATGAGACAAAAAGGTCTGATTTTCACTGAACAGAGGAGAAACTCATGATCCACAGAGTAGAACAAATTTTTCTTCTTTATGACTTGAATTCTTTAGTAGTCCCTAAGGACTTTTTTAAACTGGGAGGATTTTTTTTTTCCTTTTATATATATATATATATAAAAACCAGAGCTGCTGCCCACTTTTTCTTGGGCTTTAGAAATCACAGCAGTGTTAGCCCAGGTAGTTGAAGCTCTAACCCTGGATGGAGTGCTTATGAGGGGTATGTTAAGTAATTGATATTGATATATTGAGAGGGCAGAAGGCAAAAGAAGAATATCTGGATGGCTCTGATAGATTGGGACATGCAGATCTGGGTCTGTGCTGCCTCCTTGTCTGAGATAACTCTTGCACCGTGTCTGTAAGAGGTTGGTAGCAATGCAGTGTAAATCCAAGAGTCAAGACCACCCCTGCAAATTATTTACCCCTCTATGTGCAGGACCAGTTAAATTGAAGGATACAGGTAGGGAAGTGACTTCTTGAAGTCTTTCCATCCCCTCTGCCCCCAGGAAAAGCCACTGTAGCTAAAGCACTCACCTGGGATGTTGAGGTTAACTTGGCCATCCTCGTGTCTCGAAGACCCCTCAGTCCAGTGGTCTCTGCCTACCTTGGCCCATTTCTGACTGTTGTGTTTGCAGGTTTTTTACCCTTATTTTATGTTAATGAATGTCACAACCCTGCAAGCTCTATCCTAGAGCTGGGGACATGCTCTTCTGGGGCTTGTCCAGCTGTCGTCAGCCAATTCAGGTGAATTACCCCAGTCATTTCAGTCCCTGCAATCCATTATCTTCACCTTTCCTCCCTACCATTAAGATCACCCAAGCTGCTCTTTTATTATTTTTTTCCTTCCACTGGAAACTTTAAATTGATAGATATGTTAATTGGTGTCATTACAACAAACGGTCCTAGGCACATTGCAATTCAGGAGAACATTTCATGGTGCCATTTAAATGATGAGGGTTTTTTCTTTTCCTCTTTTCTTTTTTTATGCTACTGACAGCTACTTGTGTTTAATTCATTTTGATTTTGTTAGGAGGGGGGGAAGTTATCAGGATTGCATCATTAAAAATGCATGCTTGGGTTATTCATGCATGTTTCATAGATCCCTGTGTATGATCCATCATAATTCAAGAGCAGCCAATGGGGATACCAAGTGGAAGGGGGCTGCTGAGCATACATGTAATTCAATTACACCCGTGACGTCACGTTGATTGGATTCTTAATGACACCTCCAAGCCATGCTGTGAACAGAACTGGGCAAAAAGCAGCTTTCCACTGGGGCTGCCTGCACCTAGGAACACAAAGTTTGTGTTGCTGCTTCACATCTGCGGGAGTTTGGATCCAATAGGAACCTGGCAGCTGCTTTGGAGCTGCTCAGCAGCCTGAGCTGGAGGCCAGACAGAGGTGAGCTCCCTCAGGCAGCCCAGTGTGAACCTTGGCTGCTGGGGGAGTTGTGCTGCTTGGGCAGAAAGATGTTCTCATCATGGTCAGTGGTGTTGAAGTGCTTTTACAGAGGGACAAGGTGTCATGGGGCAATAAATCCTCCTAATCTGGTGTAATTCTGCTTAAATTGGAGCACTGGTTTGATTAAAACTTCCTTCTTGGTGGGGGACTATGGAGCAGTGCCTGGAGCTACTCCCAGCAGCTGAAAAGAGAGATGAGATGCAACTGGTGACACCTTTATCTTTCCTCTTGTCACAGATCCTGTCTTGGGACAAATGGGTAATTCCACCTTCCTCCCCCCTGACCTTCACAATGGTTTTTCACCCCTTGAGTGAAATGAATCTCTCCTTTCCAGAGCTTGTCTGCAATACACATAATGAGAGAGCACCATTCCTGGGGGCCCAGGCAGCACAGGGCAGAGGTCAGATAAGGTAGCAAGGTCCATTATTGGAACAGCATCTTGAGAACCATCCTTACCCCCCCATCCCAGGAAGCCTTTGTCAGCTTCTGGGACTGTGTGCCTTGCTCAGTTTGGATGCTGATCTCACTTTGGGTGTCCTGGCACTGCTGCTCCTTGGTATTAGTTAAGTGGAGCAAGGATTGCTGATGCAGAATTTTCCTTAGATTCTCTTTTTAAAAAGAAAAAAAAATAAAATTAAAGGAGGTTCTGCATCCCTCACTGCCTCTCACTTCTGTATAGGTAATAATAACTCTCCCTGAGTGCATCCCATGCACCCCTGTGCCTCAGCACTTTTTGAGCTCGAGTGAATTACAGCCCAAGAGTGGATTATCTCCACTTTATTGGTGCTGGATCACAAGTGCAGAGAACTCAAACACACAGAAATAACAGAAATAAAAAAAAATCATCTCTGTTTCAGATCAGGGCCAGGAGAAGAAATCACTCCTGTTCCTGACTCCTAGACCTCTGCTTTAAGCACCTGAGCATTCAAACTACCAATCCTATTGATTTTCAATTACAGCTCAGATGGAAGTGGTTGTAGTTTTGTGTTAAGCCTCGGGAGGTTTTTGCCCTGTCATCTCTGGTGAGGAGCAGGAGGAGAAATCCTGTGTTGCTGACGTGGATCTGTGGTCGCGTGGCTGGAACTCGCCCCAGAAAGGGGTTGCAGTGTAGACTGCTAAAATAACAAAATCTCTTTTTGTGGGGATGGATGTTCTTGGATCTGCTGCTGGGGGTGAGGGAGGGTGCGTGGCGTGAAGGAGTCAGGGCTATAAATACAGAGTTCTTGTGGTGTGGTAGAAAGTTATTGTTGGCATGTTGAGTTAGTGTTGGCGTGGGGATGGGGTATTTTTAAATGGTATGAGGAGACTTATTTTAAATGGCAGCTATGCCAAAGCTTGCTGGCATGTCAGGGGCAGTCCTACCAGAGCTGGTTTAGCAGGCAAAAGGCAGTTGAGAAGTTGGAAGCTGCAGGATTCCCCCCTTTTCTTCCCTGGTGTTTAGGTTGGTCGGTGTTTGCCAGCTGCTGTTGTGCCCAGGGAGCTGAGTCTCTCTCTGCTTTTCAAGGGCGCTTTCCTCCTTGGATCTCTGAGCTCCTCACCAAAGCCAGGAAACGACGTGTCTGTTCTTCTGGCTGGAGCTGCAGAGGACTGAAATAATTTGTAGAGCCAGGTTAAGATCGTGGCACATTCCCTGAAAAAAATAAAATTCAAGAATTATAATTCTCAGCAGCCTGGCCAAGTACCAGAATTAATTTCACAAGGTTTGGATTCACCTTGGACTTGATCTGCCCTGAACCACATCTCAGTCCCTGCATCCATCCCCTGCTTCCAGACCACTGTATGTGTTTGTTCCACCAGCTTTACGTGAGAGCCACTGGTCATGTTATTTATAACAGCCTGCTTCTCACCAGCCTGTCCTGGGCAGCTGGAGCCAGTGTTGGGTTTCCATCACCTGCTCCCTCCTCAGTTCCCCTTTGCTGTGTCAGTGGGTGCAGCAGGGCTGGATTTCAGGCTGGGGTGCTGACCCAGAGCCATTGCTGACCCTGGCTGTGGGGCACTGTCCTCATCATCACCTTCTCCTCAGGGCAGAGCCCGCAGGGAATGAAAGGCAGCAGAGCCCTGAAGTATATCCTGTAGGATGCCCTTTGAAGATCCAGCAGAATTTTTTTGGGGGGTGCTGCAAATAAGTGCTAAGCATCCCCAGAGGGCAGGTGAGAGGATCTCAGCTAAATGGAAACCAGGTCCTCATGGTGAAGATGGTGAGCTGCTCTGAGCTGGCAATTTTATCTCACTTATCCTCCTGGGGGGAAGAGGGGAGAGCACTCCTACCTGCTGCGTTTCCATCCCTTATCAGCAGCATCTGGCATTATCACATTTGTTATATCTCCTCTTTGCAGTGCTGACATGAGAGGACATCTCCCAGGGTTGTTGAAAGGATAAAAAGTAGGAAATCAGCAAAGCCTCAACACGCAAGTCTCTGACTCTTCCCTTTCCAGTCTGAATGCCTGCTCCACTCTGTCCCAGAGCAGTAAAAACAGTGAAGGAGACCACACCTCTCCCTGTTGAATGGATATCTGCTCAGGTGGAGGCTGCTGAGAGCACATGGCTTTCTTCTCAGCCTGAGGAAGGACGCAGGGGTAACTGAGGTAGAAGGGCTGTGGCTTGGTTGAGGACACCATCCCTTTCTGTGCTTACTGAGCATCAATTGGAAACAGCTCCCTGCAGTGGCTCTGCTTCAACCCCTTCTGCCTGTAGCCAGCTCTGTGTCCTGGTGGGAGGCCCTGACTTTCCCAGAAGAGGCAGCTACAAGCTGGCCTGAGTTCATAACCTTCTCTTCCTGCCCCTTGCAGCTCCTGGAGCTGTATCATTCCCTGGAAAAGCAGCATCACTGTTGTGAACTCCCTTTTCCTTCCACCACGCTGGTGAAATGTTCTTTGTAACGCTCCAAGCTTTTGTTTTTTGCATGAGCTGAGTTGGGGTGGACTTGGTGAGACTGCCAGAACATCATGAATAAGTTAGGAGGAAAGCTGTACTCAGTGCTTGGAGCGTATGCAGGCAGAGAAAGCAGGCTTGGTGCTCAAACAGCCAGTCAGGTGCCTGGGTAATGGGGTTTCTGTACCCTCTCTACCTGCCATAGTCACTGGGAACCAGACCTTTCACATCTTCACCTGTCTTGTCTTTCTATAGTCATGGTTAGCTTCAGATGAGTGGTCTGCAAATCTCCCCTGTGTTCCATACAATCACTCTGGTGAACCATTCTGACACTCCAGTGCCTAAGAGGTGCCTTATCTCCAACATGACCACCTCAGCCTGGAGAGGTCATGACACAATTTTGTGTCTCCTCAACACTCCTGCCATCACGGCATCCCAGGGCTCCTCCTGGAGCCTCTGGTTCTCCCACTACTAGACAGTTGATGGTCATCTCACCTCACTGCCTGGACCATCCAACATGCAAAGCTCTGTGACTATTTCTGTTTCTTGAGTAGTGATTTTCCAAGGAGATGCAAAATCTGCAAGGCTGAGATGAAATTCCCTTCTTGATGAAGGGATTTGTTAGCAGAGACATTACAATACGTGCTCCTGCTTCCTCTGACTTTGTTCTGATGAAGGTGAGGGTTGGTTGGTGTAGGTTTTTTATTATTATTATTATTTTGGCTTGGTTTTTAAGTGCTTTTCTGATGGCTGCTTTACATTTTGCTCTGCCTTAGGGAGGAGCTGATTCAGCAGTTCAGGGCCCAGCCGCTTCTCAGAGGAATTGGCCCTGCTTTTGTTTATTATTTTGAGCACGGCCAGTCCTGCTTTGCTATTAATTGACAAGCAGGAAATGTTTCTTGGACTTTTCAACTAGCTCTGAGTCCATCTCTGGGACCCTGCTGTCGAGGAGGGGGAGCTGATAGCAAACTTGCATTTGAGTGATTAGCAAATTGAGTGCCCTGCTCTGGCAGGGGGGTTGGACTTAATGATCTTTGGAGCTCCCTTCCAACCCCTACCATTCTGTGGTTCTGTTCGAGCAATTAGCAAACAAAACATGATTTTGCTGCAGATGTATCTGTTGATACTCAAGGTGTCAAATACTCTGAGCAATGGCAGTGGTTTAAATAGTTTCTAACTTTCTTCTCCTGTACATGCCACCCACTGTATCTGCATTGGGGAATAGACAGAGAGTGGCTGAGTATAAATGATGTAGCTGTGTAATTACACCTACAGAGATCTGTCTGTATTTGTTTTGAAATATTCTGTATGTTTCTGTACTTACAGGAAGGGTATTTCACAGATGGAGTCTTTTTTAGGTCACATTTCAATAACGATTACAGTTCAATTTTGCCGTGATGATTTTATTTTGTTTTGTCTTATTTTATTTTAGCTACCTCTAATAACTGCTAATTTTCCAAGCAGAAAGGTCATGGCACAGATGTGAATAAACACATCGTAAAGTGGATGTAGTAAATAAATCCTCTCTCCAGTTGCAGTGGTATTAAGCCCAGCAAGGGTTGCAAGGATTGGGGAAAATACTCCTGTCACTCATGTTCTGATTGCACAACTACTGTTAATTCCTGTAATGAAGGATCAAGCCACAGGAGTGTCTTTGATGTGAGGTTAAATTCCCAGTAAGCACAGTATCACTCCAGGACTCTTTGTTATAAGGTGTGATCCCCAGTTATTGACTGATACCACCTCAGCCAGCTCTTCCAGTGCCTTTAGCTTTGATTTGTAAGGCTGGATCATCTATTCCCATCCTCGTTACTGTTGTGTTTGGGTGTTATGTGTCTGCTGAGACTTTCCCAAGATTATTGTCTGGACCTGGGATGCACTGGAGGGGGAAAAAAAAATCAGTCTGCACTTATCCTGCTCCTCGTGCCATAAAAACCCAGCTCTGATTGCCTTTTGGAGACAGAAGGCAAGCCTTGGACAGACTTAATATCACCAAAATCTTCCCCAAAAACTCATGATTGAGATGATAGCTTCATTTTTCTTTCTTTAGGTTCTTGTTTGAAGAAAATTTGGTAGGTCACAGAGGGCTGGAGCTGAGCAGCAGCTTGGAGCAGGGAAATTCAGGAAAAGTCTTCATCCAGGGATAGAGTTTGTGCAGGGGGAGGATGATCAGCCTGTGGAGGTGCTGATGGCTGTGCCAAGGATTAACTGGTGAGGGAAGGTAATCCCAAAATGACAGGTGAGAGAGCCTAAATTTGCAGGGCAGAGAGCCCATCTCAAGGAGTGGGATTTAGCTGCTGAGGTGCTGATACCTGCTCGCCAGAGCAGTTTGTTTTGGATTTGTCTGGGCTGCACTTAACTGTTTGTTTTATCCAAACGGGTAAAATCCTGATCCTGTTGTAATTGGTGTTGGAATGAACAGCACTGGGAACATCTGCCTGTGCTGGGAGAGAGGTGGGTTACAGGTTGAGGTGGGGGTGTAGAAACACAAAACTATAAAGGTTGGAAATGAGCTTCAAGATCATAAAGTCCAACAGTCTACTTGATATTATCAGGATCACTAAACCATGTCCTGAAATGCCACATCTACACTGTTTTGAACCTCTGGTGATTCCACCCCCTCCCTGGGCAGCCTGTTCCAAGACCCCACCACTCTGGCAGTAAAGAATATTTTCCTCCTATCCAACTTAAACATCTCCTGGGGCAACTGAAGCCCATTTCCCCTCACCCTGTCACCAGCCACCTGGGAGAAGAGACCAACCCCCACCTCACTACCCCCTCCCTTCAGGTAGCTGTGGAGAGCAGCAAGGAGTGAAGAGTTTTTTGTTGAAGAGTTTTTGTGGGAGGAGGGATATGGATCTATCTTTCTCACCCGCTTCCAGCGTGCTTTCTGCACTGCTGCTCACATCTCTATCTCCACTACCTTGGTGCTGTTGTGTTGGTTTGGTTTTTTTCCCCTTTCAAACTCCTCCCTGCCAACTGTGCTGGCTGCTGAGGAAATAAAGCATGGCCTGACATGTTTGTGTCTGCAGCTCTCCTTGTGCATGGCTGGGCTTCTCACACCTACCTGCTGGGAAGAGCAGCCCTGGGAACAGCTTTACTTGCTGCTTGGCTTTCATTGTGATTCCACTCCAAGCCCTCTGAGGTGTCACGTTGATGTGAGACAGAGAAGAGCCTTTGTGTTGAGACAAGGTGATGGGACAGGAGGAGCCTTGACTTAGTGCCTCGTGGGCTGCTGGATGAACTGGCTGCTTGAACACCGTTTTCAGCTGCTGGTCCACTGAGTGTGTTTCTGCCAGTCAGATAGAGGATCAAGCTGGGGAAGCTCTGAGCTTCTCCTGCCTTACACTTCTGTGATCAGACTCTCAGTCACGATCAGACTCTCAGGCCTTTCATTGTCTCATCACCTGGTTGGAGTGATGGGATAGATTTGGGTAGTTGGATGTCTCTGAACAAGAACAGCATCCTTCTGACTCGTGTACGGCTGATCTTATTTCAGCTTGAGATGAGTGATACATTAATGTACAGTCTTGAGGGACATTTTGCACCCAAAGAACCTCCCAGACCTGTTCTGGATGGTACTGGGGGCTTTGTGGAGGTAGAAGACAGTGTAGCAGGAGCTCCTGAGGAACCCATCAAGGCAACCCTTGGGTCTTGACCCTTCTCTCCCTCCCTCCCTTCTTTGAGAACACGTGTGAGCAGCGAGTGAGCTGCTGTGGCTGGCAGCTCTGGGTGAGCACCCTGTGCTTGTGCTGCTGTTTTCCATTGCTGATTCACCCCAAGACCAGTGTTCTGAATTAATTCCATTAAAGAGGCCTCATCATTCATTTATGAGGAAGGGAGGCTCATCAAGAGCTGTGCACAGGGAACATCTCTGTGTGAGCTGTGCTGGCGATGGAGCTCGTTGGTAGCTGAGGAGTGTTTGTGGTGTCTCCCAGCCCACTGTGGGGACCTGGGCATCTTCTGGGATGGTGATAGCATCTGGTTGGGCTGCTTGTTTAGTGGTAGTGTCAGCAGAAGGGCCTGACCAAACACTGAGCTGTGCTTTGAGCATGAGATGTGGTGGTTTTGGATCAAAGCTAAATCAAGTTGTTAGTGCAGTGCAGGCACTGTTGATTCTGGATCATTGTTCTTTCTGGAACCACCAGTTGAGCCCCTCTCTTCCCAATGTTCCTGAGTGACAACCCTAAATTTTCTTTCTTTCCAGCTAGCTGTGTGACCAAAGAAATGTGTTTTCCTGGTTTCACAAGACCATATTCTGTGTCTTACGGATTTTAACTTTCTTTTGCTGTCCCTACTTGCTTCCAACCCTTCAGACCCCCAGTTCTCATAGGAAAGCTCCTAGGTGGAGTAATTTGTCAGTAGTTAGACAGCACTGCTCTGCTGGCTGCAGCTTTGGGCAGGGGTGTCACTCTTGCTGGGTGAAGGTATCCCTGACTTCTCTCCTTAGCTGGAATGGGCATGCTTAGGATGGCTAGCAAAGGAAGGGATCTGATCACAGAATTCCTGGGCCTTGGGAAACTTGCCTGGCTGTGCAAGTGTTCACCCCTGGTGCCCTCTGGAGTTGGCTAAATGTACTTGTTAAGTCCAAGCCCACCAAATGTCAACAGATCTCTCATATTACCTCATGGGCAAAGCTACCTAGGAAAATGATTCCTGGATGATTTTGCCTCAGATGCCCTTCCCACTTTGGTGGCTGGCTGAGGTTCCCCATTAACCTTCCTTGCTCCATGCCATCTCTAGGATAAAGAGTATGAAGCCCAGCTCCTGGTGGCAACTGCTGGCATTCCATGTTTGTTAGAACTGACTTTGACAGGGAGCTGTTCCTGGGCTCTGTCTTTTTACTTCTTTGTGTCTGAGTAGAAACATATTTTGACAGGTCAGTGATGCAGAAAATAACTTTCTGCTCTCCAACTGTTGCATTCCTTGACCCCAATTAGAATGTGGTGCATGTAGAAGTGTCAGCTTCTTGCTTTCTCTCCGCTCTCCATCCCCTTGACCAAAATTCCCATTATAAAGATGACACCTGAGTGCTCCACGGGGTGGAAATCATTGCTGACCGAATAGCGATTCAGAGTGGATCTGAAGTCCAGCTCATCTGGGGTTTTTCTGGCCTTTCTTTCAGATGAAAGTGCAGGAAAGCTGTTGGGAAGGAGTTGAGATATTCCAAACTGTGGGAGGGTTTCCCTTGACCTGTCCACGTAGGGTTGGACCTTTCTATATAGGGTTGGCTTCTGCCTTGAAACATGAAGCTGTATGTCCCTTGCAGGCCTCTAGCTTGGTATTAAGAGTGTTCCTTTTCATTAGTTAATGTCCTTCCAGCTGAAGCTCTTGGAGGATGAGTCCATGAGCTGAGACTGAGCCAGTCCATGGAATGTTTCTATGGGATTCAGGACCACCCAAGTGTTCCTCCATTACCCCACATTCCTGCCCTTTGTGTAGAGGACCCATTGCTGTCTCCCTTCCCTGGATTGCAGTGTCCTGTTGTTGTTCAAGCGTGGTGGAACTCACGGCCTCTCAGGACAAGAGAGCAGAAAACAAGGTTAGACATGTTCCCAAGATGCATCTGGATTTTCCTCCCACTCCTTTGGACGTTGAGTTGTTGGTACTGGATGTCAGGCATGTTTCAAATCACAGCTGCCTTGTGCTCTCTGATGCACGACCTCCCATCAGGTTATCTCCGTGCATTTCAATGGGATGAGAGGAGGACACAGCTCCAGACTGTGACTCATTCAGTCTTTTCCCACTGCTGCTGTAATTCAAGTGGAAACCTCGGAAGATGGTAAAACCTCCAGGCAAGTTAAAGATGCCAGGCCTTAAGTGCATATGAATGAATCCAGAGCTCATTTTGAACTTGGGAAACCAGGGTAGACTTGCTGTGATCTTCTTACCTTTGCCTGTTGCAGAGTGTCTGTCTCCTTGGAAGAAATGTGGCTGTGCAGTGGTGGTGGTGTCCATGCCCACTCCTCAAGCCCTGATATTCTCAACAATGAGAAAAATACCCAGCCTTCCCCTAAACATAATTGCATCCCGAAATTAATGAGCTGAAGGAAGAGTAAAGAATTTAGTGGGGTGCTTCTACCCTCGTTTGTTGCTCTGGGACTCTGTCACCTTGTGGTTAAGCTCAGGACCATCACAAGCAAACAGAGCTGAGTGTACAGGGCACAACAGTTCATAAATGCTCCTGCCCTCCATGCGGGGTTTCTCTCCTCTGGAAGGTGCATGGGGACCTCGTGTAACCACTGAGGATGACCCTGGCTGTGACTTTCCCTCCTTATCAGGCTGTTGGGATTCTTCAGCATGCTCTGTGCTCTCTGGACACTGGATTTCTTTGTGGTCCCTCTGGTCTTACTAGGCAGATAGATGTTGGGTTGAAGGTGGAATATCATCTTGTCATCAGGTGATGGAGCTCACTGCAAGGGTCATTGCATCCAGCACTGCAAGGACTTTCCTTAATCCTGTTGAAGTTGAGTTTCCACTCAGGCTGGTCATCTTGACCTTCTCTGCAGTGTAGGACACAAGGATGGCTTTTCATCCAAGCCTGGGTGTGGACTAATCCTACACAGGTGCCTGCTTGGAAGCAAGGACAGAGTTTCAGAAACCCTTCGATGCTGCAGGAGGGAATATCTTACTGGAAACTCAGGGAATGAATCAGCTGGGATCAAAAAGCTCTTAAATCAATATTTTGATTTTAAATAGCTGGAGGTATAACTTGTGGAAAAAAAAGAAATAAAACAAACCACTTCCTTTTTTGTCCTGTAACAGTGACAGATCTTTTGTTCACTAAACACAAGCAACCACCAGCACTATCACATGCTGCTTCCAAAACAAATTTCTGTTGTGTATTTCTCTCATGAGAAGCACATGATGCAACAGGGCAGTGGTGGAGTCCCTGTGACCCCTGGAGGGGTTTCCAAGCCCCCTGTGGAGCTGTGGTGCTGAGGGACATGGGTCAGTGGTGCCCTGGCACTGCTGGGTTAAGGGTTGGACTTGATGATCTTAAAGGTCTCTTCCAACCAAAACAATTCTGATACCTTGCTGAGGTGTTGTACAGACTTAGGTCTGACTGAATGAGTTGGGGAGTACACGAGTGACAGGCGGTGGCGTGACACTGATGGAGCTGTGGTGGCTTTGTGCAGAAGAGACTTTTGTCTCTGCACTTGGAGTGAGTGGCAGCTGAAGATCTGCTTCATAATTTGTGCCCTAAGGGAGGTAAAAATACTATAGTAGGACAGAGTGGAGCCTCTGAACAGCTCAGTCTCTTCCTTTGAATTCTTTTGTGCTTTATATTGGGATGCTAAAGATTATTCCCCTTGGAAGGACCATGAGGTGGCCAGTGGAGGAAGGATGCTGGTATGACAAAGGTTCAGAAACTCCCTCTTTTTCTTACCACCTTCCCCAAAGATCACAACCTGAAACAGAAAGAGGAAACCTCTTCTTGCAACCAGTGCTGTCAACAAACTCCTGCCTTTGCTCTCTGGTTGGAAGGCCTGGAACAGTGTGGAAAATTATAGCAATGTTTATTTTACAGCAGATAAGCTTTAAGCTAAATATTTTCCATATTTATTTCTTTTTTTTTGGCTGAAGGTAATCGGGGATTATATTTTTTCCTTAAATAAGAAAATAACTTCCCAATCTCCAGCTTCATTTTAACCTCAGAAAAGTTGGTTGCCTGACAATTGTCTAAAAAAGCCTTTCTGGATGAAAACCTAATGAATGGTTCAAAAATTGATTAAGAAGGTGGGGAGATGCTAAGCCAAAGTTTTCTAGCTGGAAGTAGTGATTTATTGCCCAGCTATCTTTGCAAATGACAAAATAACTAATTAGATAGAATTAATCACTGGAACTTAAAGCTGCCACTGGAATAAGTTAGAAGATTTTTATGAACAACTCAGTCTCAAATTCTGATCTGAATGTAGCAAAGTGTGCACTGAGAGTTAGTCAAATGCATGGGGACGTTGGGAAAGGCTTAATAAGGTTCTGAAATTCTTCCCCCCTGTAGAAGTTGTTTTTTTCCTAATGAAGGATTTGAAAAGGGTATTTTAGAATGATGCTTTGTGGTAGAAGACACTTTTCCCCATAAAATATCAACTCTAATGATTATTTTTATGCAGATCCTGAGGCATAGAGGGATTAAATGACTTTCTCAAGGTCAGGCAGTGAGTAAGAGACAGAACCAGTGAATGAATGTGAGTCTTGATTCAGGGGCTATGGTGTCCTCAAGTATCCCTTGCTTATTTAATCTCCAAGACTAGATGCACTCAGTCTTTCTGGGTCTCCTAACCTAGTTGTTTCTGCTTCCAACCATCTCTGGCTGATCCTTGGAATGAGCATGGCCTGCATGAGGCTACTGATCAGTATGCTGTCCTTGGTGGGTCAGCTTCCATGAATAGTTGTGGTGGTGAATAACTTCTAACTGGCTGTAGTCAGTATTCTAGGTGACAGTTGTGGGAAGGGGTCAGGATGAGATTTCCCTCCATGGCTTTCTGCTAGTGAAAGTGGTGCTTGGTGTTAAATACCCACTGGATGATGCTCACTGCCTCCCTTGGATCTCCTGGCCATTAGAAGACCTTCAGCTTTAGGTGCTGCAGCAGTTCTACCTGGAAGAACTTGTGCAGTGGAGATTCTTGCATTGCAGCTGCTTCTGGCCAGTGCTGGGTAGGGATTTACATTCTAGCCCTTTGGCAAATCTTTCTGATCAGCCTAGTTCAGCAGAACCAAGTCCCAGGGGACATCTAAGCTGAAGCAGTTGTTTGGTCAGTCTGTGTAGTCGGGTAAGCCAACTGCATTCCTCTCTGACATTGTTTGTGCCTCCTGATACCTCCTCGTGAATTACTAGCTATGGGAAAGACTGTGATAAGTATCTTGTTCAGTCTCCTGGTCATTGCAGGTTTGCTTCCAAATATGTTTTGTTCTAAGTGGCTTGAGTGCTGGTCCTTGTGACATTTCCCCTGCGCCTCTCTCCTGCAGTCTGATAGATCTTGCTGTCAGGAAGTTATTCCTCATACTCAGGCTACTTCTTATCAGTCTCTCACTTTTTCAACTCATTGGGCTAATAGTTTTCCCATTACAAGAGCTGTCTCTCTGTGTTCTTTCTCCCTGGGCTCCTCAGGGGAACCTCTTTCTTCTTGCACTGAAAGAGGGTCAGACTAGATGACTTTACAAGTCTTTTTCTCCCCTTCTGCTTCAACTTCTTGGAGAAACAGGAAAGAGGGATCTGACCTATTATGAACTCTGGCAGATTGTATAATGGAATAAGTTTGATAAAATAAGCAATGAGAACATTGGTGTTCATAAATCCAATACCTTTAGACTGTCTCAAACTTGAGAATCCTGTCCAAGAAGGGGTGAAACAGGGTATTTCCTGCAGTGAATGTGAGAGACTTTTGGGGGCATAGGGAAAGGCTGAGTTATTTTGGTGCTGAGAAGCAGTGTCTCGGATTTGTAGCAGGGTTTTCTAAGGATGGGAAGAAACAGGAAAGAGAAAGCAGGAAAAAACAAACATGAAGGGCCACTTTGGATGCTCAGTTGGGGAACCAAGAAAAGGCTGAAGGCCTTTTTTCCATGTAGATTCAGTTCAAGGCCAGGACAGCACTGAAATGTTCCAGACACAATCACAGAATGGTAGGAGTTGGAAGGGACCTCTGAAGATCGAGTCCAATCCCCCTGCCAGAGCAGGACAAAACTAGAGCAGATCACTCAGGAATGCATCCAGACAGGGCTTGAAAGTCTCCAGAGGAGACTCCACAGCCTCTCTGGGCAGCCTGTTCCAGTGCAATGCTATCCATTTAAGGCTCATAAAAGCAGCTCTTCCATCTAGGCTCCAGATGTGACCAGATGTGCAGAGTTGTGCCCCACCGTGCACCAGCATTTGGCATCAGCAGCGCTGTCCTGCATTCCCAGTCTCCTCCCTGGAGGACACCTCACCAGCCAAGCAGCTGGGCTGGAGAGAAAAGCAGTGCTGCTCATTGCTGATTAGGCAATAATGAAATTATCAGCCTCTTAACATTCTTACATGAAGAAGGCCAGTGTGTCAGTAAGTATTTACAATAGAAGTTAGACAAATGTCCTTTTGGTACGTGGAGCACTTCAGCTCTGCAATTCTCTGCCACTGCAATAAAACCAGTTGGGCAGTTGGAGGAGAGAAACACACCCAGGAGATCCCGTTCTTAATGGCACTGGGCCAAGCTTTTGAAGATGAGTGTGGGAGGAGGATGAGAAGAAAAAGGCTTCGTGCTCCTGCACTGAGATGCCCTCGGATCTCTGCCTGAGACCACTCTGAGTGCAGCTGAATGAAGGCTCAGTAACCCAGCCAGCAAAGGGAGAATGTTTGGAAAGGTTTGGAAAAGGAGTCCAGCATTTCCTCTTGAAGACCTCGTAGTAAGCACCAAACCAGTGCCCTTTCCAGGTCTTTGCACAAAGGTTTGTATTTCTCTTGCTATGAAGAGATTGCTTCCTCCACTGAAAGATCTGTCCCTATGCTTCCTGCCTAACATTTTGAATCCTGGACATCCAAAGGCCCTTTTTCCCCACCAGGTGTCTTCATTCTGCACTGGTACTAAGAGCAGATGGCCTTGCTGTGCTGGTGCTTTAAGTCTTGGATTAGTAGTTGGATTTGATCTTGGCATCCTTAATTGGTTATTTGCAAGGACAACCATAGAATGGTTTGGGTTGGGAGGGACAATTCAGGGTCATCGAGTCCAGCCCCTCTGCAGTGGGCAGTGACATCTGCAACTTGAGGAGGTTTCCCAGAGCCCCATCAAGCCTGGCCTTGAATGTCTCCAGGGATGGAGCCTCTACTACCTCCCTGGGCAACCTGTTCCAGTGTTCCACCATCCTCATAGTAAAGAACTTCTTCCTAATGTCCAATCTAAATCTGCCCTGCTCCAGTTAAAACCCATTGCCCCTCATCCTATTGCTACGTGCCCTTGTAAACAGACCCTCCCCAGCTTTCTTCCAGGCCAGAGAGCTGGTCTCTGACATTACAATCCAGGTTCATAGGGATATGAAGGCACTTTCCCTAAGGTACCTTGTTCTTTTGAGGCAGGATGCACCAAAATGTCCTAAGAACCTTACAGCAGGATTCAGCTCCCACTGAAGGCAGTGCAAATATTCCTGCTGATTTCCATGGGAGCTTTACAGATCCAAAATGGGCTTTTTCTTTTTTTTCTTTGAGAAGATAACGAGACTCTTGAAAGCACCATGGACCACTTTGTTGGTGTTGATCTCTGCAATCAGAGACCTTGCTGTGTAACAGTATGGGCAAATTAGTTACTGCTGTTGTCCCTCTGGTTTCCTCTGCAAGATCTTAAACCTCCCTGTGCAAGGCAGATTTGTCAGGACTTGGGAATGTTTGTCAAGGTGTGTGAGACCCGTTAATCTGACTCCATGTGAGTGAAGAATATGACAGCATCTGAAAGTGTTTTCTTGTGGTTTCAGATATAGCAGCAGCCGTGGCAAATGCACTTTTGTCTATTAAAAATACACAAACACAAAGGAAAAAGAAAGAATCCCAGCACTTGAAAGCTTAAATAGTGCATTGGCTGCCTAGAGCATCAAGGGCCCTTTTGAAGGTTTGGATGTGCTAAAAATGCCCCTGCCCATCTGACACACAGCAAACACTGAAGTAGATAGAATTACATCAGGGATAGATTTGAATCTGGCCCCTTGCTCACCTTCTTTGGGCTGTCACGTTATGGTTTCAAGGCAAAGAATTATAATTCATTTATAGGATAGGGAAATGTGGGGGACTGGGTTAACTAATCCAGGTGCCTGAGCTCCTGCAAGCTCTCGAGTCCTAGCAGAAAAGCTGATGAGCAGGAGTGGTTTCAGCGAGCAATCTTAAAGGGTTCAAATCAACCAGAAGTGTCAGTCAAGTAGCTCGACAATGCTGGGAAATCAATGCTGAATTCTCAAAGAAGAACATGCAGGGGAAAATGATACCATTTGTTTGCAATTCTAATACAACGAATCAACAGATCTCTTGCAAAATGCTCCTGATGAAAATGCGCATAATAGATGTGCAGAACCAAGAGGGAGAGACACAACGTATCCCTGCCGGTGAGGAGAGGGGAGAATCGGAATCTAGGTTGCGTTGCTGAAACTTGGGAGTGTTCTGGTCTAGCCAGGGTGGATCTGTCATCCGTGAAGTCCTAGGAGAGCTTGTTGGTGAAGGATGTCAATTTTTGTGAGGGGAGAAGAGGTTTGGATGAAGCAGTTGCTGTTATGGAGGGGTCAACTGCTCTGTAAAAATTGGAAGCGTGCTATAAAGCCTGAATGGATTAAAGATGATCTAACAACCAAGACCAGTCTCCTAACACACAGCCCCAGCATTATTCTCTTTCCTTTTTCCTGGTGATAAATCCAGCTTCTAGCACTGCTTGATTTTTTTTGGGGGTTCTTTTTGGGGATAGGGGGAGTAATTTCTGTAGAAAGTGTCTAGAGATCAATTGTTCGTTGTCCTTTCTGATGTAAGAACTAGAGACTTTCTCAGGGAACTGGCAGATGTCATGTTCAAAACAAATGGAAACTTGTTCTAGGGGGGGAAAGCCATCTCTTTGGTCACAAAAACTAATTGACTGGTAGAACTTCCTGCTGCAGGACGTATTCTGGGTTCAAAAAATCAGCCAGGCAAATCTGTAGCAAAGTAACCAATGGAAATCCGTTATCTGTGAAGTTCCTACTCTTGGGTTGGGACATCCTTCAGACTGAAACTCTTGGAAAGAGTATTTTGGGTAGATATGGCCATCTGATTATCTTTTCCTCTGCTCTTTGCTTGGCATTTGCTGCTGATCATTGCCAGGGGTAACTATTTACTAGCTGGACCTTTGACTAGACCCAGTGAGGCCATTCCTACTGTCTAAAAATCTGGGCTTGTCTTCTCTCCCTTCAGGAAAGGTTCTATAAATGGACAACCTGTGGTTTCTACTCAAACACAACGTGATTCTCTGGGCTGTGTGACTGTAAGGTGTCTTTTCCAGGTTCAGGGTGTATCTGAGTATGCTCTCAAGAGCAGTGAGAAAGGGGATGCTGCAATCCTACAAAATTCATCACCCTTTTTCTATAAAGTTCTGAACCAAAGCTGGTGGAAGTTGCTGGGTTTGTCAGTCACACAGAATCTCAGTTTCTCAGTGCCCAAAAGGTGGTTTTGAGCAGCTTGCCTCAGGCTGTTGGCTGGAAAGGAGACAGATTGTCACCTCTGGATGAAGAAAGCAGAATGGCAGGTTTTCATTGTTTTCAAACTATTAATTTCTCAGCTATACCATAGAGCAATGAAACCTAGATCCTCCTCCAAGTCAAAACAAAGCAATTAGGGTGGTGATGTAAGATGGCCTGCTGAGGACCTGAATGAAATTTCTGAACCAGCTGATCCTAAAGGTGAACTCTGATTTGTGCTCATGCAAAGTGGTGTGGCCAAGGAACAACCTGGTTCTGAGCACCAAGACTGTTGGTGATCTGGCTGAGAAACAAGTTTCTCTTTCCTTCACAATGCAAATGTGTGTGTTCTGTCATTAAATATAGGTTGGGATGATAGGAAAACTTTGCAGATAACTCTTATTTAGCATCAGAGAGGGTGTCTCTCTCTCTCCTCACCATACGAGAACCAGATGCATTTTCTCTCAAAGCAAGTTTTATGGATTCCTGAATTTCACCCAAGATTTTCATGCCTGAACTAGAAGAAANAAGTTCTGAACCAAAGCTGGTGGAAGTTGCTGGGTTTGTCAGTCACACAGAATCTCAGTTTCTCAGTGCCCAAAAGGTGGTTTTGAGCAGCTTGCCTCAGGCTGTTGGCTGGAAAGGAGACAGATTGTCACCTCTGGATGAAGAAAGCAGAATGGCAGGTTTTAATTGTTTTAAAACTATCAATTTCTCAGCTATACCATAGAGAAATGAAACCTAGATCCTCCTCCAAGTCAAAACAAAGCAATTAGGGTGATGTAAGATGGCCTGCTGGGGACCTGAATGAAATTTCTGAACCAGCTGATCCTAAAGGTGACCTCTGATTCGTGCTCATGCTGGGCAAAGTGGTGTGGCCGAGGAACAACCTGGTTCTGAGCTCTGTTGGTGATCTGGCTGAGAAACAAGTTTCTCTTTCCTTCACAATGCAAATGTGTGTGTTCTGTCATTAAATATAGGTTGGGATGATAGGAAAACTTTGCAGATAACTCTTATTTAGCATCAGAGAGGGTGTCTCTCTCTCTCCTCACCATACGAGAACCAGATGCATTTTCTCTCAAAGCAAGTTTTATGGATTCCTGAATTTCACCCAATTTTCATGCGCCTGAACTAGAAGAAGAGA
>VWZY01011183.1:113794-146018 GCA_013399075.1 Chloroceryle aenea
CTCCCACTGCTTTCAGCTTCTGTTTTCTCTTTTCCCTGTTGCTTTCCTAAAGGCACAAATCAAAATGTGTATTTCTAGCCTAGATGTATTGGAAAAAACACAGGGTAAATGCCTTCTAACAACTCAGGAGGACAAACCTTGAAGGAATCCTGACCTCCCCTTTGATGGAAGTTTAGCTACAGGTGCTGTCCTGGGCATTTCCTCTGCTTCCATTCACTGGAACAAAAAAGCTCAGGGAACAAGCTCCAATTTCAGGCTCAAGTAAGCTGAGCTTACAGTAAAGCACAGCTTTTCTTGTCTGTGGTGGAAGTTGTGCTTGGTGATCCTCATCTGGACTGAGACAGATTTGACAGTAGCTTTGCCTTCCATCTCCCCACAGTCACTTGTAAGTCCTTCCTTGCCCACCTAGGTCAATTTTATGACCAGTCTAACCCCTGTGCTGTCTAAACACTGAACAGAAGCCTGGGGAAGAGTAGGAGTGTGGGACAGCTTTCCTTTTCCCAGCTTCCAGTAACATGTGTTGTAAGGAAAACAGTTTTGAAAGCATTTTAAACTTTGCTCTTTAGGTTGGAGAGTGACCTTAGATCATTAAATTCCATGGTGATTATTTTTTTAACGTGGTCCCTGGGGATGATTTTCTTCCCTCTTCTAAAATGCTTCCTATGACTTGAGGTGGATACAACACTGTGGGATTGGTCCAGGGTGTTGCCATTAATTCCATGCAATGGGGATGAAACACTTCCCTGTGCAAAGTGTGGTGCCAGCTCTGCTCTGGGCAAAGCATCTTCTAAGACCCAGTATCTTAATTATTGTTCTTACTCAATGCAATCTTTGGGGTTTGCCTCAATTTTTCACGAGAGGCAGTTGTGGCTTCCTTTGTGTCCTTAAGTTGATGGAGGTGGCTGCTATCTCTCAGGAAGGTGGAAGAGGGAACTGCCCTCTTCCTTTCTTTTCTCCATACTTCCTCATATCATCCCTGGGACCAGAAAGCAGATCTCCTAGCCCAGAAAGGAGGAGGAAAGTAAGGTGGAGTGAACAACGTGAGTAGGGCTGTCTGGAAGGAAAATGGAAAGGCAGAAATTTGCTGATGGCAATGAATTGTTTCCATAACTCACATTTTGGAGATCACCAGCAAAATAGATGGGCTCAAGCTGGATTCATTTCTGATTCTTTTCAAGATAAAAAAAAAAAAAGCCCTTGACTATGTCATGGGTTTATATGAAGGATAAATGCTGCACTAAGCTGTTTGACAGCAGGACATGGGTGTTGTTATCACCTCTTGTCCTCCCCTCTACTTCAAATTTACGTTTTTATTTAAAGCTATTTTCTCTCCTCCCAGTAGATGAAAACCCTGGAGTTATCTCCAAGGTTATCACTGTCTCTTTCCAAGTTCTGTAGCACAGGTAGGTGAGTAGCAGGGACAACTCAAAGGAAGCTCAGAGCAGGCAACAAACTGCCTCAGAGCTAACTGGGAAGAGCTCCAAGGCCTCCAGTAACCATGAGATGGATACTTGCCTTTGGAGAGCTACGTGCAGGAGCAAAATAAACAAGACTCCCCTTGAAGTCAAAACCTCCTTTTGCTCCTTTAGAGAAAGCAAAACCATCTCAGGCACGGGAGAAAAAGGGACAGCGTGGGGTTGTAGCTAATACTCCAGATGTGAGGAGGACACGAAGAGAAGGAAGAGCTGAAGATACCTTCTTTTCCTATCAGCACTTGGTGAAAATTCATTACTGATGTAGACGTGGAAGGGTAAGGTTGGCCTATCACCAACCCACTGTGAGCCACCAGCTCCCTCCTGTCTATAGGTTACATGGCAGGTGAATAATCTCTTTCAGATAGTTGCTTTTATTCATGGGGATTGAAGCTTCCCTTTGAACCATCAAACCCCACGATGGAATTATGGGTGGTGTGCACTGGAGAAATCATCCTTCCTGTGGCTGCTGAATTGCTCAGAACGGGGAGGGGGGAAGCAGCTCCCAGGAGCAGCTCAACTTTTGTGGAGGTTTGATAAAACCCTCCCTGCTTCTTGTTGGTTTTCGTTGGCTTTCAAGGCTATTTAGCTGCATCTGTAAGAAAGGGAAAGGATTTCCACGGGCTGTTGCTAGCTAGAGTTCTGCTGGGGATGGCTTTGTGCTCTGCATGCCATTTTCCCCCCTCCTCCAGCCATGTGGCTCTTGCCTTCAAGCTGTTGGGTTTTTTTCTTTCTCTTTTTTTTTTTAAGAGAAGGTTGTTTTTTTTTTTCTTCTACAGAGATAAACATGATGACTTTTTCATGAGCGTGGAAAAGCCAATAACTCAGAAGTACTTCCAAGGCCCAGCTTTTATTTGATAGTCCTTAGCACAAACAAGGGACAGTTAATAACCATCCACATGGGAGATATTTGATTGACTCCATGCAGTGGCATTGCAGGGAGTTGTGGTGGGTTGGAGTTTGCTTTAATTATTTTTTTTTCTGGTTTGGTTTTGTTTGGTTTTATTTTGGTTGATTATTTTAGTATATAAGGGAGAATTACTTATTTCATTCTCCCAGAACTCTTACCATATTAAACTTGCCTTCCCCAAGTGTAACTATTTTCTGATTCAGCTGACAAACTCTCCTCTTTAAAGGGAAATATTATCCTCTGCTATAGTATAAATTACATGTCAGACTCTTTTAGGCAGTTTCAGGCTGGTTAGTTCAGAGACAGCACTGCAAAAAGAAGGCAAATTGGGTTTTATTGGGGGACAACTTTCTTTCCAGAGCTGGCCGTTGAGTATTGTAATATAATTTCCTATGCAGAGTCAAGCTTATGTGGTTTGACAGCCCCAGACAAAATGTAATATCCCACCAGGAACCAAAGCAGCTTTTTTGTAGCCATACTCAGCTTTATTTACTTATTTATTCTATTTTTCAAGTGAAGGTGGCTCTTGGCTAATAGAAAAAACCCAAACCTAGAGAGATCCCAGTGCTGTGTGATAGTGGAGGATTTATTCCTGCTGGGTACAGAAAGGAGCACGGGTCAATAGCAACCTACCAGTCATTCCTGTGCTGCAAGATGCATTTTCAGAAATCTTTTTTCCTTTTTCCCTCTTTCCAGTTATTTTTTCCTTTGTGTGGGGCTGGAAATAACCCTGGGTAGAAGGTCTGCTCTGGATCTGACTGTGCACCCACCTTGCACGTAAAGACAAAAGCTGCAGACGAGGTGACATGAGTATCTTGGATCTCCACTTGGACAGTGCAGAGCTCAGATCATGACCTAGCTCTTGACCATTGTGAGGTGGGAAGGGCAGAAGATGGTGAGGTAGGACATGAGGTAGCAGAGCTGCATTTGTCCATCCCTTGCCACTAGAGGTTCAAGGCTGAGAGAGCAGAAAGGATGCTCGTGTTTGCCATGAATAAATCATACTGTATCAGCACTTGGGAATGAACCAGCTTCTGCATTGACTGCTCTATGAGAGGTGGGTCTTAATTAGGTAAATGGAATGAAGAAACTCAGAGCACACCCTCTGGAGCTTTGGGATGAGTTCTGGGTGGAGTGCAGGGCTTTGGAGGAAGGCTGTGAGCTGCCTCTAAGGCCAGCTCATGTTCGGAAGGAGAACATTCCTCTGCCCATTTTCACCAGGTGGTTTGCTGGAAAGGGAAAAGAGGGACCAATCTTAAAATGAATCAGCCACATCCTCAGATATCCAGCTCTCTCTCTGCCCAATCTGAGCCCATCTAAGAGGGTGTCTGGTTTTGTGTCTTTAACATTTCTCGATGCCGACAGCACAGGGCATCAGTGAAGACTTGAAAGGGCCATCAGCTGAGAGTGAGTGCTGAAAAGTGGGGTAGGGGCAGAGGTCTTGATACAAAGCCTGCAAATCAGATATTTTGGGGTGATGAAGCCTACAGCTTTCAGGGAACTACATCTTTCAAATGACAGTTTGTACCTGTGTTTCTGCTCCTGTGTTTTTCAGCCTTGTAGTTGTTGTTTCTCTCCCTCTAAAGAGCAATGTCTTGCTAGGGATGGAATGATACCTGAATTCAAAGGCAAAGAAATAGCTGGGGATAGTTTATTAACTCAGCCCTGTAGTGCAACTGAATGAATTTGGGAAGTTGTCTAAGTGACAAATCACTGGACAAACTGTTGTGACTCCAGGGGTCTTTTTTGGGCCCTTGTCCCCAAATTGCTCCAAAATTTTGGCCAAGTCCCTTGACAGTGTGCTCAGTTTCATCTTTTTTTTTAGAAAATAAAGCACTTCTTTTAAGGTGCATGTCACAAAGAGGAAAGGTTTTGCTCTGCAGGATGAGCTGGGAAGTCTAGACTGAAGGCAGCATTTTCTAACATGAACTAACAAAACTTGGGGCTTTTATTTGCTTAATTTTGGCTGGGTTTCCTTTTTGTTTCTCATGCTTGTGCTAGTCTAACCTTGTAGTCTGACCAAAACTCTTGTACCCATGCATTTAACCTCTTAGAATGATTATGCATGAGAGCTAATCCCCAGCATGGTCTAGGGCACTGGGGGATGGAGTTATTCTCTTCCATGTCTTACCCCGTGCTCAATACTGTGAACAAAACCCCCCAGCACTTAGATTTTTGTACACTTTTTTTCCCCCCATTCCCAGAAATGCCTGCTTAGATGGAGGCTTTCTCAGTCAGGGTCCTCTTCCAGCAGTGTACAGAGCCTGGCACAATGGGCCCCTGCTCTTGGTTATGACCTCTAAATGTTGCCATAATAATAATAATAGTATGTGGCTTTTGGCACATCATCTATTAATCACAGCAGCTGTCAGGCAAAGCATTACATGGGAATAGCTCCCTGCAAGAAAAAACAAATACAACAACACCCTGTGGCTTGTGGAACATGAATCTACACTCTGGAGGGTGCCAGAGGAGGAAGGAAGGGCTAAGCCGTGACATTTCACTCCAATTTGTTAACCTTGGCTGGTGTTCAGATGCAGAGTGTGGAGCCGAGGTGGGGTTGAAGGAGGGGGGGTCTCTGGAGAAGGCAGTCGTTGTTAAATATTTACAGTGAGCAGAAGCTGAACTGAAGGTGCACGGAGGCATCAGGGCCAGGGTTTGCCAGTGGGGAAGAGGCTGATGTGAGGAGGGGCTGGGATGGTTTCTATGCTGCTACCGTATTTGTCTTCCCCAAATCTGCCCTGCAAACCTTGAACACCCAGGATGTCCCAAGGCAGGGACTGCATGGTTTGACAGCTTGTTGTGCAAAGAAATCATAGTATCATTCAGGTTGGAAATAGACCCTTGGGGTCCTAGAGCCCAACCATGGGCCCTACTCTATATTCACCCCTAAACCATGTCCCTTTTAAGGAGCCTTAAACACCTCCAGGGCTGGGGACTCAACCACCTTCCTGGGCAGCCTGTTCCAGTGGCTGACCACTCTTGCTGGGAACGTTTTTCCCCTAATGCCCAGTCTAAACCTTCCCTGTTGCAGCTTGAAACCATTGCCTCTTGTTCTGTCTCAGCCTGTGAGAAGAGACCAGCATCACTGGGACCCATCAGCTCCAGTGGGTGATCCCCGTTGGAAAAAAGCACTGAGCTTTTCCAGGAATTCTCTGCAAGCCCCTGAGATTTGGGCTGTGGTGGTCTGATGTGACAGACCACGGTGTCATAAATACTTCCTAGAAGTAGGATGAGTAAAACGTGTTTCAAATTCACTCTCCAGAGACAATCCCTGAGAGCTGCTCTGTGTTTGTGCTTGCAAAAATTCCCTGGTGTTAAACCAGTCCGTCTGCAGAAAGCAAACTGGTCCATTAGAACGTCTGCAGAAAGCAAACCCAAACAAAATGAGATTACTGTCAGTTTGTGTTTATTTGAATTACTGGAGAAGTCCTAGTCGTGGATCAGGGCTAAACATGTACAAATAATTGATTTTAGGTTCAGTAGCTGAAAGCAAGAACACACTGAACATTTTTTTCCTTGACCTAAAATATTTTCTTGTAGTTCTCTGTTGAAATAAAGGCAGGAAAAAAACCAACAGCAGAATGTACCCCTTCACCACAGGGCCCAGTTGAATCTTTGAAGCTTAATGAAATATTTTTTCCTCCCTTCCATATTTTCTAATTTTTGTCACTTTTAAAATCAATGAAATATTCCTTCAGGAACAAAATAGCATATTTAAGTTGTATATTTACAAAGAAACTTCTCAAAACTGCTGAGTTGTTTTGTTTTTTTTGTTGTGTGGTTGGTTGGTTTGTTTCACCCCGTGGGTAATGCTGTTGTTTGACAACTGTACTCAAGTTAAAATCTCTGTCCAATTTAGTCCAGACCCAAATGTGACAGATGATGTATAAATAGTAAGCATGAAGATTTTTTTAGGAGAGATTTGTGACACTTTCTGCTGGAGGAATATATGTTTGGGTTTGGTTTTTCTTTGCAGAGCTCCTTCAGATCTGAGGCCAAGGGCATTAGGCAGTTTTGATTGCTTGGGTCACTCGATCTCCAGAGGTCCCTCCCACCCCCTACCATTCTAGGATTCTACACAATTGAAATTTGCACTGCAAAATCCCAGGGCAGTTGAGGTGAACTTGAACTGGAAGCTGATTTAAGCCATCTAAACAAGACCTGCTGTTTCAGAGCTGAACCAGAACTGAATTTAAGCTTCCCCCCCCTACAACCTTGGACTCCTTAGAAATAACAACATTACAAACACCAGGAAAACTGCCCTGAGGTATCATGGTGCCATTTGGCACCTTGCAGGCTCCAGCTAGCAAAGAACAAAGTGCACTTGAGCTAGATGAGAGGCAATAACCATTAAAAACAAACACCACAACCCCAACTCCCCTCTGTCAAGGACTGAGCTGTTCATCTCCTTCATGTGTCACCTCTTTGCAGCCCCCTTGACACCCCGTGTGGTACCAAACCCAGCAGCTGCCTCTGGACCTTTCCTTCTGCGATGGTTTGATGGCTGAAGGCAGCACAGGCACCTCCTGGGTTTCAGGGTAACTTGCTGACAGCAGGTCCAGGAGGCTGTGGAGCTGCTTGAGTTGAGATTTTCTAGCAGGGAAAGTGAGCATAAGGATGGTTGCAGAGGTGTCTGTGTCCACAGCATGGCTCTGCACCCCCCTCCCTGCCAGGGGGTTGGTAGCACAGCAGTTTGGCTTCAGGTACCAGAGCCTCATGGAAAAAAAAGCATCACCATCATTTCCCAAGGGTGTCCCCTGCCTCTGGGGATGTGTGGCCCCATCCATCCCAGTACAGATACACAAGAAGGAAGTGCAGACCCCAGCAGACTTTATTGGCAAATGCTGCCACTGATTAAAACAAGCTTGAGCTGCTCTAGGAAGGAGAGGTTGCCATGGAAACAGTCTCTTGATGTGTCCAGGTTTTGAAACCATTTTTCCCTCCTCTCCCCTTTCAATGCTGCTTTTTTTTTTTCTTGCTGTTGTTTTCTTGGAGATTTGCTCTCCTGGGGTAATGTGGTGCAGAGGGGCCTGTGGGACCAGGAAGGCACTGAAAGGAACTGCTCAGCTTAGGGAGGGCTGTTCAAGTGGGACCCCCTCAGAGCTTGTGGAGATACCAGCAGAGTGGGGTCTGGTTGGACTCAGGAGGGTCATAATGGTGTCAGGGTGCTGGTCAGCAAAGGGAGCAGTGGAGAATATCCCAGGGAATTCTTCTTCCTAAAGGCACCTGAGTGGGATGCTCTTAGCATCTGGAGGACTCTGCACCAGGAGGGTCCCTCCCTGGGGTGTTCATCTTACCTGTCTCAGTCACGTCTCCCAGCTTGGGAATGGTGGCAATGATGGGAATTCAGCTGAACAACAGGAGATTAAGCAAAGGCTGTAAGGAGTGCTGCTCAGAAACAAAAATGGAACCTCTCCTCCTTCCCCCACCTCTTCCTGGGCTCCCTACTTTGGGAGAGGAACTCAAATGCACGCAGAAAACCCCTGCTCTTGTGTTGAGAGCCATTGACAACTGCTGCAAAGCTTTGAGGAGCTTTTGTCCTCTCCCTGTGATGTCACAACCACAGAATTATTGAGGCTGGAAAAAGACCTGTGAGATCAAGTCCAGCCTACCTCCCCTCACCACCACCCTGGCTAGACCATGGCACTAAGTGCCACATCCAGCCTCCCCTAAGGCTTTCTCAAACCCATCCCAAGTGCATCAAGTTCTGCATGTGAAACCCTTCCCTGCAAGGGCTTGAGTGTGTTCCTGCAGCTGGAGTGGGCCTGGGGAACACTAAAGGTGGGGTGTCCCTTCAGTCCTGTTCTATCAGCATCTCCAGACTTGTGTGACTACTCCAACTTGGGTTTTGGATGTGAACGCAGCAAAAGAGGCTGGTTAATATTGTCACTTTGAGTGTCCAGACAGTTGGTGTTTAGACCCTCTTTGAAATCCAAGCTCAACTTCCATGGACCATCTAAAATCCATGGAGACACTGATAATTTTACCCACTGAGCAATGCATCTTCTGTCCCAGTCCAGCCTCCCTCAGCAGGACTCCTCCCCTCCCAGTTAACCATTCTGCAATCCCTCTATGTTGATTATTGCAATAGTTGAGAACCACATCCTTGAGAAACACAGTCCTACCTGCTTTAGACACCTAAGTGAGCTGCTTGGCCACCTTTGGGCTTTCAGTGGCAACACAGAGCCATTAGTATGTCCAGAGGTGGCCTGTGTTGATCTTTGCTCTCCAAAGGTGCCACCTCCATCTTCTTGCCTGATGCTGCAGTATTAGGTGACTGTTCCCTGAGTTACCTTAAATTTATGGGATATGACTCCAAATCTGAATACTCAGGGTGATGATGAGTCTCAGATGAAGAGATTTGGAACAGCCTGTGTCACTTATCGGTGTAATTCCCTCAAGCTTGGGTGTGCTGTCTGATTTGTCATAAGTGATTGAATAGCTGATTTTGCACTGGGATCTCTTCATGCTTCCCCTCCCTAGCAAGACTTGGTAAGTGGGGAATGTAGGAGGCCATCAGAGAAACTGGAGAAGGAACCTCCAAGTAGCCACTGCTCCAGCCTTTCTCCTGGATCCTGCAAACCCCTTTATGTCCCATTGTATGCTATTTCCCATGGCTGACTTTGTAATTTCAAGCCCTTCTGCAAAGCTTGGACAGTTTCTCACTTTCATTGCACCTTAAAAGGGAGCGAAGAAGCCCTAGAGTCCTTCTGCAGGGACATCTCAATCAAAGGTGTCATGAAAGGGCTTTAATTTCAAAAGCTCTGAATTACACCTAGCTCGGGAAGGACGTGGCACTGGTGGATTTGCTGAGCTCAGGAGGTTAAAGAACGAAGAGGAATTCACGGTTAACATCTGTGACACCCCGTGTCAGGATGAGAGAGCATTCGGAGTCAGAGCAAATATCAAAGGCGTTTCCCAGTTCTCATGCTTTTGGGAGATTTTTAATTGCTCTGCTGTTTGTTAAGCGTCGCTTGCGGCCAAATCAGTGGATTCTTCGATCTGAAGATGCTCCTCTGCTCCTGGAAAGAACAGTTGAGCAGCAAATCAACCCTGGGATGGATGGTGAGAAAGAAGCAGCGAGCTTAGAGCTTCTCTGAAGCCAGATCAAATATCAGTTCACAGAGCGGTCCCTGCCTCCAGCCACGTGAGGATGATGACAGGAGAATTGCTTTGAAATCCTCGGAAGAAAAGCCTTCAAGACAGCGCTCTCCTGGGTAAACGTCTCCTTTTCTGGCATTATGTTCTCTGGTAGCTCTAATGCGAGAGGTGGCAGGTGGTGAACCTGCAGGGAGGGGAGGGATGAGGGAATTGGATAGGTGAGATTAGGCAGGTGTTTAGCAAGGCAAACAGCAGCCATTCAGCGCTGGGTTTCCTGGCATTGCCTCCGAGCCACCTGCAGGAGCCTGGATTCCGGTGTCACAGCAGCTCTGCCTAGGTAACTTGGAAAAATACTGGAATAATGGGTGGCCTGGGGCACCCGGGTGGAATCTCAAGCAGGATTGTAACGGGAAGGGTAGAGGAGAGCTCAGCCTGGCTTGGTTACAAGCAGAACTACAACTTCTTGAAGCAAGGGCTGCTTGGAGGGCCAGGGGTTTGGGTCCCTACCAAAAGAGGGCACGTAGTGCGGGCACAGATTTGTTCCAGTGTTGGGAGCTGCTCTTGGTGCTGTCGCTTGCTTGCAGTTTTGTGACATCTTTCCCCTGGCACATCGGAGCCTCTCTTATCTGGGGACTATTGCATAAGCCTCACTGGGGACCTGGAGAGCAGATTAATTCCTTGAGCATCTTCCTTCTTGCCGCCGGTGAAGTCTGCTGCTCGGATGTGATCCGAGGAGACAGCTGGGCAGGGCTGAGTCTGAAACCTCCCTCGGACAGATAAGGCATGGGAGATCCAAAGAGATTCCTCTCTTCGAAGCCCTGCACAACTATCTTCTTGGGTGAAACCTTTTTCTGTTGGTCCAGCTTGCCAGGTCTGGCTGCAGAAGAGATCTTTCCGTAGGTATCTCGTGATGATGATGCTAAGACAGCCAAGTTAAGGCAAAGACAAGACTGTGATTAAGTCCTTCTCTCTCCCTCAGGCAGAGCTCAGCCTGCACAAATGCTTTGGATGCGGTGGCCTGTAATTATGTAATTCTTCCTCGTTATCTTTTCTAATTGTTCTCAGTGCTGTTTCCTAAACTGATTGGAAACAATGGCAGACGGGGATGAAGTGGGAGGCAGACGTGAGCATGGCAGGCTGCCAGCGTAGTACAACACTCTCCAGAAAGGGAGAGAGGAAAGGAAAGGGAAAAAGAAATAGAAGAAGAAAAAAAAAATAAGAATATTCCTGTAATGCCAGGACCTGAATCAAAGGGACACCTGAACCACTGCCAGGCTGGGAGGTGCTGGCAGAGGATGTCTCATTCAGGCTCATACATATGTGATGTGTATTGCATTCAAGAAATGTGAAGCCTTCCCCTGGTCCCTGGCACACCTCTCCTCCCCGAGAGCTTTGCTGTTTTCCTCCTTTCCAGCACTCCAGTGACGCAGGTTGAACCCTCACGGGCTGGGGGACGGACTTTGCCCATCGCCAGGAGACACTGGGCTTCTCCCCCTGGCCTCGACTTGTTTGTTTGCTTGCAGAAGGAGAGAAATAAAAGAAAAAGGGAGTGATGTTGGGCTCGTTGCATTCGGTGGTGAGGAGGGGCTTGGGGGTAAGAGATTGAGAAGAGATTTCTTCGTATTTGGCTGCTGGGTTTGGGGGGTGCAGCTCCCCAGAAGCCAGTTGTTGTTTTTCACTTCTGCAAAAGGCTGCTGCTCTTCACCCACTTCTCCCTCCCCATGTGGGTGAGGGTTTTTTCAATGATGTGCATCAAGGAGGTGTTTGAGGATCCAGCAGAGACCTGCTCTAATAACCTTCTGCTCTTCTGTTACTGACAGTCCTCTTTTGCCAGCGGGGTGGGAAGGGGAAACACAAGACTGCTGCTATTAGTGTTGTTTGGAGGAGGCCAAAATAAGCCTTGTTCTTCCAAGTGTAAAGTCTGAATATCAGTTTCTCATGGCAGATGGAGAGAGAAGAGAGGTCTGTGTGGTGATGTGACATCCCACAGCGTGGGACCCCAAAACCCAGCATCAGGACCCCTGTGATGAGCAGGGTCAGCTTATGGATGGGAGGCACCTCTACAGAAAGCAGACCCTGTTCGTCTCTGTGGGCTAAGTGCCAGACACTGGAGGAGGCTTTGGGTCACCCTGGGATGCTGGAGCTGATTTATCATCCCTGTCCCAGTCTCTGGGTGCTTAATTTCTATCTGGGACCCCATGTCCTAACAGTGCTGTCAGCTGGGAGCTTGATGTCTTGCTGTTTGAGCAGGGGCAGCCTAGGGGAGGGAGGAGGAATTTATCAGAGCTGTCCTCCTCCAAACTCAGAGCTGCTCTGCTCTTTTTCCATCACCGTTGACTTCTCTACATGCTTGCAGCCTGCCACTGCCAGCACCATCCCAGCTGGCCAGCCTCTCTGGCTTCTGTGCACAGCTCTCCGGGATGGAGAGGAGAAGTGCTACCTGAGGGTCACTCTCAGTGTTGGATCAGAAGTTTCCTTACTGCTGTGGGCTGAGTGGGGTTAAGGAGATGGAGCTGTGAGGACCAGGAGCTAGAGAATGCAGGCAGGGTGGTTCATCTGGGGCTTGTGTAGGGATCTGATTGCTTTGCAGCTCTGTGCAGCTCAGTATGTGCTTTTTGGCACGTAAAGCCACCAGTTACTGTCCCTGTTGGCTCACAGGGGGACACTGGCTCTTTTCTTCATTGCTGGGAACACACCAAGAGGCAGCAGAAAGTTTGGGGCAGATAGTGTCACATTCATCTAGTGCTTTGGTCCCACCTTAGAGCTACACCACATGTCAGGGAATGGTTTGATGGGTGCTTTGCAGGCTGGATGTGGCCCTTGGCCTTGCCTCCTATAATCTCTGCTGGTCCTAGGGGTGAGGGAATGGCAGGGAGATGAATCACAGCTCCTAACCAATGCCTCCCTGTGTGCCATGCTACCAGATGTGCACCACCATGAGCTGCTGCTGGGGGTCTGGACAAAGGATTTGCTTTTGCACCAACCTGAAGAGTGCAACTCGGCTTTGTCAAGGGCTGAAGAAGCACCTTTTGCTGTCTCCTGGAGAGCACAGAGCTAGATGGCTGCAGATACTTCCATGTAGGTGTACTGGCCATTCCCTGAGCAGTGGCTGCTGTTGTAGGCTGCATAAATACATCAGCTGCTTCTTTGGGCTCAGTAGACTTTTTGCCCCAGAAGTTCCCCTGGTGACAGAGCACAGGGGAAAGCAGTTCCTTGTATCAGCTTTGTATTTCCCTGCTTTTAATTCCATTTTTCTTGCAGAAATGTCCTTTTTCTTGTGTTATGAGGCAGAAAGAACAAGAGATCCCTCTATCATTTTCTAATATACCTTTATCATCCCTTCACATTCATCACCTCTCTGAATGTACAGTCTCGGAGCCTTAACTAATCCCTTTTCATGAGCAAATATTTGCCATGACCTTGATCAGTCTTGTCACGGTTCTCTGGACTATCTTTAGGCAGACAGTTGTCTTTTGGGGTGGGTGGGTGTCAATTCTGTACGTGGTGGCATGTCTGTGGTCCTTTAGATGCTGTCAGAAGGTCCCAGCTTTCAGACAGACTGGGAGGACATCTTATTGCCATCCCCAAAGACAACACTGGGGGATGTTCCCCTAGAAATTGGGATGCTAAGGGAGATGCTTTCTCCTACACTAACTACTAAGCCAGGACTTCAGCCCCACATGACAGTGGAGTTGAGAAGCTGGTTTCAAAGGAGGAAACTGGAAGAACAGTGGCCCAGCAGTGGAGGGAGCTGGTGTGAATGGGGAGGGTATCTCAGTTATCCTGATTTATTTGTATCACAAATTATTCTCCCTCCATTTCCAGGAATTATTTATTGACTTATTTGGGGTGTGTGAAGTGCATATTTACTTTGCCTTCATTACATATTTGCATTAAGTTCTTCTCCCTTCTGCAGAACACCATCCGAGGACTAACTACTGGGAAATAAAATGAGAGCAACTCATGTTATTTCAGTGTGCTTCACACAGTTGTTTTTCTGCTGTTATTAGTCTTCCCCCTGCCTTTCTCTTCCTTTCTTTCTCAGACTAAAACAAATACAGTACGACTGGCAGAAAATTGGCAGGCTTCAACGATCCAGAGGCAGTGATTTTTCTCCTAAGTAGCTTAATGGAGTCTATATTTTTTTATTGTTTTCCCAGCCTGCAGGTTGATCGAGTATTTAAAAAAAAAGAGACAGAATTCACCAAGCTCTCTCTCTTCTTCCTCTTACCAATCCATTTTAGAAAGTCTGTGGTTCTACAAGAACTCTTCTGAATCATCCCTGGTTCACAAGTGTGCTGAATTGGGCCCAGGCGTTAATGGAGGAGGCTGAATTACACTCCAGGCTTAACCTTGAGTAAGAAGATGGAAACAAAACCCACCCTGCCTGCATCAGCACCCATGTTTAGGCACCTTCACAGCCCCTCTACTGGTCTCCTCTCCCTCCACCCCTCCCCTTGAGTTTTGCCTGGCATCTCTAAGCAACATCCCCAGATGCCTGTTTGGAGATGATGCCTGGGGACCCCAAACCCCTCCTCCAGCTCCCCTGGTTCTGAGAGCCCTTCTGTGAATTGCTTCCAAAAGTCTTCTCTGGGGTTGGCTTTGGGTTTTCTTTGCTGTTCCCAGAGATACCTTCACTCCTCATTTTGTCTTGATGCAGTAGCTGTGAGGCAGTACCATCCTTGCTCTGCTGCTCTCTGGCCTGCAGCCACAGCCTCTTGTGTCAGGATCTCCTCCTGAGCTGAGCAGTCACATGGGACATCCCCAGGAACTCGTGGGTGTTGCAAATGGAAGGTGTTAAGGAGCTAATACTTGCTCCTCCTCTGCTTCAGTGCAGCAGATGGAGGCTGTGAAGGATATGGGGAGAACCAGTCCTCAGTTGTGAGAAAGATCAGTGTCTTGACTTCAGCTTCAGAGCTGGGAAATTCCAGCTCCTCTCTTCCAGCCAGGCTGCTAAGAAGGACCTTGCTCTTGTTCTGTGTACCTGAATTCCCCAGTCGCCTGAGGATTTGCAACTCATTTTACACAGTATAAATCCAAAGGTTGGGTTATTTAATTTGTTTGGGATTTTTTTTGTTTTGTTTTGTTTTCAGGAGCAATGTTTTATTTGTTTGCATGTTTTAATGCCTTCCTCTTTGGGGACTCTAAGTCAATATGCTATTTTTCCATGATGAATAAGCTTCACTGGCTCACTTTGTCCTTGTGAAAGATTCTAACAACCTGCCAAATACTCTGTGCTTTGCTTCTGTGGCTCCAGTCTCACAGGTTGTTCTTGACTCCATCCTGCAAATCCATATGGGGATTCCTCAGCCAGCACTGACCTCCTCCTCCTATGTCTCTCCTCACCACATCATTGAAACTCCTGGCAAATAGGTTGCAACCTCTAAAATGAGCATGCAGAGCTGTCTGTAGGTGTAAGATGAGGTGAGATGTTCATCACTTTGTCATCTAGCCCTGGCCCTCAGTCAGATGGGGCAGAGTTAATCTCTTCATGCACTGATAAGGAGCCTTGAGCCAACCCTACCCAGCTCAGTGATGCCATCCTCTGCATCTGAAGGATATCAGAGAGCTTTGAGGAGGGCACCTAACTCTGGGACTTCCCAGATGGGGGTGTTCCTTTTCTCCATAGCCAAAAAGGATTTCAGCTGACATCATATAATCCTTGGACTGCTCAGCCTTTTGGCTCCTGATCCAGGGCAGTGACTGAGGCTCTTCTGCAAATGCTGGCCTGAAATTCTTGATGCTCAGCTGCTGTCTTGCCTCACAGAAGTGTCTTGAGCAACAAGGTATGGACTTTTATCAACAACACAGAGCTCAGAAAGGAAATCCTTCCTGTGATGAAGATACACTGAATGACAAATCTGATTTAAAATGAAGGCTCAGAACCCTCTTCCAAGAGTCCCTATGCCAATATTTTCCAAGAAGCCTGAATTTTGCTGGCTTTAACTAGTCTGCACGGGTCAGTGCTACCCTGAGCACTACAGGAGAGGGGCTGAGCTGTAGGTGTGTGCTCTCAGATGCTGTGCTAGCACAAAATGATAGATTATTCAAGTTTGTTGTCAAACCGCCTGTGGCTAAGTGCTACCTGCCACAGCAAGAGTGCAGGGGATCCACCTTCCTGAATCTTGCTGAGACAACACTGACCTCTGAATCAAACCACTCAGCTGAGCATCACTTGTACTGTAGAAATGCAGTTTAACTGGGCTGAGCTGGCAGTCACATCCCCAGCAGGCACTGCTGGTGCAGGTGCTGTCAGAGTCCATCACGATGCCCATTCTGTTGCATGCTCTTCCAGGCCTGTGTGAAACCATGACACAAAACCCAGTAACTGTCTCACCTGGAACATTTCCATCTTCATCACTTTGCCATTTAAAAGCATCTGGTTTGGGTTTAGTTCATTGGGGAACACCTCTGATTGCTCGGGAGCCCTTTGTGAGGTAGAAGTGATGCAATGAGAATCCCAAAGGAAGGTTAATTCTTAGGGTTTAGTTTTAAAGTTTGAAAGTGGCAACTTGTTGGCCTTGAAGATTTTTTGCCAGTGCTGGAATAATCCAGAGGGAGACATTTTTCTTCTTATTATTGAGACTATGGGATAATTATCAGATTTTAATGCCTGCTTGAAAAGAAAAAGTGATCTAATTATCTATTAAAAACATCCCTCAATCCCTCCCCTTTATCCTGTCCCTAAATGAAAGCCACAAAATAGCCACTCATCTCCAACTGGATGTGTCTTGGAGGTATTTTTCTTCTCGAGCTAATTGTATCTGGTATTTGCTGGGGAAAACTCAGCTCAGGAATGCAGAAGGGTGAAAAATGAGCTATTCTGCTTCTGCCTGAGTGTGAGGCACAGCCACAGCCTGTTGCATGAATCACAGAGTCATTTAGGTTAGAAAAGATCCTTAAGGTGACTGAATCCAACTGTTAACCTAATGCTACTACTAACTTACTTAGGAGCAAGCCATGGCTGTCCCTGCTGGACACGTGGCTGGTTGAAGTCCCAGTGTGTCCTACGAGTGTGGTCCCTGGGACATGGATGCTGGTATCACGTTGTGATTGCACCTTAGAGCCAGGAGTGTTTGCTGCCATGACTACTGTTTTTAGAGCTATAGCTACACTTGGTTTAGTGACACCTTGTCAGCCAGGCTGCTCTGTCTGACCTATCTACCCTTGGGGTGTTCAGTATTAAGGTGAAGAGGGGACACAGCCAATGTACCCTGTGCTTCCTGCGTGTGTCCATCCTACGTGACTCCAGACAAGGCAGGAATAGCCCTTGGCACCTTCCATCTCTGCTTGTGGAGCCAGTGACAACTGTTTCTGCTCACTCCAGTGAAGGTGGACAGCTTTTCAGAACAAGATAACTTCCCTCCCTCTGGCTATGAGCTCTGATGCTTCTTAGTTCAGCTCTTGGCATGTTCTCCTCTGTTCATTAAAGGTCTTTGCTTCTTCTAGGGACTGCTCTTGCCAGTATCTCTTTTCCTCTCTTCCCATCTCCCAGTGGCAATGTAAAGTGGTTTCAAAGCCTTGACTAAAAGGGACAAAATGAGAGTGAGAGAGAACTGAGGCAGCTTTCGCTTTGCATGGTGACATCCTCTCCTGTCACCCTTCCCTTAAAGAGCACTGATCCTCTGCACCCTGGCTTACTGGGGTTGACACTCCTTCCCAGGGGCTGTTATGCTCTCCCCACAAATCCTGCCCTGCCACTCCAAAGAGGCTCTCAGCTACTTTCTGCTGAGATGCTGACCTGCTCCACCTTTCACATAAAGATGATGGACTTCACCATGATACAAATCAACACGTGGGCTTAACATTTGGTGCACACAGAAGGGGCTTGATAAGCAACAGCCTCTGTACGTGGCAGGGTCTGTCTCCTCATTTAGCCCTGTCAGCAGCTGCAGAAAGGCTGAGAGTTGTCCCACTCCTTCCTTAGGTGTGCGTGAGCTGGGGTCTCTATTTGTGTATATTTGTGTAGCTTCAGTGAGATTCCTAGGGTAGTTTAGGTGTTGCTCCTCCTGGAGAAGTCCCATCCATCACAGAAGAAACATGGAAAGGTTAAAGCCATCTACCTGGCTGACTTCCTTTTCCAACCCATCTTCTGCAGCTTTCTGATCTCCCAGTCTGTTGTTATGGAAATAATGCAATTGCAGTCCTTGTGAATAAAGAAGGAATACAGTCTTCCCAAGGGAAGAAAAGGAGACCAGTTTTCTGAGGCTTTCTTAAGTACTTGGTGAGAGGAAGAGGGGGACAGCGAGACAGACAAAAGCCACGGGGCAGGACTCTATTGCTTTCCATCTGTATCCCTTTTTTCTCAAACCATCAGATTAGTTTTTGTTCTTCTGTAGACAACGGCCAAACCCTGGCCAGTGTATTCGGTGGTGCTCTCCACTTGGCTAATTAATACTCCTTAATCAAGCAAGTGGAGGTGGACAGCTTTTCAAAACACAATAGGTCCCCAGCCTACAGCTGTGAGCTCTGATGCCTTTTTACTTTGCCTCTTGACATATTTGTGCACTTCATTAGTGCTCCCTTGACCTTCAGGGGGCTGCTGCTATCTCCTGCCAGCATCTTCCCTTCCACACCATTGCTTCCATGAGCTGTTCTCATGGAGACCTGTTCCTAACTTGGCTCATGTCAGGCAGTTGCAAACTATCCACACTTGCAAACCTCTAAAGTTTCTTCTCTTTCAAACTGGGAGGCTAAATAAACATGATCATGTGATGAAGTTATACCTCAGCTCCTGTGGTGGAAGAGGACTGATGGGAGAGACTCCACTGAGCCCAAACACTTTATCTCAGAAGGGTAGCATGACCTGTTGTTCACACCAGGGCTCCATGTGCTGGTCTAATCTGGGCAGCAGGTCAAAGGGAGATCCATCACTGGCCGGATGGGATCCGTGGGATCCCAGAGCAAAGGGTGTCTGCAGTTAATGCTGCAAGTGTAGGACATACAAATGCCAGAGCTGAGCAACAGCTCCTGCTTGTGCAGGCAGGACGTGGCTGTAGCACCACAGCTAGCTGGAGAAGACAGAGGCATGGGATTGTTTCCGCTCACTGTGTTCAATGTAAGATTTGCATCCTGGCTTTTAGCTGAGGTTTTCTGCCTTTCCTCTCTAAGGACGAGTGTAAAGAACACGTGAGACATGAGATTTGGAGCTCTTGACCTTGCCAGTGCCAACACATCCAGCGTTTAGTGTGATGGCAGCTTGGTAAAGATGGTGTAAAAAGAGATGTGAAACAATCAGGGATGAAGCAGAGAACAGGGTTTCTGTTTGAGTGTTGCTTGCCAAGTCTGTGGGGATTAGGGGGAATATTTGTATTTTTTTGGTGCCTTGATTCAGTCTTTAAACAGGGAAGATAAAACTTCTGGTTTAATTGNTCAAACTGGGAGGCTAAATAAACATGATCATGTGATGAAGTTATACCTCAGCTCCTGTGGTGGAAGAGGACTGATGGGAGAGACTCCACTGAGCCCAAACACTTTATCTCAGAAGGGTAGCATGACCTGTTGTTCACACCAGGGCTCCATGTGCTGGTCTAATCTGGGCAGCAGGTCAAAGGGAGATCCATCACTGGCCGGATGGGATCCGTGGGATCCCAGAGCAAAGGGTGTCTGCAGTTAATGCTGCAAGTGTAGGACATACAAATGCCAGAGCTGAGCAACAGCTCCTGCTTGTGCAGGCAGGACGTGGCTGTAGCACCACAGCTAGCTGGAGAAGACAGAGGCATGGGATTGTTTCCGCTCACTGTGTTCAATGTAAGATTTGCATCCTGGCTTTTAGCTGAGGTTTTCTGCCTTTCCTCTCTAAGGACGAGTGTAAAGAACACGTGAGACATGAGATTTGGAGCTCTTGACCTTGCCAGTGCCAACACATCCAGCGTTTAGTGTGATGGCAGCTTGGTAAAGATGGTGTAAAAAGAGATGTGAAACAATCAGGGATGAAGCAGAGAACAGGGTTTCTGTTTGAGTGTTGCTTGCCAAGTCTGTGGGGATTAGGGGGAATATTTGTATTTTTTTGGTGCCTTGATTCAGTCTTTAAACAGGGAAGATAAAACTTCTGGTTTAATTGTCCTAGGGAGAGGAAGTAGTGGTGTCTCTGGAAGCATCTGACTTCAATTTATCACTGATTTCTCTGAAGACCAAAATGTTCTTTTCTTTAAGCTATTTGTTCTCAAGGAAGGACTTGAATGCCTCTGGTCACTCAGGCCTTGGGTAGTGACCCATTCCTGAGGCCAGTTTGCAAATGACTGTGCACTGTTTGATCTGACAGCATTTGCTCCTCTCTCCTCCTTCCACCCAGAAGATGCTTCAGGGGGAGACAGATGCAGAGAAAGAGAGTGCTCTGAAAGGGTTGTCTCAGTTCCCAGCAGTCACATTGCGCTCATCAAAGCCAGCCAAGTGGAACTGGTGACACTCACCAGAAGAGCCTGCTCTAAATTAAGCAAAACTGGGAAAACTTTGTAAACAAGCACTGGCTGGTCCAGGCCACGGGAGGGAGAAGTAGCAAGTCTGCTTTGTTCTGTGGAGAAAACCAGTGTGGAGCACGGCCTTCTAAAATGGTTTTTGCTTTGCCACACCATCAGTCTCCCAGTCCACGGGTCTGTCTTGGAAAGGAAGAGGTCCTCTGGGCCAGTGTGAGGACCAGGGGCCTACTGAGTTAAACAAGAAGCTGACAAGATGTATTGGTACAAAACAAGAGTAGGAGAGGATTAGAGTCTTGCTCAGGGAATTATTCCTGGGTTTGAGTGTCCTATGTCAACCATTGCACTAAGGCTACCTTAGTCCATTCTGGTTTGCAGGACAGACAGTGACTGGGATGGCTGGTCATCATGTGTGCCTCTTTTAGTATCTATTTTAGAGCACTGGGTAGAATAAAGAAGCTCTAGTGTGAATCAGTTACTGTTTTCCTCCTCTGGTCTCTGACCAAAGGCAGATGTGTTTGCTATCTGTCTGGCTGTCTTCCTAATACAGGCTGCCCAGGGAAGTGGTTGAGTCATCATCCCTGGAGGTACTTCAAAGATGTGTAGATCTGCTGCTGAGGGACATGGTTTAGTGGTGGACTTGGCTGCGCTGGGTTAAGGATTGGACTCGATGATCTGAAATGTCTTTTCCAACATGAATGATTCTACGGTTCTGTGGTTCTAAAAAAACCTCTGGAGGTAGCAAGAGGTTAAAGTTGTCAGAGTACATTGCCCTGTGGGCAGCGTATGTTATAACAGAATCACAGAAAGGTGGGGGTTGGGATGGACCTCTGGAGATGCTCTGGTGCCACCCCCCTGCTCCACCCAGCAGGGGCACCCAGAGCAGGGGGCCCAGCAGCGCAGGGTCCAGGGGGGTTGGGAATCTCTCNCATCCCTTCAGCATCTTCCAACCTCTACTGGACACTCTCCAGTAGTTTTTCTCTCCAGAACTGGACACAGCACTCCTGTCTACTTGCAGTGATTTCTGTTTGACTCTAATACATTTGGTCAAGCTACTGTGGAGCTACCTGGTGATTCAATCTGTAGACAGCAAGAGCAGGAAAGGATAAGCCTGCGTGTGCCCATCCAACTGTAGGCTCTTTCTGCTTGTTCTGTTTCCCATTTCCCCTCTTTCCAGCTAGAAAATAATCTGGTTTATGTAAAAGGTTTATCACACATTCATTGCATCTCATCCTGGAGAAAACCACATGCCACTTGTGACTTGGGGATCTTTCAAGATAAAAGAGCCTCGTAAGAAAAAGCTTTTACTGGACAGCATTTCATTATAATTACAGTTTTTGTTGAATTGGGTCCTACACTGAGAATTTAATCTAATTTTGATTATCCAGAGGTTTTAAAACTCTTCAGCTTCTGTTTCAGCTTGTGTAAATAATACTCCTATCTCTCTTCACTCACATTCCCAGCCAACACTTCTGGCAGACAACAGCTTCTTCATTTTATCCCATTTCTTTTGACAGAAGGGTGTCATGACGAGTCTAACAGACCAAACATAGAAGCATTGTTGACTTTTTCTGCAAAAAAGAAGCCCCTTTATGACTTTTTTTTCCTTGAAGTACTGCCATCTTGCTGATGTGCTGCACTACTCAGACTGGCACCTTTAATCCCCACACACTGCCTAAAGGAGCATCCTAAGCAACGTCTGCTCCTCCCTTGAGGGGCTCTTGCCAAGTTTGGTATAGTCCTGAGTACACAGAAGTGGGGACGGGAGAAGGGAATCAGGAAGGACTTCAGCCAGTTGCTGGTTTCCTTATTAACAATTAAAATCCGAGGCAGCATCAAAGAGGGATGTGGTTGTCTCTGTCTGAGTCAGAAAGCAGCTTCTGATGGATCCTGCCGAGGGCAGGGCTGCTGTGGCTTACCTATAAAACCTGCTGCAGCCAGCATCTCCATCTCTACTCTAAATGTCTGGGAGAGACCCTGCACCCAGACACTGAATGTGGAGGTGATGGATGAAGCCATCTGAACAGGTCTGCTCGGGTGTGTGATTGTCTTGACCTTCAGGGCTTGACCATTTCCTCAGCAACCCTTCTGCCACAAGAGTTTCTGTTCAATTTATTGGAAAATAACCTTATTTCTGCTAAGGAGACCAGATCCAGTGCTCAGCAGTGACAAGTACTGTAAAATCCTAAATGCCATAGTGCCAACTGTGTGTCTAATTTATTATTTGTGTCCACTTCCACTGTGTGTAAAACAATCCAAAGATGAGGTGGTGGGCACAGTAACAATATATATTATCTACTAAATGATTAATGTGGATTTAGCCACGGCGATGCTCTATCCGGGCTGATGGAAGGATATGAGTGTGTTGGGTCTGCAAGAAGAGGCAAAATATCTTCTATTGAATCAACAGATAGAACTGAAAAGAAATGGGCACCCAGTATTGCATAGAAATCTCTTCATGAGATCTCAAAAGGAACAAGGAAATCCCAGTTAAATACTAGTTAGATACAATTATTGTTCTTCATTTAATTTAATTAAGCCTTCAATTTAGTGAGAGAAGCAATTAGCATCTGAAAAGCCAAGAAGGGTGCTAGGAACAGAGGAGGAGGCAGGTCCGTAGCCATAGTGGGAGTGAGACAAAAAATTGGTTTTAGTACCAGTGCAGAATTAAAATGCCATCTGCATAGCTGCAGGTGGCCATAAAAACAACGACTTTGTGTAGTCCCTGGTCTTTAATTTCAGTGGAACCAGGGAATTTAGCTCCCCAAATGGGTTTTGAAGACATTTCGTAACTTTCCAGTAAGGTTCAGGGAAAAAAAAAACATTATTTTCTGTGGAAACTGTCCTCCCAACTCTTCAGTCTGTGATCTGGTTTCGCTCATGTTGCGGGAGGGCTGCGGTTTTGTGCTGTGTAGTTTCCAGGAGGACATTAGGTTCTTTGGCTGAAACGAGCTGCGTTTTGGAACGCTCACTCGGAGCATCCAAGGGTTTGCATGGATATCTTGTAGAACAGTTACAGCAGATTTTGAGCTGCTTCCCAGAGAAACAAGGCAAAATGGAAAGTGCCAAGATGTGGTTTCACTTGTCATTTCTTGGTGCGCAAAGAGTTTGATGGAAGAAGCGATCCCTTTGGCTAGACTGCTGGGCTGCTTGGAAGCTGGGGGCACGGATTGTGGGAACGCTGCTTTCAAGGCAAGGTCTTTGTTCAACACAACGTTTAATTATTTAATATCCTCTGTATAAATTCCAACGAGGGATAACATTTGGTAGTGAGAAGCGTAGGGATGCTCGGAGATTGCTCTTCTTATTACAGCGTGGCTGTTCAAAGCAAACGCTGTGTCATCCTCAGCAAGCAGTGAAGAGAACAAGCAGTCAGGGCTGGGAAGGAAAGCAAAAAAATATTGGAGGGAGGGGTTAAGAGGCAGAATAACCACATCTGGGAATATTATTCCAAGGTTCCTAATTCAAGGACACGAGTAGAGCGATTCCAAAGGCGTTTATAGAACATGTCACTGCGTAGGGATGCGTTTGAGAGCTCTGATCCAAAGCTGTATTAGTTGCATCTGCAGAGACATCTGGAGTTAGTCTGGCAATAAGCACGTCCGTGGGATGGCACTAAGGGCTGTGTTGACCAAGCAGTGAAGAGCTGCTCTACAAACTGCAGCGCTACCAGCCCAGCTCAGCAATAAGAGGATACCAACCTGGAAAGTGCTGGGATGGGATTATATCGAGTGCTTTCCACATACAAATGTATTTCCAAAAGTGTCACAGAAGTAATTGAAAAACATCAATAACCATTGATAAAAACACATAACTGGACACACCTGGCGGAACCGCTGTCTGCAGGAAGAAATGAATGAAGATCCATAAAGAATTGAAATGAATTGTTAATCTCTTGCTACTTAAATGAGATTCACAAGAAAGTTGCTGATTTTTGCATGAAAAGATGACCTTGTCCTGAAACCAGATAAATCTCTAAAGTCTTTCTGCCCATTGGAATTGCTTTATTGGAGTTGTGGAAGGGATTTATTTGGTCCTCAGTCGAGTGGTTTTGCTGGAAGTAGTGTATTTAGCTGAAGTTAGGGATCCCAAAGCATTAATTTTGCACACTGAGGTTATGAACCTTGGCATCCTGGCCAAATCCAGCTTAGGCTTTCAAAACAACTTGAGTGGTATTAACTGTTCTGTAGGCATTTTCAAAGTTCTTGGATTTATGGACCATAACCAGCTTCTCATTAGGAATATCAAACACAAAGTTTTCCCCCTGGTATTAATGTATGGATTTACTTTTCTTTGTCACCTTTTTTGTGTGGTTATAGGAGTTGGCAGTGAACCAGAGACTAGAAAACACTGAGTCATAATATTCTCCAGTGCTTCAGCTGTTGTGTATGGAGGAGTATTAAGTGGAGCATATAGAGATGAAGTGAAGGGTTTTAAGAGTCTGGGAGAATTTGGGTTTGTCTTCATGTGAGATTCAGAATACTTTAAGGAGATTTAAACTAAGATCTTCACTAAGTGACCCATTTCCTCTGTTCCTGTACTTTAGCCATACCTGACAAGGGAAGCTGCAGGGAGGTAAAGGAGAGGTGGAAAGAGTGGAGGAAAACCCAACATGTGCCCAGTTGAATGTAGTCCAAGTGTTCACTGTTTCCCAATAATGTCAAATCTTCTCCAAGTCTTCCTCTGTGGACACTTCTATGGATCCCCACAGGGTCTAGATCATTGTGGTGGGGACATTTGTGGTAAGAGCCATGCACAATGATGGATGGACCTCACCACGTCTGCAGAGCAGCTGGCAGGTGGATTACCAGCAGTTTTAGAGAAAACATTTGCAGTGGCTGCACCTGAAAAGCAAAAATCTGTGTGTAAAACTCTCCGTGATGTGATGGATGCTCTCAGAGTCAGTTGGCTCTTCTGAGGTAGGATTCTGTAAGTGGCTTTCATTTCTTGAGGGCCCAGCCCAGTGGTTGTCATCTGCTGTCATAATTGTGATTCACATATTAATGCCAGTGGCTCAAGATTGGGTTTTAATAACTGAAGAGGAAGCATTTCTGTGTTCCCAGGTGGTACTTAGAGGTTGCATGGGCAGGTTGAAGGTTGGGAAGGCAGTAAGGTTAAGGAATGATGCCGGATGACCAGTGCAGCTTCAGAGAGAAGGAAAAAAATAAACCAAAAACCTTTTTGTTAGCATCAGGAAAATAGATGCAGTGTTGTTATGGGATGGGGAATGAGGATATGGTTGTTGCACACTGGCATATGAGGCAAGGAATCATCATAAGGGTGATTTGGGGTGCAGGGAGGTGGGCAGAGGGGTGGAAATGGGGCATTAAACTTAGGACAAAGCAAGCCATAGGAGAGCTGCTGGGATCCCCTGGGAATGTGGGGCTGCAGAAGGCTGCATCCATGGGTCAGGGGCTCTGGTAGAACTGGGCTCCGTTTTCCTCTCATGTGTAACAAAACATTTCATCTGTCTCTGCTACTGATTTCTGCCTGTCTGAAATGCCTTTCTGATCACTGAGCAGCATTTTAAATTCATGTTCCTACCCTGAAGCTTCTCCTCACAGGTTTTGGATTGATTTATTCAGCCTCTGTTCCATTATGTCCAAACAGATTTGGTGCCTGCATGTTATCTGCTGGTGGCTACTGGTCCCTCCACGGGCTTTAATCTTTTCAGCTTGACCATTTTCATTCCCCATCCCAGGAGTGGATCAGTTGGGAGAGGCAGGAGAAATGATGGTACGTGATGGGTACCCCAGGGCGGGTGTGTGCTCCCCAACTTGCAGTTGTCTAACGTAGTGACTGCATGGTCACCAGTCTAAGGGCAACTACAGCTTGAGGACAACCTCCTTTTGCTTTTCCATGCCTTAGGTCGAGTCCTTAGCAGAGGATTTCTTGTAGGAGTCAGCTTAGCTGTGCCTGTGAGGTGGGAACTCTGTTTTCACTCAGATCTCCTGTGGATTGGTCAATGGGATGATTAAATGGTGCTTCCACATGGTGTTGCCTGAGACAGCTATTTTTTAATGCTTCTGCTTAGTCCACACTTGTCTCCCCAAAGGTTTCCATTTTCTCTAAGCTCTATTTGATTAGAGGCTGTTATGTAGCTGCTAGGAAAGGTTTCTGTCACCAAAATGCCTCTGTTCTTAAAAGCCTTTTTTGTGAGGATTTGACACAGAAGATCCCTCCGTTGTGGCACAGTCCTGGTGGTCCTGGTTCTGCTGAGCAGTCTGCTCTTGCTTTCACCTTTCAGTGCCACTGCTGAGGCTGGGAAACCCGAGGTAAAGCACCAGCCTCAGTTAGGACAAGATCTGCAGCTCAGGTTTGTGACCTTTGCCATGCAGCCAAGAAGTTACTCAACAGTGTCTGCTGATGCACCCTTGGGAGGAGGGTGTAAACCAGCAGCTCTTTGAAAGTATCTCCAGTGCCTGGATTACTAGAAATCAGCAGTTTCCCTGGGTGCCAGCAATGAGGGTAGAAACACAGAAAAATCTGGATGTGGATGAGGATGCAACTGCAAATTCCCCACTTAGCTCAGTTTGGATTGTGGGTGATGGTCCTACAGTGTCTCAGTCCTCAGAAAATCCCTATGGTTTGCAAAAGCAATAGCTTTGGGATGAAAAGGCAGCACAGATGTGTGTAAACCCTCAGTAATACTGATGTGGCTATCACCAAAGATAACCCATCCATCCCTGCCCCCTGCCCTGTGAGCTAGGCTCAGCTCGTAACGAGATGAGACTTTACCATCAGCTGATGCTTGAGACAAACCCAGTTTATTTCAAGTCTGCCAAAGCTGTTGCATCTCCACTTCAGCTCCCTGATGGCAGATTCCTGCTGGTGCCATACGGAGGAGTCTTGCAGAATTAAACAGCAAACTTTTCATTCTAACTGTCTTCTGGCCTGAGGAGTTTCCTACCTACAGCAGAGCTCTCAGGGGATGTTAAAAACTAACTAAACATAGCAACTGTGTGCAGAGGGCTCCTCTTCAGCTATGTCAATTCAGTGACACTTGGATGCACGGTTAGAGCCAGCTGGTTTTATCTCTGTCCATAGGATGTTTCTGTATTGAGCACTCTCATTGCTGCTTCAAACTCTGCTTTTTATCCTCTGAAGTTCCAGTTTGTCAAGTTGGCTTGCTTTTTTTTTTCCTTGGCTTTTTATTTTTTTCCCGACATTGCAAAGCAATTCCAGTGAGCTAGAAGGATAAGGGAGCTAAAGCTGGTGGCTTGGGACTTGATAAATATTTTCCCTCTGGAAGATTTAGTATTTGCAGAAGGTATGTGATTGATTTCGCTGGTCACTTAATTGAAGGAAAATGAAAAGCGAATTTCCAATAAACTAAACCATTATTCATCCGAGATCACAAATCTGTACCCAGGGAGCCCTCAGCAAATCTCTCTCCCCTTGTGCATTGTCAGTGCAAGGGATGAGAGGATCTCTCTTTTCCATTCCTATGCACCGGAGGTGACCAGGGGCGGGTGGTGCATCACAGCTCGTGAGCACCACGGAGGATTTTCATTCAGCTTGGGCCTGAATGGTGCTGTGCTGTAAACACTCGGATATTGCAGTGACAGGAGATCAAATAAATATCTGAGGAGATGGATGGCTGGAGAGGAAAGTGGAGTTGGTGTCTGCTCACTCTTCCCTCTGTCCTTTCAGGTCTTGGGGGAAGTGTTGCTTGAATCCAATCAGAGTTTCCCTATTAACTTCCCCAGGGCTGGGCTTCAACCACTGAGTTTCCAGCTCAGCCAAATGAACCATAAAAAAAAAAAAGAGAAAAGCACACCACTTAATTACAGCTCCTACTGGGACCAAATGTGTCAACCTTTAAACAGCGACGTGAAACCGTACAGCACAAGTCTCTCTGCAGATGCAGCCGTGACGGGTGTCACGTGCAGGCAGAAGCTGGATTGCTTTTTGTTTCCAGTCGTGGTGAGCCTGGCGTCGGGGAAGGCGGCCGGCGGCTCAGCCTGCATCTCTGCCAGGCGCCGGGTGCCAAGTCTACCTGGCCAGCACCCAACGCTCTTCCTCCTGAATTATATAATCAGAGAGGAGCCAGTGATGAGAAAGGGTGACCAGGGCTTGCCAGAAATGTGGCAGGAGGTTTATGAAGCCAGGTAAAATGTCACCGAAGGGTTGGTGTTAATAGAGGGCTATCGTCTCTGGGGGGCTGTTTTGGACGGCGAAGGATGGGTAGTTTGTCTCCTTGTTGTGCTGCTGTGTTTTCGTGTCAGAGCCCACTATACTCCTGGCAGAAGTCTTGCTGCATTGCATGAGAGCAGGGTGGTAACTTGTTAGGAAAATGATAGGAGTTTGGGGACTAAGGTTTAATATATAACTCCTATAAAATATAATCAATGTTGTCTCCACATGCGCAAGGCAACCACTGCACATGGTTTGAATTAGCGTGGGGGTGGCTTAATGACCATCTTGGAAGTGCAGAATACCTTCAAGCACTATTGACACATCTCCTGAGCTAAAGATATGACCCCCTCAGCCTTAAAAAATGGGATCTTCTTCTCGATGCAGAGCCAAGCACAAGTAAGAGATGTAATCCTAAATCCTGACACAGAGATCACTGGTGCAACAGGGAAATCTTTGCATTGAGTCAGGAACCCAGCCTGACTGCAGCCGTGATGGTCTCTCCTGCTGCAGCAAATGGATTGTAGAAACAAATCATGGTAGATGCCCCATCTGAGTTACTTGCTCACAGAATTAAGGTTGGTCTTCAACACGGGACCAGATTTCTAAGACTGGCTTTTGTTGTGCTTCTGTTGGCAACAACCCCTGTTCCCCTTTCAGTCCTTCCCTGCAACATTTCAGGACAGACTGCCCAGCTGACTGCTTTGCTCAGACTTGCCCCTTGCCAAGACCTTCTCACCAGAAGCTAGAGGAGCCCAAGAAGCCAAGGTGCCGCAGCTCAGGGATGAGTTCTCCAAGCTAGAACTGTAACTAGGGCCTGCGTGGCAGCAGCAATGAACAATTCTGGCTAATCCAATTAACTTCATTCTTCAGTCACCGTGCTCATCAACTCCCCTCTATTATTAATGTGAAAACACACAGCAGCAGGCAAACTTTTTTTTTTTGAGGGGGGATGGGGCGTGTGTTTTGTTAAAAGCAATAAGTTCTGCAGTGAAAACATTTCTGCTCTGAGCTACTTCTGGTTCTACAAGTTCATCCTGGTGGTTCCCAGATAAGTGGCCTGCTCCAGTACTTGCCACTCATGACACTGGGGGCTCTGTTAGGGGAACAGCACAGGTTTCTCACCTTGCTTCAAAGAGATGCTCTTTGTTTTAGGGAGTTAGAAACTCAGGGAAGAAGGATGCACCCCCTGTGAGCGTGTGCATGTGCAGGCAGAGCATCTCTGCCCAAGCAGAGGGTATAGGCAACACTGCTTCACTGGTATAGTTATGTGAATATATGTGCTATGGCATTTATAATGTGCAGGTGGTTGTTTCTAACCAGCTGGGCTTGGAGGAGGTAGAACCTTGCTGAAGTGTGTTGTGGCTTGGAGTATCAGTGCCTTTAGTAGCCCGTGCTGTATGTATACATGGCTATAACCTGGCTGAAGAGGAGCCCAAGTCCCTCAGCCCAAACCTAGGCTGCTCAGAGCCTGTCTGCTCACCTGGCTCTGCTTGGCTTTCTCCAGCAGGCTCACAGCCTGCTGAGGAAGGAGGGGAGTGAGTGATGGGAAAGTTAGTTATATTTTCCAGTGGCTTTCCCTCGGCACCGCTGCCATCGACCCCTCCTGAACCCGCTGCACTCACAGAAATGAGAATCATTTCTCATCGCAAGCCTGGGTCCCAGGGCCTGTCATTTTTTCCAGGAGCAATGCTTAAACACCTACCAGCCTCCACCTGCCGAGAGGGGCTGGAGAGCAGGTCCAGAAAGATCCAGCTGAGCTCCTGGGAACTTCCAGGTGAAGCAGGAAAGGAGCTGCCATAAGGAGGGCTGCTGCCCTCAGCAAGGACAAATGCTTTGTCCTCACCTCCCATATTTGCTCCACTGGATTTTTCTGCCTTGCCCTTGGGTTATGTTCTGGGTCTGGTTTTAGGTTCTAGATAAGAAAACTTAAAGCATGTCTATTTTTAACCAGGGCTGCCTGAGACAAGGTTCCTCCCAGGAACAGGTTGCTCAGGGAGGTGGTAGATGCCCCATCCCTGGAAGTGTTCCAGGTCGGCTCTTGTTGTAGATGTCCCTGCTCAGTGCAGGCAGGTTGGACTCGATGACCTTGCACTGTCCCTTCCAACCCATAGTATAATTCTGTGATCAGAGAATGCCAGCTACACACTACACCATGCAAGGATGCTGTTAGTCAGCTGCTACAGCTGGGAGGAAGCAGCAGTGGAAACCAGGGTCTCTTAAAGCACCATCAGCTGTAAACCCAGCAGCTTTCCTCCATCCAACCACCCTGCACCTGAAAGTGTGGCCCATGTCCTCCAAACTGCACTCAGCCAAGTGGGGATGCCCCCTGTTGAAAGTCTCCTTCTGCTCCTGGCATGGCTTGTCCTACAGTTGTGTAGAAAGGTTATAAAACCTGAGAGTGTTCAAGCAACCTCTGGTTGTTGAGTTAGAGCAGCCTCTGGTTGTTGTGTTAGAGCAGGCTGGTATTGCGTGGGCATAAAAATCCTACCAAAGTCAATTTTGCCTCTCCCCATGTCCCAGACTCTCAGAGTGGCAGCAATCTCCAAACTCCACTTAGTTCCCTGTGGTACCAGCACAGTGAGGCAAGGCTTGCATGGAACAGTAATGCCAATCAATGCCACGTTATTTCTTCACTGCAAGGTTATTTTGTCCAACCTGACTGTTCCTGCTGAAGGTAATGGAGTTTCCCCTCTTCCTCCCTCTTGGAGAGTGTTTCAGAGTGTAACAGATGCTCTTCTCAGTATATTTTCTGTAGATAACACTCAAGTTTCTTCTAGACATCCCACATGATAATCAGTCAATATCCTTCTTTAGAGTCATTTCATTCTGTTTTCCACCTTTGCAGCTTAGCTGAGCTGAGCTCAGTAGCTGAGCCCTATTGAACTCCACACACTCTTTTTTTTTTTCCCAGTCTGTAGAAGGCTGGATTAGCTTTTCAGCAGCCTGGGTCATCTTGGGAGGAGAAAAAGGTATGTTAGAGGGCAACCAATTTAGTTGCTTAATATTCTGAGAGCAGCAGCCTTTTGGTTCCCCAGTTGCATGTGCCTGTGTATAATAACTCTTCTGGGAAGCAGGGGTGGATAGATGGGGAAGTATCTTTACAAGAAGCATGCACTTGTGCGTGGTGGATAGAGTCATTTGATTTGCTGTACGTACAGGCTGCAGCAGAGTGCACACAAAATTGCTCTTGCAGATCAAGAGGTCTGAGTTGTTTGGCAGCAAGTGCTGCGGAGGGCAGAGAGTTGCCCTGCTCCCAGTGCTGCAGGTGGGAGGAAGCTTTCAAGGACATCTCATCTCATAATATTCAGCTGGTATCCTATGGGCATCTATGTTTGCTGAGCTGTTTGGGGTCACGTCTAGGTGGCTAGAGACTCAGGCTGGGATCTGGACACTTGGAGCATCCTTCATCTTCAGTTAACTGGTCGAGTTTGGCCTTTTCCCTATGATTGGCATGGCAGCATCTGATCCACAGTGATCACAGCCAGTCGAGATTTGGTTTTAGCCCAGCAGTTGCCACTGTAAATTATAATACAAGCTCTTCAGCTTAATACCCAAAAGGATGCAGCCACACACCCCTCCAGTGGCACTAATAACATAATGAAAAACGATATTAATCCATCTGCTAAAGCTCAACATGTCACCAGATAATTATCAGCAACATACAATCTCCTCCAAGGAGACCTTATTCTATTAAAGGGAAGATGGTCTACACTTCAGCTGCAAGAGTGACAATGTGCTCTTGATTCAAGATTTCAAGTCTTGGAGTTAAAGTACACAGAGATTTCTGACAAGCAGCCTTTTGACTAAAAAACTCTAATATTTATATTTAACACAATTAAAATATTTTTGGGATCTATTTATTTATTTGCAGGCTTGCTTGTAGCTTGTGGATGCTGTTTGGTCTTGTACTGTTAAAGTCCTTTAGAGGTCAGGCCTTTTTACTCAGAAAATCAGCACCTAGGGACTAACCATGGTGATGAGTGTCTGCAATATGTCTACAAGAGTTAATTTGCAAATCCTACCTGGTCTGGGTCACAGAATCACAGAATGGAAGGAACCTCTGGAGATCATCTGGTCCAACTCCTCTGCTCCAGCAGGGTCACCCAGAGCAGGTTGCTCAGGATCATGTCCAGATGGGTTTGCAAAGAAGAGTGTGGCCAGCACATCAGTGAAGGTTCTCCTTC
>VWZY01011183.1:147727-177347 GCA_013399075.1 Chloroceryle aenea
CAGCACCAACAATTTCTCCTCCTCTCCAGGCGCAATCTCTCTCTTGGAGTTCAAGCCATCCCCCCCTTGGCCTGTCCCCACAGGCCCTGCTCAAAAGCCCCTCCCCATCTTTCTGCCAGCCCCTTGAAGGCCTGCAAGGCCCCCAGAAGGTCTCCCCAGCTGGAGCCTTCTCCTCTGCAGGCTGAACCCCCCCAGCTCTCTCAACCTTTCTTCATAGTGGAGGTTCCCCTGCTCCCCTCCTGAAAACTGGTGTCCCTTATGTCTGTCTGAAAAGTCATCCAGAGCCTGTGCCATGGAGCTGGGGGTGCAGGCAGGAGGGGCAGAGGAGGAAGCAGGTTCTCTTCTCTTCAGGGCAGGTGGAGCAGGAGCACCAGATTGATTTGTGAAGGCCACGGCGGGTCAGGCTCGGCCGGCCATGCTCTGCAGCTAATCCCATTTCTGGAGCACAGCTCTTCTCCTCTCTCCCCTCCTCCCCTCTGCCTTTCTGTTCCCCCTCCTCCTCCTCTCCTTTCCCCTCTGCAGATTTTCCATCTCCTTTTAAGTTTACCTGGTAATTTCTTCTGCAGTGGGAGCTGTGTCCTGTGATTCTCCAGCTTTGCAGGTGACCTGGAGGGACAAATCGTGCCCGGCCTCTTTTTTTATACAACTGTGAATTGCACAAACGCTGATGGGCAACCAACTGCTCCCCCTTGGCAAGTGGGGGTGGGGTGGCCACTCCTTTACCAGTCCCTGCAGCGTGCTGACGAGCCCTCCCACGCTGTGAACTTCTTACAGGAGGAGACTTTCCATTTGTATACCAGGACATTCAGAAATCACAGGAATAAAAAGAGTTTTGAGGGGTTTCTGTTGGATCTCCAGATCCAGTCCCATGGAGTTTCTCATCTGAAAGAGTTTTTTTTTCTCAGTGTAATATAAGAAACAACGAGCAACAGAAAAGCATCCACTTTCTCCTCTTCTACTCCAGATAAAAACATCATCTAAGGAGAGGGAGACACAAGTCTGCTGTACATTTGCTGGCTTTCCAAGCAGGCTGCAGCTGCCAGAGCAGACAGTGGTATTTAAAAAACCTCCTTTTGGCTTTGGGCACACGCTGGCATTGTGTTTTCCAGCAGATCCATAATTTTCCAGTGGATTCTATCGAAACAGGGTGACGTGTTCTCACATTGAAACTTTCTGCGAGGGTTTATTGATTTTGATGTGGGGCTTGAGCTCTGAAGAAAGGGAGGGAGTGACTGCTTTGTCTTCAATCAGCATTGTGTAATTTGACTTTTCAACTGATTTGGGTTGGTTTTTTCTCACTCACAGGGTATTTCCAAACGTGACATTTTAGCTGGTTGAGCAACCACGAGAAACATCCCAAATTTGTGGGATTTGTTGTGAATAAGAAGTTAGGATCCCACATAACTCTCCTCTCCAGCTCGAGGTTTTAGACTTAAGCTTTCCTGAGGCTCGGATGGGAGCTGGGATTTCATATCAGGTCCATCCCTGACAGGAGGATACTGACTTCTCAGGCAGCAGCAAATCCAGTCCTGCTGGAGCCAATTTTCCTTGAAACCTCAACCCTTGTTAGTGATATTTCTTCTCTTGGATCTTCCAGCCTCTCTGCTCCTTTTTAGGCTGCAAAAAAAAACAACCCAGAGGCCAGGCTCAAAGATGTGCTGCAGGTGAAGGAGGTCAGTGTGTAAGACTCACCATTACATGAACAAGTCTTTCCTAATATCCAAGCAAAGCCTCCCCTGGTTTGTTGCATGTTTCAAATACAACTTGCTCTATCCATTTGGTGATTCTGCTGAGCCCCCCATTAAAGCATCTGTAGTTATTTAAAAGAGCAATAAAAGAAACCTCATAAGCTTTATGAAGCCTGGGAGGTCATTGAATTATCCAGAAAAGAGTTTTCTATGGAAAATTCTGTCCTTTTTTTTTTTTCCCAAAGTCTTAAGATGGTTCAGGGTTTTCTTATTGTTTGCTTGTTTTACTGTCAGAAATGAGATCTATGGGGGAAATTGGGCTTTTTGCAAATGGTTCATTCAAAATCCCCATTCCCCATCCTAATAATGCTTGATGGGAAATTTTCAATTAGCCCTGATCATTATCAACGCTTTGCAAATGAGGGAAACTCAGGCACAGAAGCGTTCTAATTTGTTTATGGGCCTTTCTGCATGTCAGAAAGCAGATTATGGCTGTCCCCTGGGCAATTCCTGATAGCCTGGCTGGTTGTACTGGGGCCTCTGGGTTTGCTGGAGCTATGGAGCTCCATGCTGACTTCTCAATGTGAAGAGGTTATTCATTCAAGACTAGTTTTAATTTTTGTGTGTCTTTAAAGTGGAATTCCAAAGCTAGATCTGGGAATCCAAGCTGTCCTTGTGTGGGGAAGGTCTAGAGGTTCCTCCAGGTCTGGCTGGGCTGGTCTCAAATGCAGGCAAGAGGGGAAGAGGAGGGTGTTTGGCTTCAGCTTCCCAATCAGATCTTCTTGCTATGGTCCAGGACCTGAATATAGTTTGGTCACCTAAATTAAGCTCTGAAATGAAAAGAAAATGTGTAGTTAGCTCTGGCAGCTCCCTCAGTCAGACTGGGCACATTGCTGTGTGTGGTCCTCTCCAGTTTGAGTGGCACCAGCATTTTACCCACATCCTCACAGCTGGCAAACCTGCCTTCCATCCCCAAACCACCCCCTCTTGCTTTGAGTTTTGGCATTGAAAGGCATCAACTTTATTGCTGAACATTTCTATGGCCACATCTCTCTTAGGAAGAAAGGCTGGGAGAGTTGAGGGTGTTCAGCCTGGAGAAGGCTCTGGGGAGACCTTCTGGGGGCCTTTCAGGCCTTCAAGGGGCTGTCAGAAAGATGGGGAGGGGCTTTTGAGCAGGGCCTGTTGGACAGGACAAGGGGGGATGGCTTAAAGCTAAAAGAGGAGAGATTTAGGCTGGATCTAAGGAAGAAACTGTTGATACTGAGGGTGATGAGAGCCTGGCCCAGGTTGCCCAGGAAAGTGGTCAATACCTCATCTCTAGCACCATTCCAGGTGAGGTTGGCCAGGTCTCTGAGCACCCTGCTCTGGTTACAGATGTCCCTACTCAGTGCATGGGGGGTGGACTTGATGACCTNGGGGGGTTGGACTTGATGACCTTGAAAGGCCCTTTCCCATCCAAACCAGTCTGTGATTCTGTGATTCACAGCACAACCTCTGAGTCAATGACCATTTCCAGAGCAGAGGAAAAAAACCCAAAAGCTGCATCTTCTTTATGGCTCACGAGCAGCTTTGATTCAAACCATAACATTTGGCAAGTGATCAGTCCATAAAATATCCTAATCACTGATAGAGTTTTAAATTAAACATGTAATGAGATCTTTTCCTCCTTCTTCATCTGTTTTTTTTGAGGACATTTGCAGAAGGGACTCTTTTTTCAGGGAATCAGGTGGGAAAAGGGAAAATAAAGTACAAACAACCAGGCTGCAGTTCCAGAGCTGGAGCCAGCACTGGTTAGTGCCTGCCCATGCCTTATGAATTGGGATAGCTCTGCTACCCCTCATAGGTGTTGAGCTGGCTCCGAATCCCTGGGGCACCTCATCTGTTTGTGTTTGCAGGGAGAGACACGGCAGGGTTGTTTGGACAGATCCTGAGATGAGCTAATTAGAAGTTAAAGATCCACTTTCTGGCATGAGAGGAGAATTCATCAGGGTGGGGAGCACTTTCTAATGCTTTGACTTTTGCAAAGCACACGCCACGTTAAAGCCCACGGTGTTCCTTTGATCCATGCCACCAAAATAATTCCAGGGACAAACGCAAATGAGGGATAATAACTAATTGGACTGGAATTATTGGAGAGAGACACTGCAGAAAGATTAGGATTTCTAGATCAGACCGTAATTGCTGGGAGACTGGGGTCTGATGCCTGTTTATCTGTTCTATTCATCTCTCTACATCTGTCCTTCTACTCAATCAGTTGTCCAGTAGCCATCATTTTGTTCCTCTTCCTGTCTTCTCTGCCTCCAGTGTCTCACCCTGGCTGGTTGCTTGTGTTCAAGTGCCCCTTGCAGGGGAGAGCCAAGGGCTTAAAAGCCACGACAGGTTTAGGTTGCACACAATGCAATTGCCATCAGTATCCATTTTCCATCTGATGACCCATCCATCAATCATCCACCTGAAGTCCCAAGCTACCCTGTGCCTCTCTCTATTACTGTACCTCTACGTGATCTCTCATCCCTCTACCTCGTATTTGCTCTTCTCATCTACCCTGGACTGCTCACTTAGACACCATTTACCTATTCACTGTTGATTTTGCATATTAAATCTCTGCCCATCTTTGTTTAGCTAATGGGGATATTCATCAGATCTCATTTTGTAACAGGACATTAATTAGACTTTTCTAATAGGGTCCCTTCGGAGTCGCACGTTGCATCCCTAAGAAGCCTTAATACTTACATTTTATTCCTGCTGAAACCAAAGGAATTAGCCATGTTTTCACTCCAGGTCTCCATCAAGCTCACAAACCACGAGCTGGGGCAGCATATCTTCTTATCTGTCATAAAAAACCCTCCCTCAAGTCAACGTAGGGAGAACACACACAGGATGCAGGAGGAATAATGAAATTCAGGAGATACATTGATGTGTCTGTAAACTGAAGAAAACATGGGCCCCAGGGACAGCTGGGAATCTTGTGCTTGAGTATTCTTTAAGCTTCCATGGATTTTTGTCCGCGTGTTGAAAGTATTGTTAACCCCTGAGGAAATTTAGTGCCCAGGATCAATGAACATAACACACAGATGCCTAATAATAGAAACGGGATTGACGTGTCGCTCGGGTAAAATCAGCCCAGCAGTTCATTCTGCTGCCACAACGAGCACGTCAATGAGGTTCCCTGCTCATTCATGGAAGGATTTGGGGACAGAGCATGGCATCTGGGAAGGCAGAAGGGTTGGGTTTGTCTCAGCTGTACCAGGAGTATTGGAAAAAGGTGGAAATTTAACTGCAGCAAGGAGCATGTGTTCTTCAGAATAGGTTTGGGCACTGAATCAGAGCCAGCACGTGGCAGAACATTGGCACCCCGCTTCCAAACCAACTGCAAGATGTTGCTCAATGGCATCCCCAGCCACAACCTCTTGTCTCTCTCCCAGCTAGGGCACATTGGTGGACTTTCTGATAATATCTAGGCTGGAAGACAGGAAGCCTTCACCAGGTTTCAGTTCCCTCTGTATCTGACCTTGCACTGATTTTGGAGCATGAGGAAAGCATTCCAGGACTACTTCTTTTTCAGGTGTGACAGGCTCTGAGAAGGTATAAAAGGTGTTTTCTTTGCCTGGCCCTTGTACAGTGGCACTGAGACCATGTGTGAAGGAGGAGGGATTCATTTTGTGCAAGACAGCATTTGAGAAGCTATGTATTCTGCAGGTAAAGCTCCTAAATGATGGGACCTCTGGAAGGCAAGCTGATGCCCCATCCAGGCTCAGCATATCATGTCCTGTCAGAGCAGGATCACCCAGAGCAGATCACACAGGAACAAGTCCAGGCAGCTTTTGAAAGCCTCCAGAGACCCGGGTTCACCACCTCTCTGGGCAGCCTATTCCAGTGTTCTGTTACCCTCACACTGAGGAAGTATTTCCTGATGTTCAGGTTGAACCTCCTGGTTTCCAGTTTATGGCCATTGCCCCTTGTCCTGTCACTGGACATCACTGAGGAGAGCCTGGGACCATCTTCCTGACACCCACCCTTAAGATATTTATAAGGACAGATAAGATGCTGGTCCTGTTTATTTCTGTCCTTCCAGTTGCCTTGACTGAACTCCATCCCCCTGGGTAACACCACATCTGATGGTACTGTGGGATGTGGTGTGGGCAATCTCACTGCCCAGGTGCCACATCCTTACCTTGCTGCTGTTTGCTGGGAATCTTCTCTGAATGCCAGCTGCTTGCAGTGATTTCACTTGCTCTGGACTGTGTTATGCATTTACTCAAAGAGCAAAGCCAGACACCCCAGTTTGGGTCCAGAGCAGGAAGCCTTGTCCCTAACTTTGAGTAACCAACCCATGCAGGATCCTCAGGGTCGGAGTTGCTCCCTTGACCAGGGAGATTTTGCTACATTTTGTAGAGTCATAGACTGAGTTGGGAAGGGGCCTTTCAAAGCCATCTGGTCCAAGCCCCTGCAGGGAGCCAGGACCCCTGCACCCAGAGCAGGGTGCTCAGAGCCCCATCCAACCCCACCTGCAATGGGGACAGGGATGGGGCAGCCACCTCCTCTCTGGGCAACTTGTGCCAGTGTCTCACCACCCTCATAAAAAGTTTGTTTCTTCTGGGTGTGTTTCACGTGCGTGAACTCTTCAGTGTTTGTTCGGTGGTTGTCCTTGTTTTGAAGTTCATCCTCTTTTTTCTTCCTTAAGCGTTGTGCTCATGGAGACAGTCGGCTGTTAGTTGCTAGGCTGCAGCAAGCCCATTGTATGGGCACACAACGTGCTGATGGAGCTGGGCTGCCTTGGAGAAATTTGGGTCTGGATCCAAATTTCAGATGCTCACAGATTTCAGGACAGTCTGGATGTGACTCTTCAGTTCTTCCCTTTTATGGGAGGTGAAACTCTAATCTCCTCTCTTCCTCAGCCCTTTCCAGACACGGGGATTTTGGGGTTGTGGATCAGCCCCACCTCTGTTTCTAAACAACAATAAGGGGATTATCCTGCTTTGGGGGGTGAGGGGTGGAGGGAGGAGTGGGCTCTGCAGGAGACTCTCTGGGACCCATATGTTGGGTAGAGGGTTAATTTTTGCAGTCGGGCAAAGACCAACAATCTGCCTCGTGCTGAGGCTGCTAGGATGCTGGGTGCCCCAGACCCCATCCTGTCCTTCGTTTATTAAGGATCAGGAAAGAAATTGCTGATGGTGCCTATTGCACTGAGGAGGGGGGAGAGATGGGGGGTGTCTGTGCAAGTCTATTACATCTGGGCTTCTTTCCAGCGTAAATTAAAAATGTCCTGTATGTCCAGAGTTATCAACGTATTCTTTTTTATTCCTGTCAATTAATCTCATCGGAACGAGACGCCGCTGTTCCCAGAATAATAGCCTGGAATGTAAGGTCTCATTTCTCATCCGCTTTGTGGACTTGACTCTGATGTTGTTGGCCTGGAAATCACACTGTTGATTTACCCCGAGGTGAATCAAACCCTCCTTGACCAAAGCACCCAGAAGCTCAGGGAAGTCACTCACTCCTGAGAGCAGACAGTGTTATGGGGCTAGGAGAGAGCATCGTAGCCTTGTCCTGCTTCCGACACCGGCTCTCCCTCCCGTGCCTCCATCCTGGCTCTTGGCACCTCTTACCCTTCTCCTCGTAGTGTTTATTTTCCCTTCCTCCAGATGAAAGGCAGAGGAGCAAACGGCACCGGCGCTGTATTGTTCATGGCTTATTGAACAATTAGTTTCAGCTCAGGCTCTAATCTTCCCGCATTTCTTTGCTTTCCTTTGTACGCCGTGCGTGTCTTGGAAACTTGTTGGCTGCAGGACTTGCGTGGCACTGTTGGCTGGGCTCTGGACTTGGCACAGGGAGATGGTGTGTCCAGAGCAGAGCAGGTGTGACCTGCTCTGACTGCTCAGAGAGGGGGATAACCCGGGACTGGCAAGAAAACTAAAGGCAAAAAGGCTACAGAACACGATTGCATGGTAACGCCTCCTGCTCGGGGTTGGATGTACCCCTCTGGCCTTCCTCTTCCTGAGGTCTCTTCGTCAGCTGGCTGAGGTTTTAAACCCTTCTCACAGCTTTCCATGCTTCCTTTGGCTGGTGGGCTGCGTCAGGAGCGCAGGTGATCTGCTGCTGTACGGCTCCCTGCAAAGCCAGGAGGGTGCGGGGAGCCCAGGGGGTGGCCAGGACGTGTCTTTGCAGAGTGGGATGGTGCCAGCACTCACCTCCTGGCACTGGTGTGGGGCCACACGTACTCTTTGCTGGCTCCTGGATGAGTTTTGCTGCTGCGTGCCAGGTCCTGGAGTGTTTGTGTCTGGGGGAGGAAGCAGTTGGAGTCACACGTCATCTCTGCACCGCATCCCAGTGGCATCCCAGGCTTTGGGGCTGGTGGAGCAGCCTGGCTTTGCATGGGGTGACCCACAGCCAGCTGCCCTTGCTCAGAGGGGCAGGAGAGGAGAGCTGTGCCTCCACTCTTACCCAGTAGCTTGCTCATTTGAGCTCTGCTCCTGTCTAACTCCACCCTGACATGTTTCCCATGCCTGGAGCTTGTGACAGTGATGCTTGCTTGGGATTTCTCCAAGGGCTGTAGCAATTCCTGACCTCTCCCTTGGCAGGTTTGCACGTGGACATTTCAGCCCTTCTCAAGCCCATTCATCCAGAGGTTTCACACCGCTGTGAAGTCACAGCAGAGCACTTTGCACGTATTTTTTCCTCCCACAGTTGGGCTCCTCCTGCCCTCCCTACTTGAGTTCAGCTATCTTGATACTGTTCACTGCTCCTCACCGAGGGCTCAGTTCACGTGACCACCCCATTAGCTGCTCCAACCAGAGCCTCGGGCAAATAGTCATTGAGGATTTATTTTTATTAAAAAAAAAAAGTCAGATTAAGTATTCTGATGAACAAGAATAACATTAGCAGCTGTGCCTGCTCAGCCGACATGATCCCATCCCTCATATCATAAGCTGATTGCCTGTATGGGTCAGGAAGTTGTTCCAGAAGCCCCTCTCTGATAATGCTTTGCACGCTGTTTTCATAGTGCATGGGGTGTCTGGTGAGGGCTGCAATACCTGGAGAGGCATAACCAGGGCAGAAATTCCTTCTTCAGTTGCCTTTGAGTGTCAAGTTGAACACATTTTAGGGGTGTGATGTAAGAAACTGCCTTGCAAAGGTCTGGAGGCAGGTGCAGTTGGGCTCTTCTCTAAAGGAACAAGCTACAAGACAAGAGGAAATAGCCTCAAGTGTCCCCAGGGGAGGTTTAGGTTGGACAAGAGGAACAATTTCTTCCCCTTGAGGGTTGTCCAGGGCTGGCCCAGGCTGCCCAGGGCAGTGGGGGAGTCCCCGTGACCCCTGGAGGGGTTTCAAAGCTGTGGAGCTGTGGTGCTGAGGGACTTGTTTTAGTGGTGAACGTTGCAGTGCTGAGTTAATGGATTGTCTCAGTGGTCTTCAAGGTCTTTTCCAAACCAAGCAATTCCATGATTCTATGAAGCTGAACAATTTGCTGGGGTCACTCTCATTGTAAGGTGCTCTCCCTGAGGGCTGGCAGCCAACATTTGTGTTCTGTCATTTGAATTAATGATACCAAACTGAGCCTTCAATCCCACTGATGCTAAACCCTGAGCTGGCGTAGGGCTGGTGACTAGCTTCTGCTTCTCAAGGGCTTGCCAAAAGTGGAGGGATGCCCTTTGGAGACGGAGGACACTCTGTGGGCACCGTGGCTCAGAACCTGGTGTGCTGCATCCAAACCACTGCTCAGCCACACTTTCCTGCAAGGGGCTGGTGTAAGCTCTCTGTCCAAAAGACAGATCCTAACCAGCACCCATAGCTTCTGGCTGAACAGCTGGTATTTTGGGGGTTTTAGAGGATTTTGGTGTTAAACTTTCCCAGTGTATAAAGATGTGATTGTGACCTCTGTCCATCTCTCTGGCTGGGCTTTTCTCTGTGGCTTCCCTCCACAATATCTTGCAGTCTTTTAGAACCTCTGTTTTGGTGCTGCAGACTAGAAAATTTCTATTTTTTTTTCCCACTCTGAAATCCTCTGATGGTTTCTAGTGGATGCAGGATTTCCAGCTGTTTTCTCTCCATGAGGAGGACACTGTCACAGGGATGAAGAGAGGAGTGGATGTGTCTTCAGGTGGTGGTGGATGCAGTAGAAAGTGCTGTGTGAAGCTGTTGCTTCCTCCATTCTGCAGAAGAACCCCCTTTCTTTTATGAATGGAGAGGAGAAGCTGCTCTGTCCCAACAAAGCAACACCTCTTTGGTGCTTCAGGGGCTGCTTCCACAAGCATTTCTTGGTCCTTTTGGTCATTTGTGAGCAGGGCCCATGACCTGTGAGCCTAGAGTTGACTAGACTTTAACAGGCAAACAGGGTAAGGAGATGCTCTCCCAGCTTGGAAAGACTGTCCAAAATCCAACATGGTCACTAGGAGACACTTCTGGGAATGGGATAAGAGCAGAGTGGACCTGATGCCTAGACCATCAGTTTCCATCAAGAAGAAGATGAAGTATTCGTGCCAGAAGTTGTGTTGGGATTGTCACCTTGAATTGCTGTGGAAGATCTCCCACCTTTGCATGTGTTTAACCCCTTTCTGATCCCCTCAGTCTCCTTGACCCCTCCAGATCTGTGCCATCTGTGCCCAAGCTGCACCAAGGCAATACCTGGACCATATTCTAGCGCCACAAAAAAAAGCAGAAGGAAAAAAACTGAGCAGAAAAAGGAGCAAAAGTCCCGCTTTTGACACAGGAGATTAAATAATTAGCAAATGTGGCAGGAAAGATGATGAAAAACAAGTGCAATGATTCATGTTTTATGTCTCCTACTGTACAGAACACTTTAAAGTGTCAGACAGCACGACAGTCACTCTTTAAAGCCAATTAAAGTTTTATAATAAATAGAAGCTTTTTTTTTCCCTTTTCTTTTTTTTTTTTCCTTTTTTTTTTTAATCTCTCTCTGTGTAGTGAAGATGTGTTGTTGTGGCTTGCTGGAGAGAGCCTGGCAATGCCTTTGCTCAAAATCCACAAACAAATGGCTACCTGCTTTTCAAAAGCCTCTTTTATGCCAATTATTTACCTTCCTTAAATTGAGCTTCGGTGGGGAAAGTAACCTTAATAATATGATAGTTTTTCACTGTGCTTTTCCCTCAAGGAGATTGCTGCCAATAACCTGGCGAGGGTAGGGAGAGGGCTTCCTTTTAATGGTTGGACAAGGTGGTTGTGGAGCTGGGAGATCAGCAGAGCAATACGTGAGCTGGGAGCAAATTTTGGGAGCCCTATTGCCAGGGAATTCATTTGGCCGAGAGCAGGTTGCTCTAAGCTCTGCAGGTGAAGGTGGGCTTGGAGGTCAGATGAGGGTCCAATTAAATGAAGCAGGGTCATTTTGTGGGCTAGGAGAGCAAAGGCTGCAGGATGCAAGGGAGAATGAGCTGGAATCTATTTTCTTTGTGCACCGTATACCCCGGGGAGACCGATGGGTTTTGACCTCTTGGATTGGCACTACTGGAAGACACTAAATTGGGAGCAGCTCTGGTGGAGGCTCTGCTGAGGGGGCAATGGGGACTATGGTTATTGTAGCCTTTTTTCCTTCACCTCTAAGTTTCCCATAGGCAACGTGGGTATGAGAAATGAGCCGCTTGCACCAGACTCATTTTGCCAAAATCCTCTTTGGCCGCTTCGCAGCGCGTTGCTCTTTTGTCTTTGCATTAGTGGTGCTTCTTGACAAAGAAAAGGGATTCCCCACCGCTTCAGACCCTGGGGTGAGATCAGGTTCACAGCTCTGAATAAAAAGATCTTGCTTCCCCCAAGCCCAGGGAAGAAGCCTTGGCTGTGACTGTTCTTTCAGCCACCACGGCCTCTTCATCTTCCTCTTATTCCATTTACTCCCCCATCAACGGCGCCGGTATTTGCGTATCTTTATCTTGCACATGCAAAAATACACCTCCAACCAATTGAAATTTTAATCCAATTAACATTAAAAGAAAATGAAAGGGTGCTGAAATTGGAGGTCCCCTTTGCTGTAGCCTCCAGTCCCCCTTGGCTGGAATCTCTCTGTGAACCTCATCAGTCTGTCGCCCGTCATTCCCAGAGCGGCATCACTTTTATGTTTTGGAGTGGGCAACTCAGATGCAGAAAAGCAGCTTCTTTGTCATATTTATCCTCAGCTTTATTTGGGAGACTGATAAAATTATTCCATAGCCTTCCAGCCAGAGGGGAGTTGGGAGGAGCAGTGTTCTCCCTATTAGGCAAAGATCCCTTTAATTGGACGGGGTGAATATTCACTCTTTAATAACGACGGGGCTCTAATCCTTCCTTCTGTGGCTGCACTCCCCCCTCCCGAATGGTTTTTAATGACCCGTTGACTAGATCATTAATACCACAAGTGCTGACACTGGTAGGAAATACGACAATCAAAGGGAGACCCTGAGAGGTCCAGGAGCAACAACAGTTTCCATCTCCCCTTTGTTGTGGAAAATGTGAGTGCGGGTGACTTGCAAAACCAAATCTGCACCGAGGGTTTTGGTCTCCTGCGATGGGCAAGGGGAGGGTTAACACTGGCAAATTGCAGAAGCTCAATTAGTTCAATTAGGAGCTTGGAAATTAAAGCAGCTCTTCCCGAAGCCCCGTCTAGGACCTTAGGCTCTGCCTGCAGGCTCAGAAGCACTCCCACACTGCCCTGGTCCCTGGGGCTTGCAGCTCTTGAGGGCAGCCTTCAAGAGGGAAGGTGAGATTCCCACCATCTTTAATCCCTCCTGGGCTGGAGGCACTCCATAGAAATCCATGATGTTACTCCAATGTCTTCTTGAAGGAAGAATCCGGTCCAGAGATTCTCAGCTGGGAGAAATTTCATAACTGGATCAGAAAGAAAATGGTAAATTTATTCTTTTCTTAATTTTTTCAGCATTCTTTTGAGTGCCTTCCCAATAGTGCACGAGCAATAAGCACCAGTCACATCTATCCATCCCCAACTGTAATTTTTGTGCTGTGTGACAGCACCTGCCTTTTAACAATCTCAGAAGGAGATGAGAATATTAACATAACAAATCTGTGGCTGTCCAGAGAGCACCACGTTGCTGGCATGTCACAGAACATCTACATCGAGTGCTACTAAGTTCCCACTGCTCTAAAACTACCCTGTGTATTAAGACCTAACAAATTCCTACCTGAAAAATGACTCAGCTGATGCAAGGAGCTGGTGTTGGCAATGTCTTTCTCTCCTTCCTCCTGTGGCATGTGGCATTTTGCAGCTTTTAGCCTCATGCTGGGGTCTTGGGAAACCCTTTGAGGTGACCGCGTGCCATGGGGCATGTAATAGGTGCTCTGCACCCTCCTGCATTAAAGCTGCCTGTGGTGACAGGGAGCTGGATATGACTAACTTGATCTTTTCCAGTGTTTTCAGGATTAAAATGGGAGGTTTTCTTCGTGACAGGGTTGTGTGTGTCTCTCTCTGGGTCTTCTGAGTCTATAACCTGCAGGGTCCTTGTGCTGCTGTGCTCTAAGCTCGTGTGCTCCAAGCAGCAAAAAAAAACCCATCCCCAACCTTCTTGCCACTTGCTGTCACATCACTGCATCCCTCTTGCTTTGCTCATGCAGCCAGGTCACCAACGGGTGTGAAGCAATAAATAAAAGGCAGGGACTGAAATAATGCATCTATTTGTCTTTAATTCAGTTTCCAGCTGGATCCAGTTTGCTGCGTGGCACTGTGGGCACAGATCTGTGGGGAAGGTGGCCTGGGGATGGAGGAGAACAAGCAAGGGAAAGGGAGTAGGGGAAGGTGCTGGTCTACCTTACATTACTACACCCAGGAGAGAAAAGCTGCTCTCCATGCCATGGGGTAACATCCCAGCAGGGCTCCTGACAGCTGTGGATGGGAAGGAGAAGGGACTCATCTCTCTGGGTTACGTTGGATGAGTGAAGAGTGCTTGCCTAAGGTAGAATTTAACAAGAAATTGGGGGTTAATAACCTCCAAGTCCTGGCTATTCTGGGAATACTAGCTTCAATTTTCCTGTCCCTTCCCATTTAATTTAGACCAGGGTACCACCAACCGAGGTGCCCCAGATTCATTCTCTTCCTGATGCAGCACAGGGTTGGGTCAGAGCTGTCATCTTCTGCCAGAGAGATACAGGATACCACTGTGGTGAAAAAATATCTTCACTCCTAAGCTTTCTTTTTCTCTCTTAACTTTCCACCCCTAAATGATTAACTTCCCAGGCCCTTCACACTGCAGACAGTGTTCGTGCAGTTTTTATTACCTGAGCTGCTCTGGGAGAGGAAGTTCTGTACCACTGGTGAACCACACATCCCTCCAGCACATCTCAAGCGACCGCCTGTCTCTCCCTTCACTCTCATCCAGGATGTCTCCTTCAGCCACTGCAGGAAGAGAGGCAGACTCCTTGCAAACCACAAAAAGAAGCTTTTCCCTTCCTATCCATCCTTTTCAGATGCACACGGCTGGCACCACCGTGATGCACGTTGCTGCAACCCCTTTTGTTGGCCCAGCGTCCTGCAGTGCTGGATTAGATGCCATCTGGAGTCAGCCTGTTGGATGGTGTCATAGGTGATGTGATGTTGACACCTGGTTATCTTTCTGTGCCTCAACACAGTCATTAGATCAGCATCTAGTGAATGACACGGGACCTGGATGAGGAAATATGAACCAGGGAGGGGTGGCTGACACACTGGAATGTTGTGCCACCATCCAACAAGATTAGGCAGGCTAGAGAGCTGGGTGAAGGTGAACATCCTGAAGTTCAATAAGGGCAAGTGTAGAGTTCTGCATCTGGGGAGGGATAACACCAGGCACCAGTACAGATCAGGGGTCATCCTGCTGGAAAGCAGCTCCATGGAGAAAGACCTTGGAGTCCTAGTGGATAGTAGGTTAACCATGGGACAGGAAAGGGCCCTTGTGGCCAGGAGGGACAATGGTATCCTGGGGTGCATNTGGGACATAGCAAGTTCCACCTCAGCCTGAGGAGAAACTTCTTTGCTGTGAGGGTGACAGAGCCTGGCCCAGGCTGCCCAGAGAGGTTGTGGAGTCTCTTTCTCTTTTGACTTTCAGAAACCTGCCTGTGTGACCTGCCCTGGGTGATCCACCTTTGTCAGGGTGTACTCAATGATTTCTAGATGTCCCTTAAAAACCCTAACATTAAAAAAAAAAAGGGGTTTGCAAGAGCCCCTCAGCATCTGCTCTTGGTTACCATGGCGTGCACTGAGGTGTGTGGACTGGCAGGGCTGGAGAAGCTGAAATGTTTGGAGGAGTTTGAGCTTATGAGGTCTTACTGTGATGCCAGATTGATTTGTAATCACACCAATCTCCTCCCAGAGGCCCTCTGACCTTGAAGGAGCTGCTCATATTAATGCTTTCATTTTCCTGGAAGGTGTGAACCTCCAGGCTGGGGTTTCCTCTTGCTTTGTAAAATCAGGGACACCTCAAGGTGTCATATGGTCCAGCTATTGGGCCATGACACCAGCCAGGGGTAGCTCAGTGCTCAGGTATGTCTCCTTTTTGAGCTGCAGAAAACATGCTGTGCTTCTCGGGTCATCATCTGTTTTCAGGCTGTGTTTCTCCTTGTACACTTCTTATGAACATTTTATCCCTGAAAACAAACACATGGAAATTCACACGAACCTTAGTGTGGAGCCCAAAACAACACAAGGGACCTTCTCTGTGCAGAGTTCAAGAGGCTGTTTTGCTTCAGCCTTGAATGACCAACCCTTTCTCAGGGCAGAAATACGTTAGGACATCTGCACAGAACTTCCATCTCCAGGGAGCATAGGAAGGCATGTTCTTCCCTCCATAGAGCTGGAAACAATCCTGCATTTATCCATGGCTCCTGGATTCTGGCAGGCTGCTCCACGACAAGAAGCTCCCAACTGTGTCTACTTTGCAGGTGCCACACACTAACTGTCTGCAAGCACAGCCTTCCCATCAAGGGCTGCTGGATGGCCAAGAAACCCAGATGTCCTCAGCACGTGGTGGCTGCCCATGGCAGGCACGAGAAGTCAGACCTGTGCATGAGGAACTCATAGCCACGTTGGGCACTGCGGGATGCTAAGGAGTGACGTATACACCTCTTGGGGTCAAACTGGGAATCTAGAAGTCCCACTGGCTTGACAGACATGTTAGTGCTGCCATGAGTGTTGGAAGTCCTAAGAAATGCCACTATGGCTTGCTGTAATGTCACAACCCTTTTTGACCTCTGGCATCCTGAAATGCTCCTGCCTGGGTAGCTGTGCCAAAATAGTTCCTCTCCTGCCAGGAGTACAATGAAGAACACACACGAGTCACCTCCATGGTCTCTCTGGGACCCTGCTCCCCCAACCATGACTGGTGGGGTCTTCTTGGTAAAGGTGTTCTCTCACACATGGTGCCTCTTTGGCAGTAAGATGAAAGGAGAGAATGGGCTGTGCCCTTGAAGAGCCCCTAGCAGAAAAACTGATCTCTGGGAGTAGTTATTGTAACTTTTTACAATACATCAAGACTAATAAAAGACCCAACCACATGAACAGGAGCAGCTTTATGAGCCAGTAGAGATTCTTTCTTGACTTATTTGCTTGATCTTCTTTCTGCTTTTGATGGCACTTTAATCCTCTCCCCTTTGCTAGGCCATGTTTAATCATAATCCATCAGTGACAGCACTTGAAAGCTCTTCTTCAGTCAGTGAAGAAAGCTTCGTCTTCAGTGCTGAGCACTGGGGGTACCAGTAGCAATGTTCAAATGTGATGGATGGAAGGAGTTCTGGGTGGTACCCACCGGGCAAAGGTTAAATTATGCTGATGGGAGGGTGTTTAATAGACCAGCAAAGGCATGTTCTGTATCCAGAGCTAAGCATCTGGCCTGAAATGTGTCCTTTGAGATGCTGGTGCTGATGCTGTATAGATGAGACTAGGGAAGCCCTGAGCACTGGCCCCAATATTTGCTATAAGCTAAGCCCAGCTTCTCCATCTTGATGCACTGGCTTTCCCCTTCTCAATGGATATTTCTTCTCCCAGCTTCTGTTTAATCCACTTGATCAGTTTTTTCTTGTCCTTCCTCTATTTGCCACGTCCTATCTTCCCCCATCCCCACCATCTTTCCCCTTTTCTTCACTTCCCTTTGCACTCTGACGTGTACCTTGTGGCCATCCCTTCTCTGATGCTGATCCCTCCGTGTCTTCATTCTTCTCTGTTCTATGATCCTATGGTCCTACAATTCTTCTCCCCCTCCCACATCCTTCCCTCAATCTGTTCAAGGCTCCATTCCTCTTGCAGACACTATCTCAGCTCTGGAACAGCACGTGACACTCCTGGCAGTCATTTTGAGTTTGGCTGCTGTCCCCAAGTTGTCTAAGGCACTTCTGAGAATGATGAGAAGCTGCTGCGTGCCTTCAAAGTCACAGCTAATTGCATTAACTCCAGATCACGTAACTCCCGTAGATGACAGTTGCCAAAATTAGGGGCAGTAGTGAAGTCTTATGGAAGATGATGGGAGTGATGTGCTGGATTCAGCATAAAGGAAATCCTGGCTGCTGTCAAAGGCATTGGTGGTTGGGTCTCCTACTTCTTCAGGATGGTTATTCCTTCCTACAGTGACTCCGGGGTGGGGCTGTTGGTATCGTAGAATCACAGAATGGTTGGGGTTGGAAGGGACCTTGAAAGATCATCGAGTCCAACCCCCCTGCCAGAGCAGGGTCACCCAGGGCAGCCCACACAGGAACAGAGCCAGGAGGGGCTTGAAAGTCTCCGGAGCAGGAGACTCCACAACCTCTCTGGGCAGCCTGGCACAGGCTCTGTCACCCTCACAGCAAAGAAGTTTCTCCTCCTGTTGAGGTGGAACTTCCTGTGTCCCAGCTTATACCCATTCTTCCTTGTCCTATTACTGGGTACTACAGAAAAAAGCCTGGCCCCTTCCACTTGACCCCCACATAAGATCCACCTCACAGTGCAGACCTATCTCACTGCTTCTGTTCTGCTTCTTCCTGTTCCCTACGGGTCTTTGAAAACTCTCTCAAAGCCCAAGCCACTTGCACCAGAGGCATCTTGTTGTTAAACGCTGACTCTGAGAGCCTGCTTCACTCACCTCTGTCCCAGTGCTGCTCTATTCCCCAATCTGCAGAATTTAGGATGAAATTCATCCACCTCCACCAAAAACTTGAGGTGATTTGGACTAATATAATTACCCTCACCTTGTGTCCTTGACACTGAAGCTGTAGCTGGGAGCTTTTTTTTTTCTGTAGCCAGTCTCAGAAGATCAGCTCTTGTGTTTTCCTCCCCCGATGGAGGATATTAACAATATCTGAACTTGAGAACATAGCATTCTCTGGGGAGGTCACACAGTAAGGTTCACATAAGGTGGTACCCTTTTTCTTCAAGATCATTGATGATTCTTCCGTCTGGAGCCTTCCTCTAACTTGAGAGCAAAACGAGCAGCCACAATGCACCAGGAGATCTAAACTCAGTTCTTGCAGTGCTGAAATAAAGCCTGTGATCCCCTGGTCCCTGTAGCTAGAGGGCAAAAAAGTCACAGCTGGAGGGATCGGGAATAAGAGAGGATTTTATAAGGTCTCATACAGCTCTGCTTCAATTGATATCTGTAGCAGATACTAATTCACACCCAAGCAGCACAAAATCCTGTGGTCTAATTTGGGCTCAGAAGAGACGTGAAAATTAAGAGACAAGAATTAAATATATCTCTTGGCCATCTGATTGAGTGGCTTCGATCCTTCCCTGCACTCCTATTGCTCCCTTTGGAGGAGCCCAGAAGAGAGCTCGTTGCTAGTTTAGCTCTGGCCCCATGAGAGGACCCAGGAGAACTGGTAAATCTCATCCACTTCCAGGTCACCTGGGGTCTCTGGGTCCTGCAAAGCAGGATGACTGGTGGGAAATACATGGAAGGAGGTGGTGCTCAGGTGTTCACACCTCATTTCTATTCACCCTCTTTGGAGACTATCCACAAAAGATTTTTTTTCTGGAGGACACATCACTCTGACAGATGATTTTTTATGGATACAACAGTTCATGCTCATTTTTGCCATGAGGCTGGACTCTGAAAGGGCAGATAATCTGGTCAGACAGGGAAGTTGTAAGCCAGGGACCATGCACTCAATCAAAAGAGCTTGGAGTTTGTTGATTATTGCTGCATCTATAGCAGTTGCATCTGGTGGATGGTTGTGTTTTCAACCCAGGGAGTTTATGATTGAGATATTCAAAGCCACTTAACAGATTTAAGAGAAAGGGGTAAAAAAAAGAAAAGAAAATCAAAATGTAAGGAAACCTTTCCTGCTAGTTTGAAGGAAAATTATTTTAAATCCCCTAATCGGCTCTGAGATGAATCTCTGAGCAGTGTGGTCAAGGTCACCCAGGGAGTGTGTCACAAGGGGGTTGCTAACCTAGATCTGTGGGGCTCCAACCAGACAGCATCCCCTATTCACCTGGCTTAGGGAACAAAGAATCCCTCCCAGTGGTTCACTCCCCAGCTGGGGAGGACCCATAACAACCCTCCTCCCGCCAGTTTGCAGGGCCACCCCCATCATCATCCACTTGTGGTCCAGCTGAGAATAAACTAAAATAATAATAAAACCCCCTCAAAAGACTAAATCTACAGAAGGTAGATGTAACTATTTGCTTAGCTTTCCGTGTAGAAGGTGAGAAGAGAGGCAGTGACTGTGCTGGGTGGGCTGAGCTGTTTGTGGCTGTGAACACCACTCTCATGTCTCCCACGTTTTCCAGCCAGACAGCTCAAGTCTGTGTTAATCTCCCTTCCACGCATAAGCCTTTCCAAATCCCTGGCTTCACAATCCCTAGGTGCTGAGAGATCCCCCTTGTTAGAGAAGGGAGAACTGAGGTGCAGGACTTGCAGGGTGCAGATGGGAATGCTTGATGATATTTCCCAGGGTTTTGCCTCTAAAAGCTCACACGCAGAGCTCGCTGATCAATAGTCAGAGGCACAGTTACTGCTGCAAGGTCTAAATTACTGATTTGGTGTATGTAGAGTGGACCAGGGATATAAATAGCCTGGTGGGTACAGTTGTGGAACCCGAGCTCTGCTCCTGGACTCTGTTTCCATTGAGGGCAGGGGATGGGGATGCTTTGGAGGGAGGCTTTTGGAAGGTGACTCCCCGTTCTCCTGGTGACTAAGAGCTGCAAACTGATAACAGCAGATTCTTTCCAGCATGAAGCAGACTGAGGCATGTCAACGATGCTCGGAGGTGATGTGAGGGCATTTCATGCCAGGGGGTTTTCAGGCAGTGCCTACTGTACTGTCACATGGAGACAGAGCTGTTTAGCATCTATATCAGGCCCTGGGAGGTGAAGCTTCTGCATTCGATTCTGCCACGGTCTCTTGGCATGTGGGGAAGGTCAGTCAGTGTGGTTTACTCTGCATTAATACTCCAGAGATACAAGGGAGTCTCTTTACTGTATCTCTTTCATTTTTTTTCTCAAGGGTACTCATGAATGTTTGAAAAGTGCCACGAGATCCTTTTGTGTGGACTGAATCCTCCCAAGCTGGCACTGCCAGATGAATTGTAAACAGGGAGAGCAGAAAATGTAGTTTATAAGGGAGAGATTTGAAACTTCAGGTTTAAGGAGGGGACTTGTGATGTGGTTTTGAGCCACGATGGGAAAATCTCAGAGGGTTTATTAAGTGTTCAAGACTCACCTCTTCTCTGGTGGCACAGGAGCCTTTGGGATATTTGCTGGTGAACTGAATATACCCAGTTTGCTTCTGAGATTTTTAGGTCTCCCTCGAGCCAGATTTCACATCTGAAAAGTCTTTCTCATGTGCTCAGATGGCCCAGCTTCTGGCTGCGATGGAGCTGTGAAGAAACTGTGAAAGGAAAAGCAAGGGTAATGGATTGGTTTAGAAACACTCTCGTGAAGAGGAGGCAGCATTGTGGGGAGGAAAAGCTCTGATTTCACTTCTCATCCTTTGGGCTTGGGCAGCCTCTGCAAAGACATCACTGCCTTAGCCTGGATGTGACTTCTTGATGTCTTGTGTCTTCCAGTGCCATCTGGCCCACGTTTGGCTCAATACCTCCAGGGGTTTACAGCAAACTAGAGATTGGCTGGGCAGAGCTTCAGAGGAATCACATCTTGGTCTTTGACAAGCTGTCCTCGGAAAGGAAATCCCACAGCTTGCAAAACCCTGATACCTTTTGTAAGTGCCACAGTCGTGTCATGTGGACAAACTGACACAACTGACTCGTACTTCTTGAATCTGCCCAGCCAGCCTCTCTGGCCACGTGGAGCACTGGCAGAGGAGGAGGGACACTTAAAAGGGGGTTGACCAAACCAGTCCAAATGCCACTGAGTGGGAGGAATGAAGCCTTGGACCAGGAATGGATTAGGATTATGTGTCTTCTCCAGACATTTCGCCATCGTCATTGCCCTGAAATTCACTCTCCACCCTCTGTCCTTTTTTTTTGAATCTTTTTGCTTCTTTTTTCAATCTGAAGTCCATTTCTCACCTCACTCCAGCCAGAGACACAGAAATGTCATCAGGCACAGTGGCTGTTTCAGAGGGAAAAAAGAAAAAAAGGAAGTGAAAAAAAATATCACTGGCTTTACTGCTGTTTCAGAGCTAGAGCTCAGGAGAGGCAGGGTTAGACAGGGCTCACATCTGAAACAGGAGCCAGGCTGGAGGGAATTCCATCCTTTTTTTGGTCCTACATGCTTCCTTGCTGACCTGGGCCTGACTTCTTCCTCCCTCCTGATGTTTGCTGACTTCTCTCTCCTCTTTTACTATGAGAGATTTAAGGACAGCTCTTTAACATGCAGCATCACCAACTATTGGCTTCCTTGTGATCTGGTCGTGAAAATCTTTAGTAGATGGTTGGACTTGATGATCTTGAAGGTCGGTTCCAACCTTAAATATTCTATGATCTGAAAGTGGTCAGGACAGGGACTTTTCCCTAATTTCTCATGTGCCTCCCCCCCAGACTGGGTCTCCATTCCTGCAGGACCTGCCTTGTCTGCAGTCCTGTCTTTGGCTTTCATTCTGCATTGGCTGCTGTCCAACCACTCGCACCAGGTCCAGCATCACTGGGACAGGCTGCCAGAAACAATCCTCAGATCTCTCTGGTCTTAAGTTAATTCAGTGCTCTCAATGGATTAATTTCACAGCTAAAGACAGATACGGAGAACAGTAATTACCTCTCTCCCACATGTATCTCTTTCCCTGAGACTGCACATGATTTTTGCATTGCAGAAAGTTTCTCGGTGGCTAAACTCCTGCTGTGCTGCCTAATGTAGGAAAGAAAGGAAAAATAGAAAGAAAAAGATAGAAATAAAAAAGGAAAAAGGAAAGAAAAATGAAAAAAAAAGGGGAAAAAACAGGAGAAAAAAGGGGAAATAAAGAAAAAAGGGAAAAAAGGAAAAAGAAAACTGAAAATAAAAAAGGAAAGAAGAAAGGTCCAAGGCATTACTACACACAAGGTAGGAATCAAAATGGGGAGAGAACCTGCACCTCAGGTTACCTCCAGTTGGAAATCTCACCATAAAGCCCCTTCCCAGCTTGCTTCTTTGTGTACCTGGACCCTCTAGAGCAAGCAGTTTATACCCAGACACAGTCTGGGCATCTCAGCATGAGACTTGAAACCTGCTCTGGTCTGAAGAACTCCCAGTGTGGAGACGACAAGGGGACCACCAGCTCAGCTGCTTGGGAAAACCACTCTGCTTTGCTTTGCCAAACATCCCGGGGTCTGCATTCCTCTGCCTGGGTTGGGGCACCAGCCTCCCAGCTCACTATGTAACTGTGGCCCACCCCTTGGTGCGTGGCCAGGTGGCCCCACAGAACTGAGCCCAGGCTACTTGGAGAGCGAGGTGCTGCTGCAAGTGACTCTCCTTCCAGGCACACGAGCAAGAGGCTGTTTTTAGAAGCAAGCAGATGATGTATTAATTAGAAACAGGGCACGAGCCATCCGGGTTGGTTTCAAGTGTCTCTCCTTTCATCAGGACTCAGATGGTAAGAGAGCTCACTAGCTGGGGAACAGAGCGTGTCCTTTTGTTGGGAGGAACAAAAGTCCCACAGATAGAGCTGGGAAAAGAGCACTGGGGCTGGAGGCAAATAAAGGCCACATTGGTTTTAGCAGCTGTGTGGGAGGAGGAGGAGAAAGCTGGAGTTAAGACTTTGAGTTTGGTGGTGGAACCTTGAGAGTGCCAGCTTGCGATGTTGGACTTGGTCCTTTACATCAGGGCAGGTCCTTCACATCTGCCCTTGGACCAGACAGCTGGATGTTTTCATGAGGTTATTAGTCAGACCTGATGATCTGAAGGGTCTGGTCCAAACTAAATGACTCTTTGACTCCACTCTATGATTCTGTGATTCGTAGAACCCATCACAGCTCACAGCAGCATCTAGCATTAGTGGATGGTGCTGGGTTGTACGTGAATGTGGGGTTTGCCAAAGCTGTTATTCCATCCCCAGGAGGGGAAAAGCTTCCTGTGTCTGTTTTGCATCTCAGTTTTGGCTGGTGAGTTTGACTTTGTCCTCCCAAATTGCTGATGCTACCCAAAGGCAAGCATAAAATAAGTCAGGGTAGGGAGGGGGTCCAGACTTTACCCAAATCTTAAGCTTGGATCCTTTTAGTGGCTGCAGATTCATCTTTACTTTACATGTTTAGCAGATAAACCCCAAGTTTTCTTTCAAACCCATTATCCTGGTGCCTCTCCTGAGGTCTAAATAGTATTGTGACCTTTGAAGGTCCCTTCTAACCCAAACCATTCTATGATTTTATGATTCTTTGTAGGAAGGGGCCAGCTGGGGAATCCTGCATATCACAAAAAGAGGAGAAAAAAATTGCTTAAATTGCTTCACATTTCAATTGTCCATCAGCAAGGGAAGTGAAACAATCTTTCTGGGCTCTGTTTACAGCCTTTTGAATTAAGTGGGAAACTCTTGTTACTTGGGGAGGCTCCAGGGAATACGTAATTTTCTTGCAGCAAGCTTGAGTGAGTTTATTTTGATCCCCAAAAGCATCCCCTCCTCCTTCAAAGGCCAGCATCCACCTATCACTCCCTTCTTCTCCCCCAGTGCCTTTCACTCTCTTTCACATTGGCCATATGAGTCCCATTAAAGTCTCAGATTTCCCCCCGTGGTACCTGCAGGGAGGTTTCCAAACATAATTTTAAGTCCTGTGGTTGATAAGAAATTTGTTGGCAGACCCCACAGAAGAAAATAAGGAGAAAGAAATTCCTCCCTTACACCCAAGTCTTCCTGGTGAAGGGTTTGGCACCTGGATGAGGTGAGGATGGTGGTTCCCATGGGCAGCTCTGGCAAGTAGAGAAGGGGAACAGAAAGTCACCAGGGAATGAAGAGAGCTGTGATCCTTTATAGTGCAAATTCAGGCAGAGCCCCTTGATTTATCCCATTCCTGACTAAAAAGGCAATTCCATTTCCATGATGGACTCAGGCAGGTAGAGAAGCTTTCCCTCTGCAGTCCAGACCATTGAGCTGCTGTCTTTCACAAGCCCTCACTTCACTTTGCCCTGAACCACGTGGTGACACGAACTCCATTTGGCCCCCTTCAGATGGGTCACTTGCTCCATCCTCATCCTCTCCCCAGTGAGCTGCACAAACCCTTTTCCCTCCTTGCTTTGCACATTGCTCTTTGGGACAACTACTTTTCTCTCATTCTGGAAGCTGATGGAGAGGACAATAAGTACGTCTGCACTTTCAAAAAGAAAAACCCCCACAAAACCAACCCAACCAAAAATGAAAACACCCAAAGCAGATAAAAAAGAGAAATCTGTGCTGGAGAGAAGTGAACTGAAGTTTCCCATGCAGAGAAGCAAGCAGCTCTGCAGCTTTCTCTCTGCCAGTGTAATCAGAAAGGCATTTCTTTTTTTTTTTCTTAAAAGAGACTGCATATCAGCACTTAAAAAGGGAAAATAAATTATGAGGAGTGGAGCTGGAGGCAGGAATTATCTTCTAGCAAAGGGGAATGAAGCCGGCAGCTCCATTTAGTTAATAAGTTTTCACAAAGAGGGTGTGCTTGAGAGCTTTCTATGAGCTCCTAAACTGTCTGCCACTGGTTGAGGGGAGCTTCTAGAGGTGGTACCATGGAGAGTGAGTCACTTGGAGAGCAGGTGTTATTTCTAAAACAAAGATTATGGTTTATGGAGTTGCAATTACAGAGGGTTTGGGGTTTTTTTTTCCAGCAGTGTTATTGCTACTGCTGTTGGCTTCTGTATTCAGGCAATGTTTGGGTTTCATTTCGAAGGAGAAATTGATGATGCAGTTTTTAGCCCTCTGATGAAATTCCACTCTCATATGGGCCTTACCTTCTACTGCTTCTTCTCTTTTACTCCCCTGCCTGGGTGCTGGACAAAAAGCAGCCCTAGGGCTTGCCAAATTTAATGAAGTTTCACCCAGCCCTCGGTGTATTATTATTTATAGAAGCTTCTTAAAAGGAGAACTCAGAACTGATGTTCACCAGAGCAGATGTTCTTTAGAGAAGGTCGTTGTATGCAGAAAAGATCTGAAATACCTGTTACTTTGAGGGAGATTTTAGGGCAGATGTTGGTTTTTATGGACCCAATCCTGCTGTCTCCAATTTTATCCGAGTAGCTTCATCCCTGCAGGTCAGCTTGCAGTTTGCAGGGGGGGAGGAAAACACAGCTGGGCTTTGGTGTTCCCAAACCACAGCCGTTTGGAGAAAACAGATCTGATTCTTGAGGTTTTAGCCCACATCCAAGCAACTGCATCCCACAGGGCTCTGGCAGTGCATGGCCAGGGAGGGAATGGGAGGGAGAGGTGGGTGATAGCCCTGGCACTACTGCTTGCAGAGAGCTTTGAGGAAAGAGAGTTTAGTCAGGCTTGGAAAATCAAGTTCCTAAGAGTGGAGATTAAAGTGTGCTGCATTCAGGGAAGGACTCTCCCGGCTGTGCCGACACTGCAGGAGCTCTGTTGCCAGCAGTCAAATCCTCACAGCTTCCAGGAGTTCTGCCAGTTGCAGTCTACTCTTGCTTGTAAGAGAGACCTGAAGGTGCCTGAGAAATCCTAAGCAACACCCAGTTCCTAATGGTTGATTCCAGTTCAGTGGCACCAAGCCTTTTACAACTGATAACGGGGCTTCTCGCTGCATTCAGCTGGAAAAGTGGAAACCAGATGGCAATAAAGCTGCTACCTGCTTCTGCCAGGCTTGGGGAGCTGGTTCTCTGCATTAGGCACAGGGGCACACAGCCTGTCTTGAGTGCATCTGGACTCTGCTGCTGTTGTTACTTTGGCCAGAGATTAAATAGCTGGATCCTGGGCTAGTGCATTATGCTGCCTTCTACCTCCTATAGCTGCTGGTCTGTTTCTGAGTCTTAAGGAGGTCAAAATAAAATATATTTTCCTTTTTCATGTGTGCTCTTACCCCAGGGGTGAAGTTTGTCCACATGACATAATCCACCTGCCTAGCTGATGTGACCTCAGCACAGTCAAGCATCCAGAGAGAGCCGTGTTGGTCTGTGTATGTGAACACATGTGTATGCATGTATGTATGCATGTAGGTATGGGTTCTTCCTCCAGGTTTTCATAAGAGCCAGTCAAAAATCATCTGTCCAAAATAGCTTCCTTCATTTTAATATTGTTTTCAGCACAAGGCCAGTTCTTTTACTGAGCTGCTTCTATTTTCAAAAGAATGTGGACTATGCAGAGGCTTCTGGTATTTCTATCAAAAGTACAGAAGGAAAGGAAGAAAAAAAGAAGGAGAAGAATACTGAGAAAAACCCGATAGCAGCTGAGAGTGCTGATGGCTGTGGTTTGTTCCTGTGTCCTCATTTACTCCAGGAACAACATCCTCCAATGAACTCTTTCTCCATTTGCTAGAGGATGACACAAAACAGTGTTTCCTACCACTCACTGTGATGTGCCATGAGGGACAGTGTCCATCTGGAGACTTTAGGCTGCAGGGGGGCATGGAAAGTCAAGCTATCTAGAACTACAGGGTTCAATGAGCTGTCTTGGTAACAGAGGAACATTTTGTTGGGGGGATTTCTCTGGATATTTGTCTCCCTATCACATGCCTCACATCTTCCAGCTGAAATCTGTTCTTGCCATGTGTTTCTCAGCAAATCCTTTTGCCTCCCTCTGCTTTCTGTAACCCCCTTGTAAAAATTGGGTCAGGTCCCAGAAAACCTAAATTGTCGGGTGATGTCTCCATAGGGCACAGTCATCCCACCCCTTTGCAGTCCACAGGGAGGAGTGGGAATATCTGAACAGCCAACCAGCTCATCCCAGTGTCAGCAGCTGAAGGAGCTTAGGTAGACCATACCCAGCAGTTGCCCATTTGTCTGTTGTGTGTTGAGGGAGCAGGTGAAGAAATGCACATTGGAGTCTGTGTTTAGTGTCGCTGGATGTAGCTGAGAGGTCTGATGGGGTCACTGAGGGGTCTGGGAGCACTGGGCCAACTTGCTCATGATCAAACCACCAGCAAGAACTGAGAAGGAATGAGCCTCACGCTTTCCTGCTGGGGACCAAAAGCCAGGGGACCATTTCCACTGCCCCACCTGGTGCACAGCTCCACTTTCATTTCCCCTTTTGGCTCCGTGGCCCCAAGCTGAGCTGCTATCCTCAATTTCAGAGCCTCTGAGACATGCCCAGGCTTTGCACACAGAAACAAGGCAAACCCTGACGTTGTCCAGAGCTGGGATGAAGCTTTTTCCTCTGATTGCCTGCAGTCTTCCCTCAGCCTAAAAAGACTTCTATTCTCCATGCCCCGGTGACCTGGCCTCAGCACCTTTGCTGCAAAAAGCATCTCAAGTATTGATTGGGAACATGATGAGGCCACTTTCCTGCCTGTCTGTTTGCGCGCACGACACGTACACGCGCACACATTGACATGCAAGCTTTCCAGTTCTGGCCTTAACCTGGGCATTTACAATTCCTCTCGTGCTCCTTGTGCTTTCTTCTTAAAGAAGGCAAATAAAAGTGTGAATAATCAATTTCCTAACTGGAATTAAACCCAGCTCTAGTTAAAATAAAAGAAAGCGTGAACCAGCATGTAAAGTAGGATAGAGAGGTTATCTGGGCTCCAATTAGTATCCTGATCATGTAGGAGAACAATTAATGTGGGCATGAGAATGATTAAGCAGAAGGTAAATTACACAAAACACGCCCATTCAGCGAAGCAGGTTGGCTCCTGGATGGGGCTGGTGGGATAGTTTTCCTGGCTCAGTTGAAACAGGGCAAGGAGCACCAGAAAGGATGTGGTTTCTCATTTTGCTCAGAGCTATGGGCCAAAATAGGGTGATTAAAGATCTGGTCTCCTCTTGGCTTTTTATTCAGTCCGAATAAAGGAAGAATTGGTTTAAGTGAGATCTTTAAAGGGAGGCTCTAAGTCCTCTTGCTTCACAGGAACTCATGTGGAGCATGATGTGGCTGCTAGACCAGGAGCTGGGAGTGGGGTTTTGTGGCTTGTGTGACTCACCACTAAACCTTTCCTGGGGCAAATCTTTCCCTTTGATTCCTCTCCTGGGTAGAGCAACAAGAATAATGGCTCCTTGTCAGCTTGGGAAGCTCTTTGAAATATTCCTGGAAAAACTAGGAGACAAATTGGAAGCATTAGGGCAGCTATGGCCAACCAGCTTGTCTTGGGAACCTAAGGGATGCAGGAGGATGGGTGTCCCCAAGCCCTTTGTGCAGCTGCTGCTGCTGTGGTGGCTGAGCAAGCCCTGGGTTGGTAAGAGAGGCCATGAGAGCTGTGAGCAGGAAAGATCAGTCCAACCATAAAAGAAAAAACGGTGCAACAGGAGTTGTTTGTCTGCTTCTCCGTGTAGAAGATTTCCAAGGTCTCTCAAGTGAGACTAGGTAATGGATTTTGAAGGTGATCTCGAATATCAGAACGAATCTGCTCATTAAAGTCTCCGTAGCCAGTAGAGCAAATCACAGCAGACGCCTTCCAGGAGTTTTGACAACAGACATCAACCATCAACAAGGATAAAATAAGGACAAGTCAAAGGCTACCATTGATTCTAGGAGCCTTCGAATTAAATCCTTGTTGGCCCACTCAGCTTGTGGAGCTCAGGACAGTTTCAAAATGCTTGGGGTTTTTTTTTGTCTGTAAGGCTCAGTGATATATATCCATTAAAAAAAAAAAAAAAGAAAAAAAAAGCCCAACTCTCCCTGTAATCTATAAACAGAGAAAGGGCAATAGAAACAAAGGGGTAATGGGAGAAGAGCGTGTGCAGGGGGAGCCACTCCACTGGTATTTCTCATGAAAGAGGGTTATAAATGGAGAATAAAGAAGAGATTGTGTTTAGGAAAGAAACATTAAGAAGTGATAATCAGCAAGAGCCTAATCCTTAAGTGTAAAAGTTCTCCTAACGAGGGCTTTGTATGCTGGAAGAATATTATCTCAGTGCTGTCAGTTGGAAGGTAAAAACCTACTTTGGTGTGATTTAAAGAAAAGCCATGATTTTATAGTCTCCCACATCTTCCTCATTCTAGTTTTTGGTTTATTTTGTTAATTGGAATTAAATTTTCCTCAGCAGATCTGGAAAACTTTCACAATAGCACAACTCAGATAAATCAGCAGAAAACACCCTGCAAGTAGCTGAAATCAGCCAGCCTCGTCCTACCACCCTTGCAGAACAAGTGCAGAAAGTAGCTCAGCTCCAGAGCTGCAGGTAGGGTAAATTCTGATGTAGAACTTGCAATTTTACAGCCTGATTGTTTGCAACTTTCTCATCATTTATCACTCGTTAGAGTGTGAGTCAGACTGCCTTGTTCTGGGGTTGTTCTCAGCCATGGGTTTACATGGGCTCTGTGTTGCTAGGCTCTGGAATTGAAAGGGACCTTTTCTTCTTCCCAGGAATTGGTCTATCTCCTTTTCTTTGCTGCATTTGAGGTCTCTGTGCAGACCCTGCTCATATTTTGCCATGGGCCATTGCTAGGTGGTTGGTCTCATGGAATCATATGGTGTTGTAGGGGTTGGAAGGGACCTCTGGAGATCACTGAGTCCAACCCCTCTGCTAGAGCAGGGTCACCCAGGGCAGCCCACACAGGAACAGA
>VWZY01011183.1:177694-191630 GCA_013399075.1 Chloroceryle aenea
TTAGCACTCGTTAGAGTGGGAGGCAGAGTGCCTTGTTCTGGGGTTCTCAGCCACGGGTTTACATGGGCTCTGTGTTGCTAGGCTCTGGATGTGAAAGGGACCTTTTCTTCTTCCCAGGAATTGGTCTATCTCCTTTTCTTTGCTGCATTTGAGGTCTCTGTGCAGACCCTGCTCATATTTTGCCATGGGCCATTGCTAGGTGGTTGGTCTCATGGAATCATATGGTGTTGTAGGGGTTGGAAGGGACCTCTGGAGATCACTGAGTCCAACCCCTCTGCTAGAGCAGGGTCACCCAGGGCAGCCCACACAGGAACAGAGCCAGGGGGGTCTTGAAAGTCTCCAGAGCAGGAGACTCCACAGCCTCTCTGGGCAGCCTGGGCCAGGCTCTGTCACTCTCACAGGGAAGAAGTTTTTCTTCCTGTTGAGGTGGAACTTCCCAGGGCATCACTGCCAAGAGCCTGGTCCCTTTTCCTTGCCCCCCACCCTGCAGAGATTTGTAGACATTCATCAGCTCCCCTCTCAGGCTTCTCTTCTCCAGGCTGCACAGCCCCAGGGCTCTCAGCCTTTCCTCAGCACAGAGATGCTCCAGCCCCTTCAGCATCTTTGTAGCTCACGGCGTCTCGCATGGAAGACTTTTATAATAATTTTATATGAGGTCAAATGGCAATGAGGAAGGCTGTGGACCATCAAACTCACAGGCCTTATTTAGTGACCTATGTAATAAAACTCCCCCATTTCCATTCTGAGTATCCCAGGAGAAGAGGAGGAAGAAAAAAAAAAGGGAAAAAAGAAGCCAGAAAGAGTTCTTTCAAAATTCATGAAAGAGGAAAGTGAGGTTTTGTTGACATTCATGTTTGATGAAGAGCAAGCAGGCAGGCAGGATGAGTTACTCCGTAAGCAAACACTGCTCTAGGCTGTATTCCACTCTTCCTGCTCAAATCAAGTGATCTAATTAGCTCTTGGAAACTTCAAAGCGCAGGGTGCAACAGCAGGGGTACCAGAGGTGAGATTCCTCTTTACCAGGTGGGCAGCGTTAGACTTTGGGGGAGAAATCTTAGATGGAGATGGAATAAGAGAGTCTTGGGGTAGCACTTTGTGGGTGGGAGAGGAGGGGGGTGATGTAAGGTCTGCACGACCTGCTGCAGAATCAGAGAGCGGAAAGGAGTTGATTTCATCCCTTGCTATTCCCGTATGAAGAATGAAAGGGCAGGGGATGTTAAGTAGAGTCCATTGAATTAGATTAAGGGAGATTAGCTCCTACTCTGTTGCTAGACTGGCAGATCAGTTGACCAGTTTTCACTAATTTTCCCTCTCGGGGTTCAGCGTTATCTGAGATTGATCGAAACCCTTGGAGCATTGTATCTGGAAGGCAACTGCCTCTCGGGTCTCAGATCTCACCGATGCAATTCTGAGTCTTGATGAGTTGCATCTTGCTCAACGCCCCTTCGGTTACAAAGCCTGTGTTCACTTGACACGGCTTGAAAGGTACTCATTCAAAAAGACTTTCTTCCTCACAGATGTAGTTTGAAACCAGAGCAAAGTCTGAATGAGATGTTTCAGTGGGTTGATGGGTGATGCAGTGGGCTTGGGATACCCCATTGTGTCTATTGATCTAGGAAATGGAAAAAAGGGATTTTAAGTTTCTCTTTGTTGGATAAGATTTTATTTATTTGTTTGTTTTGAAACCAAGGGAAGAGAAAGGAGGTTTTAGTCATTTTCCTTAGCTGTTGGCACATGAAAGTTCTTTCAGAGTACAACACGGTGTGAATTTAAAGGAAGTGAGTTTTTCCAGAAGCCAAGTCCTTAGAGAGGCAACTTTTTCACTGTTTTAATATAAGATGAGCCACTGGTTAATTCTTTGGGTTGCAGTTTAGGAGATCGAGGTGCGTTGTCCCCTGTCTGTGCCATGTCATCGTCCTTCCCTCTTTGCCCCTTTGCCCACCTGGTGTCTTCAAAACACTTAGAGATACATGACAGCCACGGGTGTTTGTTGAGGCTGTGCTTCTGCATTTGGAAATTACTGAAAAGATTGTTCAAGGCTCTTGTTTTCTGCACCATCTGGGTTCCCCTTCTTGCAGCTGCATGGAGGTGATGGAGGTGGTGGTGGTTTTCTCCAGGACAGGAGGGAGGTTCAGGAGCAAGCAACTGAGGTAGGAAGTTTTCAAATTGGCCTTGCTACTGGAGGAGGTACTGGGGAAAATGGACTTTGTGTTTCCAGTGGAGACCTGCTCCATCCACAAGCCTCCATACCTTATTGCAAAGTAACATTGGAAGCGGGAAAGCAAGACCCGAGTCATCTGCCAAACACCTTGACATTTAACCCTTCTCTGTCTTAACTTCCCCAACTTCACCCACAGGACAGGGTCTTGCTGGCTTTGTAGAAGAGGTTGAAGGTCCCTCAGGTCTGTCAGATGCTTTGTGGTCAGAGGAGTTGGGGCACAACTGCGTGCTCAGGATTTCTCACCTTCCTTTGCAGGCCAAACCAACCTGCTTTGGTATTTCCTTTGTGCCCATATCCATCAACCCACTCCAGATGATCACAAACTAACCTCCCCAAAGCACAGTCTGCGCTCTGGCTGGATCCATCCAGCACTTGATCCTGGTCTGTAAGTAGTGAAGGGGGCTGTTTGACATTGACTGGAGTGACCGGTCAATAGACAGCCAGAAGTCCTGCCAGTTAATCCTGGTCATCCCTGACTGTGAGATCCTATATTTGGAAGCCTGCAGCTATGGCCAGAAATGGCTAAATCGATGCTCAGCAGGGCACCACAGATCCATTATGTCTTGCTTAACTGCCCCCCGTGCTGTCCCTTCTGCAGCAACAACCTGACTCTGCCTTCTGGAAATGCACGGAGAAATAGCACAGGGCAGGAAAGGTTGCAAATAAAAGAAGCAGTTGGCTGGACTAAGCTTTAGAACCAGGCCAAAGAGTTTGCTTCGGTGCTGCATCAACTCTGGAAACACCTCTCGATGAGCTGCTCTATGAAACATGCAATTTAATGGTGCAGCTCTTTTAATTAAAACACAAGCAAATCAACCCCCCAAAAAGCTCTCGAGTGGAGCTGTTGTGGAGAATGCTTCTCGAGATTGAAATATAAGTCATCTCAGGAATATTTCTTTCTTAAAGATCTGGTGACTGATGTTGTGTGACAGAGGATCACCCTTGGAACTAGAAGTGAAATCCACTTATGGAATTGTATGTGACAACAAAAATGAATTCATCAGGAGCAGTGATCCTAATGAACGTGATATCCCTATCCTAATGAAAACCTTAAGGAGTTCTGCAGGGAATAGAGCCAGAGCAGTTTACAGAAGTAGACACCCTTGCAAAATACAAAACAATTCCAAAAACAACCCAACAAAAAACCCCAACCAAAACACACAAAGCAGATCTGCAAATTCTCGAAACATTTGTTTGTTTGTTTGCTTTAATTTTCATTCCTTACTTCCAACAAAGAAAAGTGAGTGTTGATTACATTCCTTCCCTCACCCCCTATCCCTTCATGGCTGCATGCATGTCTCTTTGATTTGGGCTGGCTGGCTGGATCATTAATTGAATATAGTAAGGGCTTTTCAGATCTTGGAGAAGAAAAAAAGAAAAAAAAAAGAAAAAAAAAGGAAGCATTTTCTATTGCTGTTTATATTCCCCCCATTCAGTGCTTGACAATCCACCCTGTCTCTTCCAGAGGGCTCAGACCACCTGAGTCTTAAGTTTAGATCATATCCTGCTACATTAAACTCCACACATAATACGTTGGCCACATGGGAAAATTTAAGGAAAATGAGATTTTATTAAAACCAGGAGACCGCCTGGCTGCAGAGGGATATAATAACAGTGTTATGAGGTTCTTATCTCACATGAAAGTTTCACATTTCCCTGCTTTCCTTTCCCTTATGCTACTTGGACTTCCCCCTCCCCCAATTCCATATGGGTATCCAGTTATTTAATGCAATGGCTAAAAAAGGCAACAATTAGTAATGAAATAATCCCAAATATTTTATTGTGTAATGAAGGCCCCACAGACTTTTGAAGCTAGCACAAGAGCAGCAGAGATTCCCACCAGCAACCCAAATACCTGATGGGTCATCCATTCCACCTTCCAAGAGGGAAGAAGATGCCATGTGGCAAAGCAGTGTGGGTTTGCTCATCGAGAAGAACAGCTGATCTTGTGTGTTGTGCCTGAATTCCTTCTGCTTTCACGTTTTTGTACCTTGGAAGATATGAAAAGCCTGGAGAGGGCCTGGTTACAAAGGCCTGGAGTGAGAAGATGAGGGGCAATGGGTTTAAAGTAGAAAGGAGGGGATTGAGATTGGAAAGAAGGAGGAAGTTCTTTACCAGGAGAGTGGGGGAGCACTGGAACAGGTTGCCCAGGGAGGGGGTTGAGTCTCCATCCCTGGAGACATTCAAGGTGGGGCTGACAGAGCTCTGAGCACCCTGCTCTAGTTGAGGCTGTCCCTGCTCTCAGCAGGGGGGTTGGTCCAGGTGACCTCTGCAGGTCCCTTCCAGCCCAGACATGTCTATGATTCTAAGATGTTACTCAGTAAGACTTTTGCAGATTTTGAAGGAGCCAGTGGGCACTTGGACTTCATGGTTAACTGGGTATGCTGTGCCCCTGAAAGATCAGTTTGCTCTGAAAGATCTTTCTAGTTGATTGGGAAGTCAGCCTGTTGGAGCTGAAGGGGACATCCTCTTCACGGGAAGAGCTTTAGAGTTCCACTCTTTCATAGTTCCACACAGTCAGACGTTCATATTTCACAGCCACTGAGTGTCCTGCTCTGCCTTGGCCAAACTTCCCGTGCACATCTTGAGAAATTTCATGCAAGGAAGTTTTTGGGAGGTCAAGGGACCTCTGACAGCCTTGGCTCTTCTCAAAAACTTTCTGTTACTGGACTCCAGCAGATTTTCTTTAGCTAGCCTTGGGGGGGAACATACCAGGAAGGGGGACAAATCCAGTCTGGCCCTGACCCTATCGAAAGTTGCAGAAGGGAATGAAAAATCTCCATAATTCACGTTCCCAACAACATAATACAAACTTCCCTGGTGAGCTGCCTTCCAGAAGTCTGAGGTTTTTTCTTTCTCCTATTTTTTTTATCCCCTGCTTTTATCTCCATCCCTTGTATAATTACAAAAGTCACCTAAATTCACTGCAAACCATGTACTTGATCACCCCAGTCTTTGGAGACCCTCCTCACCCTTCCCCAGAGAACATCCCCCCAGCACTTTCCTTAGGTGCTCTGAGCCGTGCGTCATTCTGCCCTGAGTCTCTTGCCTTAATTACACTCCTGGGACCCGCACGGTAGTGAGGAGCTGTGTGAAGACTCTCTGGAGAACTACACAGGGAAACCCCTGGCATTCCCAAACACTATTCCAGATAGGTGAAGGCTGCAGGAGGCTTTGTTAATAAATATTCTGTATTTCTTCTAGCGAGGATGTTTTTGCATAGCATTGCTGGGCTACGTCTGTGTCGCTTCTTAGACCAGTGCCAGGGCTTTGTCTTGAGCAGATGGGATTAGATTTGGCATTCTGAAGAAATTGTAGGAAAACTAAATGTTTTTGATGGGCTTGGAGTGGAAAACAATGCATCCAGGGTGGGCAACGTGCATTGGCCGTACACTTTGCACAGTTATTTTTTATCACTCCGAGTCACTTAACTCTTAAATGATTTTGTATCACTTAAATGATGATCTTGAAGGTCATTTCCAACCTTAATATTTCTATGGTTTTATGTTTCTTTTATCCTTCCCTGGATGACTCCACCAGGTGATGTCTCAGGGACAGAAATGCAACTGGTACGGCTTTGCTGGCCTCACCTTGAAGCCCGGGGAGCCTTTTGCTGGGTAGCCCATCTGGGGAGTCATGGGTTGCCCTCCCTGGGGATCGCCTGTTTACACAGCAAGCGAGGTATTTAATTATGTTTCTTGCACCCTGGTGGTTTTCCTGGGAATGGTAATCAAAGAGGAGGCTTAGTGCAAGAGCTTAATACAGCCCCTGCAACTGAATTTTGCCTGAGGGGAAGATGAGAGTTGAAAGGAGAAGCAGTGGTCAGAAAAACAAACATACAACTGAAACTAATGAGACTGTTGCCTCTTCCTATGCTAGAGCTCCTGTAGAGACCTCACTGCTCCTGTGCAAGGACCACAAGACCTTATTTGTTTGTAAGGTCATTTCCTTTTCCTTTCTAATGAACAAATCAGAGATGAAAAGCCAGGCAGAATATGTCACTGTGCTTTTAAGAGATCTGTGCTGTTCCCATACCCTGGTCCTGTATCGGTCTCCTGGGTTCTTATCCCATGGCCCTTCTGTTCCTAAGAAAACAGAAATGGGTGGTGATGAGCTCTTGGTGTTAGAGATGGATGCTGTTTTCTAGTGTGTTTTCTTGTTTGCATCTATAACCCTGTGGAGCTTGGCTGGGCCTTCAAAAAATGTAACCACCTGAGGACAGGTTGGAAAAACACGTGTTAGTAAGAGTTGTCCAGGGATGAGGCAGCAGACCATCCCTGTGCACATCAGCAGGAGGTGCATGAAGGAAGGGAGTCACCTCATGCTCATGTACTGGATGCACTTGCTGTTCCCTGGATAAAAACTGTGCAATGTTCCAGACTTGGGGAAGAGGGGCTGGAAAATGCCTGGTGGAAAAAGACCTGGGTTTTAATTTTTGATAGCCAAGAAGGCCACCAGCACCCTGGCTGTGGCAGCACTGGGGTGGCAGCAGGAGCAGGGCAGGGACTGTCCCCCTGCCCTGGGCACTGGGGAGGCTGCCCCTGTAATCCTGGGGTCAGGTTTGGGCCCCTCACTCCCAGCAGGAGCTGGAGGGGCTGGAACGTGGCCAGAGAAGGGCAAGGGAGCTGGGGAAGGGGCTGGAGCACAAGGGGGGTGAGGAGCAGCTGAGGGCCCTGGGCTTGTGGAGCCTGGAGAGCAGGAGTCTCAGGGGAGCCCTTCTGGCTCTGCCAGCTCCTGACAGGAGGCTGGAGCCAGGGGGAGTCGGAGTCTTCTGCAAAGGGACAAGGGACAGGACAAGAGGAAACAGCCTCAAGTTTCCCCAAGGGAGTTTTAGTTGGAGCTGAGGAACAATTTCTTCCCCTGGAGGCTTTTCCAGGGCTGTCCCAGTCTGCCCAGGGCAGTGGTGTGGTCACCATCTCTGGGAAGCATTTAAAAGCCATGGAGCTGTGGTGCTGAGGGACACAGTTTCATGGTGACCCATCAGTGCTGGGTTAACAGTTGGACTTGATGACCTTAAAGGTCTTTTACAACTTCAACAGTTCTATGATTCTATCATCACCTCTCTCTATGCTCACTTTGGATGGGATGAGAAACGAGAGAGTCAAATTGCAATGAAATTCTACTTGAAGAAGCAGGAAAAACACAGCAGCATATAGATGATGATGAGCTGTGAAAAGGCTCAGAGCAAGGCGGGTGAAGAGTCTCTCATTATTTGTCCTTCTACGTCCTAAGCAATGGGAGTTTGGCTGGTTTTGGCCACCAGCACACTGAACAGCTGCGAATGTCAGAGGGCTTTTTGCAAAGCAGGGCTCCCTGATGTGTCCTCCCTTTGTTCCACGTGTTTCAGAGCATAAATATGTAACAACCAAAATGCTAATGAATTCCTCCCACTGACGTCCCTCCCTCCAGATACGCATGTACAAACAATTCACAACCCACACTCTTGTCCAGGCTTTACGTGAACCCCGAGCTGTCTAGGAGTGAAAAATTGCTGCATCGTAATCCAGCTTTGAATTGCTCCAATCACACAGAATCATGTCTTTGGTTGGAAGAGACTTTCAAGATCATCTAGTCCAACTTTTGACCCAACACTGCAAGCTCACCACTAAACCATATCCCTCAGCACCAGGTTCACACACCATTTAATTTCCCCCAGGGATGGTGACTCCACCAGTGCCCTGGGCAGCCCATTCCAGTGGTTGAGAACCCCTTCAGTGAAGAAATGTTCCAAGCTTGACAAGCATACGGGTCCCAGTAACACACATTCTCTTGTGCAAGCTTTGTGTCTCCTGTGAGCTCTTCTGGGTAGGTTTTAGGTAGGATAATCCATTTGCTGGCTTACAAGCAGAAGTAAAAACCCAAGGACATAGGTGGGACTGGTGGCTGATCTTTTAGATGTGGATCATGTGAAGACAAACATGTCAGAATCCTATGGTTCTGCTGCTGAGCATTGATGGATCATGAAGGGATTGTGTCACTGGAGGAGGATAAGTGCCTGGGTAGGTGGTGTGAAGAGTCTTCTGCATGGGACCACTCTTTGTTCATTCTGTGTCCCTCAAATGCAGTGCTTGCTGGTGGAAGATGGATATGTTTGGGGAAATACAGACTTGTATTCTGTTAGTGTGGTGTTCAGCTTTGCATTTATGGTTAATCATCTCCCTCAGTCAGGAAACCCAAACTCAGAAAGGCACTAGCCCATGGTGCATGTTCACACAGCTTCCTGGTGCTTAGGTCTTTAAGGAGGTCCTCCCTTTTGGAGTTTAGATTCAATTTATCTTTCAAAGTTTAGACAAGAGGTGGACACACTTATGAGTTATGTATCTGTAGAATTAGGATTGTTGGGTGGCTGGGAGACACGAGACAGTTACCATATATCTTGGGAAGGGAGCTCTGGAAGCAGAGAGAGATGACAGACAGTGTTGGGGTGAAGGATCACCCACATCCTCCTCTGAGTCATCCATACATCCATCCTTGACTCTTGTCCCAGCACAGTCAGGTCAGGAGCCCTTATCAAATGGCAGGTGACTTGCAATGAGTTCGTGTGGTATGGCTCAGACATCTTGGTTTTGAGAAGCTGGTCTCATACGATGACCTCCCACACCACCCATCAGTGGGGACTATGGGGAGCAATGACAGGACTTGTGAAAGCAGAAGTCAGCCTTGTTTGGGGTTTTTTCTGCCTTTTTTTAGGGTTAGGGCTAAACGCTTTCAGAATTCTGACTGTTGTGCATCATGCACACTGGTTTCTGAAGGTGAAATAAAGGAGAGTGCGTGTCATGGTCCCTGCTTTGAGGATAGAGATGTATGTGGAGAAGGGTACTCTGACCTGCCCAATGCGTGTGGTAGTAGAGCTGGGATTGCAAGTGGACTCCTGCACTCACACTTCTTCCATGCGTGCCTGGCAGCCTGAGATCAAAGCTTTATATTCTGCATAAATTCCTTCAGTCTCCCACAGCAGATCATAGAATCACAGAATCATTAAAGCTGGAAACAACCTTCCAGATCATCAAGTCCAGCCATCTACTAAATATTATCAGGGCCACTAAGCCATGTCCTGCAGTGCCACATCTGGATGGTTTTGAACCCCTCCAGGGATGGTGATACTACCCCCTTCCTGGGCAGCCTGTTCCAAGCCGTCAGCATTCTCCCAGTAAAGAAATGTTTCCTACTCTCCAACCTAAACCTCCCCTGGTGCAGCTTAAGCCCATTTCCTCTCATCCTATCAATACTCAACTGGGAGAAGAGACCAACCCCACCTCACTACCCCCTCCCTTCAGGTAGCTGTGGAGAGCAGCCAGGTCTCCTCTCAGCCTCCTCTTCTCCACACTAAACAACCCCAGCTCCCTCATGCTGGTATCTGCCCAACAAATGCAACTTCAGGACCACTTAAAGGCAGAGCATCCCTGTACCCTCTGCAAGCAGACAGAGTTTGCACCAGTGGCCACAACAGCCCGGCTGCGATGCATTTTGGGGGAAGGGAGGAAAGTCAGCCCAGTAATTTCATGTTATTGGAAATATTGCTTTTGCAGTCCCACATTTGGTTTTCATTTGGTGGCTGTGCTCAGTTCATTTCTGCTGGCGCTTCACTTCTGATCCAATTGAGTTATCGATGCAGGCGAGGAGAAGGAAGCAAACAAGATTGGTGTCAAATTTTTTTTCGTGGCTTTTTTTTTTCCCCTACCTCCTTCTTGCCTCTTTACTTTCAAAGATCAAAAGAGGACAAAATAAAACTTTATATATAATGAAACACAGGCAGAGGGAAAAATGGCAGCACACAAAATTGTTTTCAGTCTTCTTTTAAGGTTGCTGTTGCTATCTTTGATTTAAGCCCCACTGCTTTAATCAGGGTGTTGGAGGCGACACAAAAATTCTTCATCTAACCAAGTTCCCCTCTCACTCTCTTGCTTTCTGTTTTTCTGTCTCTTTTTTTTTTTTTATTATTTTATTTTTTTTTATTAATGTGGGTTTAAAAAAGATTCTCAAAACACAGAGCTGGCTCAATTTTGTTTTTGCCAGCTAATAACCCAAAGCAGGATCAGCTATTTTGCAGCTGACAGATCTGTCTCTAAACTAGATTGTCTTTCTTGCTGAATTCATCCATCATGCATAGAAAAGAGAAAAGAAAAGAAAGAAGAAAAGAAAAAAAAAAAAGGAAATGAAAGAAAGGAAAAGAGAAGAGAAAGAAAAGAAAAGAAAAGAGAAAAGAAGAAAAGAGAAAGGAACTATTTTCCATGGTTTCATCACTCCCTACATTAGTGGAGATCAGATCTCATCCAGGCCATCACAAGCCAGCTCCCATTACTGCATGGCCAGGACACTGCTGTGGTAGGACCTGCTTTTTGGGGTTGGTTTTATGCTTGGCTGCTGCATCCTCAGCAGAGTGAGGGCTCAGTGGGACAATTTGTAGGATATCTCCACTGATTCATAGAAATGAACCATGAAATGGTTTGAGTTGGAAGGGAACTTTAAAGTTCATCCAGTCCACCCCCCCTGCAGGGAGCAGGGCCATCTGCAGCCAGAGCAGGGTGCTCAGAGCCTTGGCCACCTCCCCTGCAATGGGGACAGGGATGGGGCAGCCACCACCTCTCGGGGCAGCCTGGGCCAGGCTCTCCCCACCCTCAGCACCAACAATTTCTCCTCCTCTCCACTCTCAATCTCCCTCTGACAGTTCAAACCATCCCCCCTTAGCCTGGCCCCACAGGCCCTGCTCAAAAGCCCCTCCCCATCTTTCTGACAGCCCCTGGAAGGCCTGAAAGGCCCCCAGAAGGTCTCCCCAGATGGAGCCTTCTCTTCTGCAGGCTGAACCCCCCCAGCTCTCCCAGCCTGGCTCCCAGCAGAGGGGTTCCAGCCCTCCCAGCATTGCTGGGGCTCCTCTGGCCCCGCTCCCCCAGCTCCCTGGCTCTGCTGTGCTGAGGACTCCAGAGCTGGCCCCAGTACTCCAGGTTGGATCTCACCAGAGTGGAACAGAGGGGCAGAATCACCTTCCTCAACCTGCGGGCCACACAGTATCTCTGTTTTTTAAACCTCTCCATGGAGTAACCAGTCTTGTTTCTGTCCCTGAGTGAGAGCTGGAGTGATCTTAGGCTGCAGGCTCAGTGTGCTCTTGCTCTGCACCTATCTTAGCAACTACACCTCCTTCTGAAGAAGCCAAAACACGTTGGAGCAGGCAGTGTGTATAGACTGCTCCACGTACTCTGATCCCTGGAGCAGTGTGCTGGCTGAGGCTGGAGATGCAGATGGAAAACAGCATGTGCTGAGTAATCCTTGTCCTGAATATCCTCTGATCTTCCAGCAGATAACTGCGTAGGGACTTCCTGAGGTGAAGGTTATATCCTGAATAGCATTAAATAGCCCTTAATAGACCCATCCTCCTTCAAGTCATCTGATTTTTCACTAGTTTTATTACTTCATTCATATTTTTTGGCCTGGCTGACCAGTTTTCTGGTCTAATTTTACTCTTCATGAAAAATACTTCCCTTCTTTTGTCTTCAACCTGCTGCTCACTAATGCTGCTGCCCCATCACTTGCTCCGGCGCGTTGGGAACAGCCCTTTGCTTTCCCTCTTCTCTGCTCTGTGATTTTCTAGGCACCCCACCCATTGTCGTTTCTCCAGGCTAAAAGCTACTGGTCTGCTTAGTATTTTCTTCTCTCAAAGCTGTTGTTGTACTTCTGCTTATTTATTTTGCATCAATATAGGATACATACCTGTTTGTGTTAGCCCTTCCTTCGTGCCGAGTGTTCCCTAGCAATTATGCATGATAACAACCTGGAGCTATCTGACGTGTGTTTTCTCCTCGAAGGGACAGGCTTTTTCCAGATGGAGATGAGTAGAAAAAGGGAAAGAAAATGAACAACAACAAAAAAGGATTTTGAGGAATCATATCAAACATCCCTGCAGCAGGGGCTGTTAGAGAACGTCCCTCCTCAGGGGGTGGTAGGACTCTGGTCACAGTTTTTAACCCAAGTTTGTCAGATCTGTGCAGTGCTGGCTGTGCAGGTTGATGACAAGCAAGCAGGGAGGTAGGTTGAGTTATTCTCTCTTAGGACCTACTTTTTCCCTTGGTTCATTTCTTAGATAACTTTCCTTTTTTTTTTTATTTTCTTCCCTGTAATGTTTCTTCCNCAGGGAGGTAGGTTGAGTTATTCTCTCTTAGGACCTACTTTTTCCCTTGGTTCATTTCTTAGATAACTTTCCTTTTTTTTTTATTTTCTTCCCTGTAATGTGTCCTCCTGTCTTCCTAAAGGCCAGTCTGGAGAGGATGAGGGAAAACCAGTTTTGGAAAATCAATGAGAAATTGCATGTGGGAGGGGAAAACCTCATAATTTGGTAGTGGACGTGCATCGTGGGGGGAAACAGGGACATGATATCTTTAACTGCAGGCCCCCAAAGGGAATATATTTGTTAAACAGTGTAATTACCCTTCAGTGCTGAACTCTGTAGCAGTTGAATCCACGGTGATGCACATTATCATTTCTGAAATGATGCTTTCATTTAGATAAGGCAGGCAATTATACATCTTGATTAGGTCACTGTTCCCGGGAGCTTTGGGTTATTTATGATGAGTTGCCCCTTGTTGTGAATTATGTGATGAAGCTGAGGATAATAGACATATTCCCTCCTTCTCTTCCCTTACCCCTTCCTCCTTCTCCACAGACCTTCTCCTCTTGTTCTTCCCTCACTTCACTCCTCTGTGCTGGTGAGATCAAAACCCCAGTAATCAGAGAAAGAAAAATGTCAGGTATGTAGGGAAGGCATTGCCATGAGAAGTCAGACCTGGGAGGTCTGCTCATTCCTTGGTTTCTTTGCAGGACCTGCTGGCTTTCATAGCAGTTGTATTATGGTTGGGATTCCCATCTCTGTGCTTTAGACCTCTAAAAACTGTCATCTCTGGCACAGCAGTAAGCTCAGGTTTTTCTGTGATCAATGGCACCTCCTGAGGGTGATGGAGGATACCTCAGCTAGAACAGTGACCCGAAGACATGATTTCCAGCTAAGCCCATAAGCTCTTGGTTCTCCAGTACTCTAATAACTACACTGACATCAGACCTCACATAGGATTCCACTTCCCCCCTCACTCCTCCTGGGGCACAGTTTCATTGAACTGCTATTGAAATACTCCCAGTTTCCATAAGCCAAATGGAAGTGAGGTCTGCTCCTCTTGCTGAACCGAGTACCATGTGAAGTGTTGATCGAGGCAAGAAGAGTGGATGTGAAAGCTCCTGGGGGAAGAGAAGTGATGGGGAAAGGACCAAAGCAAGAGGAGGAGGAGGATATTCTGGACTGCTTCTGGACTGAGTTTGAAGAGTATCTCCATGCTGGAAATTGAAGGTGTTTCCTTTAGTAGGCAGTTCTAGGAAATCCAGGTTTAGGAAGAAAGGATTGAGGAAGTATAGTCAGGGTACCTCAGATCTGCTTCTATTGTATTGTTTTGTAGAAGAAGGATTTTATCACAAAGTCATAGAATCATTTAGGTTACAAAAAGACCTTTAAATTCATCAGGTTCAACCATAGACCCATCACTTCCAAGAACACCATTAAAGCACATCCCTCAGCACCATATCCACATATCTTTTAAATCCTTCAGGGATGGGGACTCCACCACTGTCACTGGGCAGCCTGGGTTGGGGCTTGACAACCTTTTTAGCCAAGAAATTGTTCCTCAGCTCCAACCTAAACCTCCCCTGGTGCAACCTGAGGCCATTTCCTCTTGTCCT
>VWZY01011183.1:198431-222250 GCA_013399075.1 Chloroceryle aenea
TGAAGGGCGTGTGGTTGGCATCTTCATCACCCCAAAGCCAAGTACTCTTCCCCGTTGATGTTGACATCAAGCTATGGTCTCAAGGAACACACAATATTTAATTGCACTGCTTCTCGTGCCCATTGAATGCTCAGCATTCTTCTTCATTCTTATGAATTCTTACCTTTCTTATTCATCCATCCCCCTGAATTTATTCTGACACCCCAAACTCTTGCTCATCCTCGGCAGCCAAGTACTTGGCAAAAAGAAATGAATCTGCCAAAGGTAGCACTTCCCTTCTTTGCCCCCAAGTCTGCAGTTTCAGTTCTCATGCTAATCCTTCCCATAGCTCAGGACCTGCAGGTTTCCAAATTTTCTTGGACCTAAAACTGTCAGGGGCATGAGGAGATGGGGAAGTGGAAGTTCTCTGATCCAAGGGACTGGATCTGCATTAGGACATATTTATTTCTTAATCCTGGGAGCACCTAAAGGCTAGATATAAAATTGTGATTTTATTTTATTTATTTTTTATGCAGAGTGAAGCTGCTCAGGGTTCTTTTCAAGATTTTTATGGCTCCTTCTGTACTCTGCACATTTAAGCCCAGGGTGACTCAGTCATCTGGTTTCACAGAGGACAAGAATACCAGTCCCAAGAAATTGCTTTACAAACTTTCTAAAAGGATTCTAAAGTTTCTTAAGTGGCTCTGGCTTATAGAGGCAAGATAGAGGAATGAGAGAAGCAAGGAGGGCAGTGACTATTTTCAAAGCCTCACGAGTTAGGAAAGTGCCCTCTCATCCTCATGTTATAGAATCATAGAAACACGTAGTTAAAGCTTTGTGTAGCACCACAACTCACAGAGATGCATGTGTATGTGAGCACTTCCCTGCACTGCTGTGCTCCAGGTGTGGGCTTTAAGGTTCTTTCCCTTGGGGAAAGGTAATATGTGTCCAGGAATGATTTGGAGGCTCTCCCTTCCACTTTACCTTTGCCCTTCCCCAGGTTTGATGCTGGGGATCTCCTCCATCCCTCTCCTACCCGTCTTCCCCCAAGGCCCAGCAACCAAAAGCTGACCTGCCTGTGAAACACACAGTGGTGAGAGCATCATGGTCATGCTATTAAACAGAGCATTGCCCTGCTACAGCCAAATCTGGAGCTGATCTAAATCATAAAACCTCCCATGTTGAAGTCAGTGCCTTGATTTATACCAGCAAAGGGTCAGGGGTTTGCAGTTTGGAGAGGCTAATCTCACGAGGAAACATCTCATTTGCTGCCTGTGGATAGAAATGCTTTCCAGAAAAGGATGCTGAGCCAGGGCAAACCTTCCTAGGCTTGGTGAAGCTTGTCAGGAGGCTTCCCAGGCAGAGCCTGTGGCCGATGGACACCTGAGGGGTTACTCACTGGCCTCTGAAATTGTCTTTCAAACCAAACACTCTTTAATCGTCTCCTCCTTCGGGGCTTTTTATAATCTCTCTCTGGGGAGACCTTGCAGCCTTCCAGTATCTGAAGGGGACCTACAAGAAAGTGAGGGAAGGATTTTTTTACAAAGGCTTGTAGTGATAGAATGAGAGGTGATGGCTTCAAAGTGGAAAAATGGAGATTGAGATTAGAAACTAAGAAGATCTTCACTCTGAGGGAATGCTCTGGAACAGGTGCCCAGGGAAGCTGTGGATGCTTCATCACTGGAGGTGTCCAAGTCCAGGTTGGATGGGGTCTTGTGCAACCTGCTCTAGTGGGAGGTGTCCCTGCCCTGGCAGGGTTGGAACCAGATGATCATTCAGGTACCTTCCAACCCAACCATTCTATGATACCATGATTTGCACTGACACGGGCAGGTAAAGCAGAGTTGGACCTAAGGCTGAGACTTGGCAGGGATCTGATCACCTTAAGCAGCCTGGACCACCTCCTTTTGTGCATTTTTACCATTTGGGGCTGTGAATATTTAATCATAATCTAAAGGTCAAAATACTCATGCAAAGAAGGGGTGCTTTGGGCCTAAATGGGACTGGGATTTAATTGGGTGACTATTAAATGCCTAACTTATATATGATGTGCCCCTTGAACCCCACCAAGACTTTAAGTGTAATGCTCTCTAATAAAAATGTGTTTCTCCACTGACTTTAAGTGACCTGTGGCATTTATAAAGTGAGGGGAATTAGAAACTTAGCAAGTAGTAGTTGCTGGGAGACTCATCTCACAGGTAGAAGATGATTTCTTTTAAAGAAAAGATACTTTTGCCATGGAAAAGATGTGGGGTTTTTGTATTTTTTTTTGTTCTTGGTGACATAGGGACAATTTTCTGGCTGATGGGAGGGAATAGCTAGGAAGTGCTGCTTGCCTCTCTAGACCTTCCATGGAATGCTAAAGCAGCACTGAGAGCCAGTGGCTGTCTGGGGTCATCTGCTGGGAAATCCCTCAGGTTCTGAAATCATGAATCAGGCATCAAAAATTAGCAGATTTAGAAATTACTATAAGATTGATTTTTTTTTTGTCTTATTGCTTCTCCGTGTTTGTGTGTGATTTCCAGCTTCTCTCCTTTATCTCAGTCTCTCCTCTTATTCTGGAACTCTCAAGCCAGTGTTCTCTACCTTTGGCTGCATATCTATCACGAGTGGCAGTTTCAAGACTGCCTCTCCTCATTTTGAACTGTGAGATCCCATTTTCAGGCTTTCCCTCACTGACCCAAGGACTCAGAGCTTCCTTTTACACAAAGAAGTGAACATTAAGAATCCAAGTTAATCCCTTGAATCCAGAAGCTGGTGATTTCTAAATGAATTCTAATCTTCTCTGAAAATCTCCCTGAAATCAGGAGAGTGGACAGGCAGTAGTGCACACCATGCAGTGCCTTGGACAATGCCAAACTTGCTTGAAGGTTCCTGGGCAATTCTTGCTCCTGTGATGGTTTAGTTTCCATGGAGACAACCAGGTCTCCCTCCATCCTCCAGCACATGCTCTATGCACTGGCGACCCCTCCGGATTAAAGTTGGAGGGTTTGGGATTATTCTTTTTATATTTATCAGTGGTGTAGCACACCCTCTAATCCTAGTTGTACCTCTCAGGAAGGGAAAAAAAAAGAAAAGACAAAAAAAAAAAGCCAAAGCCAGCCTTCTTCCCCCACTTTTGTTGTGTAGGCCAATTATCCAAAGTGGTGACAAGTAGAAAAATGAATTAATCATAGCTTTGTAATGTCAGCGTTATTTATCTTGTATAAGCTTTGCCCAGCTCAGCTGTGGATCAGCAAAGGAGAGCTTTTATTCTTCCCTCCTCTCTTTGATGCTGGTTTTTATTCTTTGCTTCTCTTGATACAGGTCCTTTGCTCTGCCACGCCATCAGTACAAAATTTTCTCTTCTACTCTAAACCAGGAGGGTTTTCCTCATCAGGTGAGGAGATGCCCTGTGAGAATTGAAGGAGGGGGGTCTCCCAGCTCTCATCTTTCCCATCCTTACCCCCTACCCCCATGATAATGAAACCACTCGGGTTTATTTTCTCTCCGCTCACACAAAAAGTAGGTGCTGAGACTGGAAGTGACCTCGGTTACTTTTTCCATCCCCCTTCTTTTCCCATGCATAGTTTGCTGAGTCTAGACCCTCTTTCACTTGCTGCAGTAGAGACTTTCAAAAGAAAAAATGGCTCTTGCTGGCAGGAGGCAGGAAAGCAAGGGACAGTAAACTGGGATCCAGTTGGAAAGCAACACGCTGGCGAGGAGCCCGCAAACACTTCAGATTTGAAGCACCAAGTCACAGAGCAGAGAGGCAAAAAATACATCCTTGTGAAGCAATAGTCAAGCAGCACCTGCTCAAAACTACTGTAGCCAGAATGCTGTGACACTTCAAAGCTGTCAGGGTATCAGATACCCCCCTCAGGGTGTCAAACTAACCAAGTCTTGCACGGAGGAGGCTGGAGCCCTCACTGATGTGGGGAGCACGGATAATAATATGTGTGTGTCCAAAGACAGACAATGGGAAGTGAAATAAATCATCTTGCAGTTTATTTGTCCCCATATGAGTGTTGCTGGCTTCTCTGGCTGGGTTTTGGGACCATCTTCACTGTGTGAATTTCTCGTTCCTAACAACCATAGCCTATGGAAGTGGGAAGTCCTACGGATGCATTAACAATGAAACCAGGCTCTGGTGAAAGTTGGGTTTGCTGGTTCAGCTGGGCTAGTTTTCTCTGTTGTAAATGCAGTTATTTTACCTCTCTGAAGGTGTCTCAGTGATGCAGGCTGGCCCAGCTCAGCCAGCATATCAGGAGCTCTCCTGGAGAGCTGGGGAGCTGTACCAGTGTGGCATGTGGACTATCAACCAGCAGAGAATCTCTTTCAAGCCTGTGTGTTGGTCCAAACCCTTGCTGAATAACTTCTGTGAATTACTTCCACTCAATATCTCTCATACAAAAAAAGCTCACAGAAAAGTTATGTTCAGAATGGGGAAGAATTCTGTGATTCCATGATTCTCTGATATGGACTCTCACATGCTAAACATCCATTAGCAGCTGGATAAAGGCAACATTCAGGGTCAGAGTTCTGCAGGGCCAGCTTTTGGCAGGCGTGCGGGTGAAGTTTGTTTTGTGTGAATCATCTCTTGATGCCTCCTCAGAATAAGTGAAAATGAGTTTTTGTTCATCAGATGTGGTGGTGGATGCCAGCCATCAGATGGGCATGACTGCAGCCAAAGCCAAAATGCTATCAACTCTGGAGGAGGGGAAAATTCATCATTTGTTGGTGATTTTTAGCTCTGTCCTCCCTGCCTCGACACGCTCTCAGTGCACTCCTTACCATGAGACTGCTGAGTGGGCATTTCAGCAGGATTTTGTTTTAAATGGGATGCTGTCATTAATATGATGACCTCTCTAAGTCTACTTACAACATGACCCCTTTGAAAGCAGCATTGAACAGCTGCCCACAAACAGTTTCTCACTTTAGAAGGAATAAGAGGCTGTACATTTGGATCCCATGAAGGCAAAATTATTCACCTTTGCCCAGCTCCTGGAAATGCTTTAAAAATCTCCAGTTAAGTCAATGCACCAATTACTCTGTGGTTACAGCCTCCAGAAGGTGACTCAGATCTGAATTGCTCTGTGAAGGTGCCTGTCTTTCTTCTGTTGACTAGATGGGAAACCTGTGATGACTTCATTCCCAACTCAGCACTGCAGTAACTGTCTAAAGCTTGGTGGGGTGAAAGCAAACCAGTAACCAGTAAAAATGTGACTTTGTTTTTCTCTTTCAGGATCAATTCTTGGTAAAAAGGTGGTTATATCTTAGGAAAAAAAGAAAAAAGAAAAAAATGGAGTGTAGAAAAGAAAAAATTCACCATTTACACAGCCTTTCAAGGTTTTATTAGAACCAGCTTGTGTTTGAATCAAAGGTCTGTTGATACCAAAGGCTTTGATACTATGATGGATTCACACCAGAGCCCCAAATTCTCCAGTCCTTCAATTTTGAGTAGCTTTCAACTGTCAACTAGAGTATTTGTCGAACCACTGCAGAGATGATGTCCTGCACCAAAATTCATCATCCAGACTGGCACCAATCTGCTGGTTTCTGTGACTTGAACTTCCAGGATTTAAGCTCTGCTATTATTCTTGGTTTTTTGTTTGACCAGTGTCCAGCGAGAGGACAAGGGTCAGAGGGCACAAACTGGAACCCAGGAGGTTCCATCTGAACAGGAGGAGAAACCTGTTTGGTGTGAGGGGGTGGGAGCCTGTCCCAGGCTGCCCAGAGAGGTTGTGGAGTCTCCTTCTCTGGAGAGATCCCAAACCCACCTGCACAATGTGATCCTGGGTAACCTGCTCTGGGTGACCCTGCTGGAGCAGGGGGGTGGCACCAGAGCATCTCCAGAGGTCCCTTCCAACGCCCACCATTCCATGATTGTGTGATTCTGTTATTCTGCTACAAATTAGAAACCACAGAGTGATGGTGGTGGCTTCATTTTCATCACATGGCCATCCATGCCACTGCAAACCCAAAGCACGGCTGACAGTCACCAAGTCCTCAGTGGGCCAGTGAGGGAATTTCACCCCTCCCTTTGAAGAGGCTGGTGTGATATCCTAAATCAATACTCTAAATCAACCCTAAACCCTCTGTGTGTGTTTACATGCCCAGGTATAAATTCATCTGGGGTGAAAAGCTGAACTGAACTTACTTGAACCTCTTGAGCAGCTGTCATAGATAACATCTGGGTAGGATGCACCGTGGCTACTGCTGGCCATAAACTCTCGTGCTATTGATTTGACTGCACCAGCAGAGAGATGGTGGTGAAAGAACCATCAGGGAAAGAAATGAGTGGTGATTCCAGCCAGTAACATTTGGTATCATCCAGGCTCTTTGCCAGGGGGGATTTACCCAGGGCTGATCTTACCTCTGCGTTCAGGAGCTCAAGCGATTCAGCCAGTAAAGCATCCAAGATCTCAGCACTGCCTGATGGACACATTTTCATCCGTCTCATTCCCTACATCTTCTCAGTCTCTTGTCCTTTCATCCTCCTTGGTGCTGGCAGAAGTGGGTGTGCAGACTGCCATGTGGGCAGCCGTTCCACGTCCAGGGGGATAAAAGGGATCTCTGACTACAGGATGCTCACTGGTGCTTCTAGCCTCGACTCCCCACTGTTTTGAGCCGGACAGTACCATACCTTGAAGGCAAAGGATCAAAAAACATTGTTGCCCTTGTCAGTGAGCTGTCACCAGGGTCCTGGGTGCAGCTGGGCACGGGAGCAGGACGCTATTTATTTACTCGTTGCCGAGGGTTCATTATCTCCAGATCCCATTCAGATGGTAGTTTCCAGGTCCCCAGGGGAAGCCAGTTCAGCACAGCAGATGACACGATGCCCTGGGCAGGAGGTGGATGGCAACATCCCTGAGTGTGCATCGCACGCAGGAGAGAGGGAGAGCAAAGGGATGGGGGCTCAGTGTGAGTGTGGATGAAGGAGCCGAGAGCATCAGCGGCGGTAGGGCTGGGAAAGCAAATCGCTCTGGTTTTCACAGTGAACGTGTCAGGGAGGGTTGGAGTTCCTCGCCCAAATTAAACGCCTGTATTTATCACTGTCGGGATGATTTATTGTCCAGCTGGGCTCTTTCGAGAGAGGGAGGCTGTCCCATCCCAGCTTTTCAATTACCACCACCTCCAGAGAGCAGAGCTGCCCGAGCCCCGTAGAGAGGGCCATGCTCCGGCGCTTAGCGAAGATCAGCTCACCCATCTCATCTGCAGCAAGTGTGTGCCTCTGATCTCCCTAAAAAAGCCCTCTCCTGAGCCTTGCCTTTTTGCATCCACAAGCTGGAGAATGCCCAAGCTCTTGGGACCTGCCATAGTTGAGGAGAAAGGGATCTCACAGCCATTAATTTGCTCTTCATTATTTAGACCTCACTCTCTACAACTCTCCAAAAGGAGGTTGGAGCCAGGTGGGGTTGGTCTCTTTTCTCAGGTAACAAGTGATAGGACATGAGGAAAGTTGTGACAGGGGAGGTTTACCTTGGATATTAGGCAAAACTTCTTCCATGAAAGGGTTGTTAAGCCCTGGAACAGGCTTCCCAGGGAGGTGGTGGAGTCCCAATCCCATGAGGGCTTTCAAAGCCTTGTAGATGTGGTGCTGAGGGACATGGTTTCGTGGTGGGATTGACAGTGCTGGGTTAATGCCTGGACTCAGTGATCTTAAAGGTGTTTTCCAACTGAAGCAATTCCACGATTCTTCCTTTCCCCAGGAATGTGTTTAACATGTTATTCTCTCGCTGCATGTTGAAATACACATGGATTTTTTGACCTGGATGTGTCTTTGAGGGTGTTTCTGTGGTTGTAGTAGACTCGGTCTGCAGACGTAGCTTTGTTTGCATATTTACTTTCCCCTTGTTCACTGCTTTATTTAGGCACCCTGGGAATATCCGTGAGAATTTCAGATGCTAAATAAACTTTCAGTTTCCTACCTTTCCAATAAAAGGAAACCAAAAATTTATAACACTTCCATCTGAAGGCCAAACCTGGCAGACTGGGGCATACTGGTTGATTTGTAGCATTGTATTTATCTTGGTGATGCCTCCACTGGCACTTGGGGTGAAAGTTACTTAAAAAAGAATTGATTCTAAGTTAACTTTTGTGTGTGAACAGGTGTAAAAGGATTGGCTTTCTAGAAGTCAACTCAGTTTCGCGTGTGTCGTACGTTCATGGGAGCATGATGCAAAAGAAATGTGAGACTAGAGCCTCAAGGAGTTAAACGAATACTTTGGAGCTTAAGAACCCCCTGATGCTTCATGGGAAAATGGGAAATATTCTATTTAGAGACCGAACTGCTCACACATCAGATGTTTTTTTCTCCAGTTCCCTCTCTCTGTAATTTTATTTATTTATTTTTAAATTATAGTCGGGGGCAATTTGCATGAAAGGGATCTTTGTATCTGAAGTGCCCATCTGCTGTGCAGCTTACCTCCCCCCTGACGACATAGCCATCTGCTTTTGACATCACCACCCTCTTCGCCCCAACGCCACGCGGGGCTGCGGGCGGAGGAGCCAGCGCCACTTTCTTAACACCTTGCCTTGAAGTCTCCCTGCTATTTGAAAGGATTCCCAGGCTCTTTCCCGCTGGGAATGCTTAGCTTGAGCTAACAGGGATGAGCTGGCTCGGGATGGCAACGTGGCCACGTCTGGGGTGGTGGGTGGGAGGTGGTGGTGGTGACACTGTGGAGCATGAAGTGGGTGGCCGGAGCCATCAGGGATTTTGAGCACGGAGGGGGATTTAGAGTTTGCCTTTGTGTGACACCTCCTGTGAAGGAGGAGCCCCGTTGTCTCTGCCACCTGAGAATCAAATAATAATAATTACAAGGCTGATGATAACACTTAGGAAGCAGTGTTTGATTAGCTTCACTCGCATCTGCTCAAGATGCTTCTAATTATGGAGCAGTGTCCTGGTGTCATTCATTCTCTAAACTCAACACGATTTGCCCTTCACAGCTCATCCCACCCCAAGCCGATAGCAACGCACGAGCTCAGGAAGGAGAACGGCCACTAGAGACTTTGCTCTTTGCACTTAATTCATTCCCCTGGTCAGGGCTGAGATGTTACGTGGCTAAACACAACAGATCCCCAACAAACTGTTTCCAACAGCCCAGATGGTGATGGCTCAGTGAAAATAGTGCCGGCTTCCGAAACGCCAGCTCTGCTCTTGCCCTGTGTCAGCCCGTGAGCAGCAGCACGAGCTGTCACAATTCCTGCACGCAAGAATTCGCTGTTGTGAATTAAGAGATGTCTTCAGGTTAGGTCTGTGATACAGCTGGGGGGTTTTTTTTGGCATATATTTTCATTTTCCTACCTGGCAACGTTGTCCGGGTGGGTTTTTGAGGTTTGGGGTTTTTGTATGTGGTTTATTCTTCTTTTTTTATTCTCCATATAAATCTGCTGTTGGTTTCTCTCCTTTGGGAGTCAGCAGAACCACCACAGGGCATCTTTGGTTTGGCTTCCACCCACCCAGAAACCCTGAGCACCTCCCAGGCACGTGTACAGATCAGTTGTGCAGCAAGGAGCTGTAAATCCAACTGGTCCGGGAAGGGCTTTGCTCTGCACAACCCCCTCTAGAGTGGGTTGGGAGATCCCACTTCACTTCAAGGAGCGTGGAAAAGTGGCTGCAAAGCTCTTCAGTCCCCTGGAAATTCAGGTTGATCCTAAGTGAAAAAAAACTTGTATCAAATTCAGCGTGGGTTTTTTTGGTTTTTATTTTCAATGAAAGTAACTGGCAGAGGCATGGGGAGGAATCTTGGAAAAGGTTTTGATTTAGGGGTTTTGAAATGGAACTTCTGAATTACTACTCTTGAAATCGAGCTTATCTTCAGCATTCACTGAAATAAAGCAACCAACCATTGAATCATTATTAAATTAGTGACTAATGCTAGCATGGTAGTGACATTGGTTTTGATGATAATGGAAGATGAAAGAAAATTGGGGGGGGGAGAGCAGGGGGGAAATGTTTTGCTTGAGGTTTTGGTTTACCTGACCCGTTTCTCTTTCAATTCAGTAAGAAAAGTACAGGAAACAAGTGGTGTAGATGAACCCTGACCAAAATTAAGAGCAACAAGAGAGGTTTTGCTTGGCTTGCAACCAGGATGTTAGAGCCTGGGAAGGACCTTGGCATTCACATCCCTAAGTGTGCACAGACACACTCCTCACCTCTCTCCATCACACTCCTCACCGCTCTCCATCAAGGGAGGGAAATTAAATCCTGGAGTTAAGTGCTTCTGAGTGGGTTCCCAGCCTTTCCAGCTTCTGCTTTGCATGGGAGATACTGATGCAGGGCCCTAAATTCCTCTTGGATTAAGACCCGTTCCCCTCCCACCCACACAGCGTAGCAGGGGGAATTGAAAAGAGTAGCAGGGCCACATTCTTCCCCCAACTTTTTTTCTTGCCAGTCAGCAGGTTTATTAATCTCACTGCAGAGCTGCTGCTGCATCAGGTGCACAGATTATGATACCATTGCCTCCCACCCCTGCCAGGAGAGACGGCGGAGGGAGGCTCGTCTTGGATGATAAGGTTCCTATAATCCACTTACTGGAGGTAGTTTTTCAGTTTAGTTTGAATACGGGCTCTCCCTCTGATCATGCCTCTGTCAGTGCAGGCACCACTCTGAGCGACTGGAAACTCTTAATCCTTTGCAAGCATCTGTCAAATTGTTTTCTCATCTGGGACCCCTCTTCTCACGAGGTGGGAAGCCTGTCTTGAATTCAGCAGGAGATGAAAGCAAGCAGCACCTTGCGGGATTGGAAATGGATTTATGAATGGATAGGGGGTATGTGGGTGCTTGTTCCCTTTCTCAGTCTGGAGGGGAGAGGGAAGCAAGTAATTTTCTTCCAAAATCCAGCTTTGAGGGCATCACCATGATCAGAGAACCATCGAATCATAGACCCACAGAATCACAGAACCACAGAATGGAAGGACCTTTAAAGGTCATCTAGTCCAACCCTCAAAGGAACAAATGATGGAACAAATCCACGAGCAGTCAAATGCTTGAAGCATTCCCCCCCCCTCACCTCACCCTCTCTGGACAAGCAGAACCCCAGCAGTGACACAGCAAACTGGAGCATGCCGATGCTGGTGGGAGCTGGCGGGATGCCAGGGGCTGCCTGCAAGGCTGGGGGGACTGGTGCCATCTGGGAGCTGGGCAGACTGGGAGCAGCTGTTGGAAAGTCAGAAGGGGTGGGTTTGTTTGCAAAGCGGGACGTAGAGGTGGGAGGTCGGGGAAGACCACGTGGGGAAGCAGCCAGCCTCCCATCTCCCCCCCACCCAAGATGATGTTGTGTGGGGCTTTTCTTCTTAGCCTAAGAGGTTTTTTTCCTCTGCCCCGTGAAATAGGGAAACGATGGAGTTATTCAAGGCTATTGAAAGCAGCAGACAAAAGCTTCTCCGGGTTACAGACACGAAACACAGCTTCCCTTAGCAGAGCAGGACACCACCCAATGGGCTCAGGGGGGCTGGGGGCATTTCTAGCTTTATGCTGGGATTTTTCTGTGCCTGCCCCTGTTAGTGACCAGTTCTTTTCCATTAAAGTGTGGCCCTAGCGTGGTTTCTTTAGCTGGCCATATCAAGTTGACTCTATTTTATAGCTCTCTTAAACAACTGATTACTGAAAGTTTTCAGTGAGCCTTAGTGCCTTAATCTATTGCTGGGCTCGTAATGTTTAAACCAGGAAACATTTCAGTTATCCCTTTCTTCTCCTTGGGAAGTCCAAAGAAGTTGAAGCTTCCCAGACTGTAGATGTCACAAAACATCATACATTTGGTTTCCCCTTTTTCTAGCAATTTAACACGTTTTGCTTTTGCAGAGGTTCAAAAGTTCGCTCGGCAACAGTTGCTTCTCTGAACATGGTGCAAAGGCCTCTGGGTAAACCAAAAGAACTAAAAACCCCCCCCAACCATCATAACAGGGCTGCAGGACATAACAGTTAACAAGCCACATTTAATGCCCTTAATATGACTAAAATTTTGCAGGCATGCAAACACAAAACTCCACCAGATACATGTTTGCTGTTTCTTTACCATATGTCGGTGTGTTCTGTGAGTAGTTAGAAGCAAATCCTGACCTTTCCATGGGCTGCTTTCTGGATTTCTTTTAATTTGACCCCCTCCCCATCTGGGATCAAAGCACTGGTAGGTTCAGACAGGCTAAAAATGTAAAAAATCCTGTTCGTCCCTCAACACACTTTTATTCTGCAGTTGGAAGAGCGCTTTGGAGAGCGACTGGGTGAAGGGCTGGGTTAGCAGATGTTGCCCACATCCCCTTGACAGCCCCGTGTTTATGAGCAGTGCCACTTTGAGATCTGAAAGCCAAATGTTGAGCACCTCTCTCTTAAACGTTTGCAGGCGCTTGGAACGGCATTCTGACATGTGGCAACTAAAATGGTGTGGAATAAGCTCAAACAGCTAAGTCACTGAGCAGAGACCCCTGCCGAGGATGGGTGAGGTCTGGTGGATCATGTAGGTGGTTCATAAGTCAACTGGAGGCTGTAGAGAGAAAGGAGGGGGACAATCTACCATTGCTCCCCACAGCTACCTGAAGGGAGGGTGTAGTGAGGTGGGTGTGGGTCTCTTCTCCTAAGTAACTAGTGATAGGATGAGGAAATGGGCTGAAGTTGTACCAGGAGAGGTTTAGGTTGAATATTAGGAAAAACTTCTTTACTGGGAGAGTGGTGAGGTCTTGGAACAGGCTGCCCAGGGACAGGGTGGAATCACCATCCCTGGAGGGGTTCAAAAAACCATGTAGTTGTGGCACTTCAGGACCTGATAATATTTAGTAGATGGTTGATGATCTTGAAGGTTGTTTCCAACCTTTATGATTCTGTGATTCTATAATGTCACGAGACCACTTCTGCCTCTATGGGAGGCTTAACTCCTTGTGAAATGTCTGTTTAGTGGTTATGTCCATACTTGGGCCTCTTAAAGGCCAGTATGACCGTAGAATCAGAGAATCATCTAGGTTAGAAAAGACCTTTAAGATCATCAAATTCAACCTCTCACTCCACCAAGTCCACCACTCAGCCATATCCCCAAGCACCACATCTAGATGGCTTTTAAACACCTCCAGGGATGGTGACTCAACCCCCTCCCTGGGCAGCCTGTTCCAATTCCTGACAACCCTTGCAGTGATTTTTTTTTTCCTAACGTCCAGTTCACACCTCCCCTGGTGCACCTTGGGGCCATTCCCTCTTGTTCTTGTTCTGTCACTAGTTACTCTGAGAAGAGACCAGCTCCTACTTCTCTACAACCTCCTTTCAGGTAGTTGCAGAGAGTGGGAAGGTCTCCCCCTCAGCCTCCTTTTCTTCAGACTATATAATGCCCCTAAAGCATGATAATGATGGATCTGACAAACAGCCCTGAGGTCATTGACATTGCCAAGAGTAGGGTTCAACCTGGATACCAGGGTGGCCGTACCTTTACCCATGGTCTGTTGCACTCAGCAGTCCCTGGGTGCACTCTTCAATCATCTCTTGTCCCAGTGCCCGTGGGGTTTGCCCCACAGGTCCCCACTGAAGATACAGAGGTGGTCTCCAGAGCATCCCAGCCAGGTTGCTGGCACAGGGTCCGAGCTACTGGCTCTACACGGAGCTCCTGATGTGTATCACCAGAGCTGTCAACAGCCTGCCCGAGCATTTTGTGCGTAATGAAGGGAGGTGGCAGACTGTCAAAGTTTCATCTGTGCTTTACCAACTCCTCAGCCAGCTTCCAGAGAGGGTCTGAAGCATCTTTTGGGCTGTTGGCCACAGAATAAAGCTGAAGTATGTTTCTTGGCATTGCCTCTGGCTGCCGTGTCTCCTCTATCTCTTTTGCTGGAGCCAAGATGCTGTTTGCTGCTGCAGGTGGTTTGCAGGTCATCTCGATGCTAGGATGATAAATATCATCTCTGGCCTTTGAGTGACCACACTGTTTCATTTCTGACACATTTGTCAGCGTGGTTTCGGCTTGAGCCAATTTGTGGTGTCTCAAGATGAAGCCCAGAACTGCTTCAAGTGTTAACACCGACCAAGAACCATCCTCAGTGAACCAAACTGAGGAAGTCAACCTAGTGTGGTAGCAAGAGAGTCTCTAAACAGAAACCCAAGCTAGGTCACTTGGTGGCAGCAGAAGTGTCCATGGCTCAATTTATACTCCAGTTGAGAGGTAATAGAGGAGTCAGGATTTGCAGTTTGACATCTTGCTCAACATGCTCCTGTGCTCCCCTGCCTCCATACAACACAAACCCTACCGAGCATCTGCCCTCAGACAAGAAAACCAGCAACAGCCCCCCCACCCCCACGAGGAGATTTATGATGCAGAAGGGCAGACAACCCAGCGCTCGGTCCCACAAGGCACAAGCACGATCCCAGCCTTTATTTCTTTCACGGTGGAGGGTCCCCTTAGTGGTGATAAATACCGTGTGGAGTCAAACTTCAAAGACCATCAGAGCTGACTCCTCCGGTCTGGGGCAAGGCAGCGTGTGAGACGCACGTCTGGGGCCACATGGCGAGGTGGGACCGGGGCTCGTGTGACAGATGCAGGCACAGATGCACAGTCAGGAGACAGACGTGCCCCTCGGCAAGGGGCAGGGTGGTAGGAGAGGAGATGCTGGCCCTGACTGTTGCTTTTCTCCCCCCTCCCCTGTCCCTGCCTATAGGTTCACCCTATATTTTGCAGGAATGTTACCGTGGCTGCAGTCTAGTGACCCTGAGCGAAGGGTGACCCAGTGCCTGCTGTTGGTTGGAGCTTATTCAGTGTGTTCCCATCTCCTGCTTGGGTTTCTCCTAATAGGGATTCAGCTCACGTGCGCCGGAGTGTGACCCAGTACACAGCACATGGGGACAACTGGGGGATACTGGTGGAGTGATACGCCTTCAGGCTCCCAGCTTCAGTCCTCAGGATGGCACAGAAACAAAAGGATTAAGATGGTGTGAAATAAATGCCATGAATTTCCTCTTAAATGGAGATTTCATTTGCTGCCTGAGCCCTCTCGCAGCACTTGCTCTGCAGAGAGGCACATGCTTCTGTGCCCACACAAGCTGCTCCCTCCCGGGGTCTACTGTGACCTGCTCATACCACCTTGGAGGTGTTAAACTGCATCTGCACTAGGTGCTAAAAGGTGTTTCATCCTGTTAACTGTGCGGAATAAAAGAAAACATCCAAACAAAAAGCACTTAATTCCCCCTGTCTTGCCAAAGTCTGTCTACTCTGCGTGGCTGGGCCATCTCCCTTGCTGCTTTGGGTGTTTTCAAGTCTTGTCATGTTGGAAAACATTGGAGCAGTTTAATGATGGTCACTATAATGTGGAAGATGGAGTTGTAACTTTTCCAATCCCCCAACTGTAGCATTTGGGTTTCATTGGCATTTCGGTCAACGCCGTCTCATTTGGAAACTTGCCAGTGCATTTACATTTGGTCAATTAATCCAGCTCCTCTTGATTAGATCTGTACATCAATCATCACCTTGGCTCACCCCATCTGACCTCTATGTCCAGGCCTCAATAACGGTGAAAAAACTTGATTACTGTAAAAGTTTTCTACTGTAAATCTGATAGAACATTGGAACAGGCTGGCCAGAGTGTCCGTGGATTCTCCGTGGTTTGAGTTACTCAACCCTGATTGCACAATGGCCAGAGCAACCCGTTCTAGTTGACCCTGCTGGGGGTGAGGAGTTGGACTGGATGATCTCCAGAGGTGCCTCCATCCTCAACTACTCTGATTCTGTGCTATAGGGAGAACTAGAGGTGACTTCCAGGGAATGGATACCCCCCAACTTGTTTTATTTGTGTTGAGAACCCCATCAGATCACTTCTCTGAGTCAGATGAGGTTGACTTGAAAAGAAACTAGGTCTGAAAGGTCTGTTTTCTGTGTGTTTTCCTTATTTTGCCATTTAACCCCAAATCCCAGTGGAGCTGCATGAACCTGAGGGGAACTCTAATGCCGTGTGCCCCGTGGCCAGGCTGCTGCAGCTTTTCTGTTGCATTTCATCCAGCACTGTGACATCGTGGCTGCTGTGAGCTCCTAGCAGAGCAGAAAAGCAGAGGGCAAGAGGTGGAATTTTCTTGCCATATTCTCTGCCTAGGCAGAGCTGCTTTGGTGTTGGCAAATCTGAACAGGTCCAGAGGCAGGTCCTGCTGCCCCATATCCCAACCTGCAAACGCTCAGGGAGGCAAATAACTATCATTCACAAGAAAACAAAGCCATTAGGTTTCTCCTTTGTACTGCTAATTAAGCTAATTAATCTGCAGGCAAAGAAACAGAGGTTGAACTGGCAGGAAGGCAGGGAGAGCAGGGGATGATTTCCTCAGAACATGATTTTCCTATTTTCCCTTCATTAGCTGAGGCCCTTGATCCTTAAACAGGCTTCAGGGAAGGGGCTGACAGAGGAGAGCAGAGCTCATCCAGGGTCCTGTGGGATGTACTACAGCTGCAACTGGTTGGAGAGAGGGCTTCTAAGGGAGGGTGTGCACAGGGCTCTCTCAGGAAGGTGATTTGGCCCATAAGAGTGGAGCTGAGTTCTCCTTACTGCCAGTGGTGTCCTCCTGCCCTGACCCTGCTGGCAGGGAAATCTTACCCATCCTTCCCCTGGGACAGCAGCTTGTGGTTCCTACCACCACTGGCTCTGCATCTGGAAGCCCAGGGAGAACATGGTGTCCTGTCTGGGTTCCATCCTGATGACCACTCTCCAGTCCCACTCAGGGTTTCCCAAGCTAGGGGTGGTGTTGGAGTGCTGTGAGGGAAGGCTGGAGTCTCCAAGTCCAGTTTTACTGGAATTTCAATCACATGACCTCATGAAGCAATCTTCCCTTCACCACCTCCTCCTATACCTCCCTAGTGCCAGGATGCTGCAGTATCCTGTATCCCAAGGAGGTGGTTTGGACTGTGCTATGGTCTGAGGTTTAAGGTGTATTCAGGCACAGAAAAGGTGGATGTGCCTTTGCAGACTGGTCACCAGGTTTGCTCTGCCTGAAGGATAGCTGCCATCCTCCGGTCTCTTTGCAACTGCAGAGCAAAAGGGAGGTGTGACATTCACCACAGTGCAATCTCTCCTCCCTTCCAACAAAAGGAAACAAAACAACCCCTAAACCACCAGCCAACGAGCCAACAAATAAGTCAGCCTCCCATCGAGATGATGGCTGGGGGAGATGACCTGCGTGCTGTGCCTCTATGAGGGTGGAGGATGCTCAGGGATTCCCTTCCCACAAGGGCTGTAAAAGCTGCACCAGCAGCTGTGGGAGGAGGAGGAGGAGAAGGAGGAGGAGGCAATTACTTCTGAGGCAAGATATGCCAGTAGATCCTAGTTAGCAAAGGTGTCTGGTGCCCAAGAGCAATGTCTATGAATGAACCAAATTGGTAAAGCTGCTGTCACACTCTACAGATGAGGTGACTGCACTTGTATTAATACAAATCTCACCTAAACTTGAGGATTTCTGTCCCAAATGCTCAGGGCTGTGACAGCAGAGCTGCAGCATGATGTGGCTGCTGGGGTCTCACCTCATCGTGGACTCGCAGGGAGTCCAGGACTGGGAGAGGGAGCAGGTGCACACTTTGGAGGAGGTGGCACCTGCCATTAGCAGCCTGAGCACTAATTATCAAATTAATGTCACACTGAGTAACATTAAGAGTCAGCAGTTTGGGTTTCTTGCAGAAACCTCCTATTCCAAAGATTTTGTGTCTGCTCTGATCTCTCTTCCACCTCACGTTCCAGAGCCTGGCAGGAGTGGCTGGTGTTGTCTACAAGAGCATGGATGGATTTTCCCTCTCTTGCGCTGCTCCCACCATGCAGAGCAAGAAGCAATCATAGAATGCGTTGGGTTGGAAGGGACCTCTAAAGGTCCAACCCCCCTGCAGTGAAGGTGAACTTGCAGAGCTGGCCCAGATGTAGCTTCTACCAAAGTACTTCTGTTAATGCAACACATTATCCTGGCTGCAGATTGGGTAGGGCTAGCTCTCCATCCTTCTGGCAATTTCTGTGTGGTTTTTGCTGGTCAAAGTCACCAGAAGCCATTAAAAATCTGCTATGGATTCCACACTAAGATGCAGCTGCATTTCAGGAGTGAAGTGATACTTAGATCCAAACCACCCTTCTCTCCAGGCATCTTCATCTCTGAAGTACTGCAGGTCCTTTGGGATGATGATAAGGTATTTATAGTTGAGGAGATGGATGACTTAGTCCTGAGCGTATGAATGATGTTGCAGCCATGGCAGCCTTAAACACAGACAGCTAGAGGTCACATTTGATTACATAAAGACTGGATTTCAGCCCAAGCAGCTGGGAGAGACATTCCTCCCTCCTTGAGAAATGACAAGTGCAAAAAACATCCTTCCTGACTTGGGTTCCTGCGGCAGCCAAGAGCAGAGTGCCTCTGCTTCTGAGAAGGGGTAGGGATGCCAGTGGCTCTCTTATCTTTGGCAGGGGGAAGCAACTTGTTAGTGGTGGCAGCACAGCCCAACTGGCAGGGTTGAGAGGCTGCGGCAAGCAGAGTGTCCCCAGCATTTGTCTTCCCGTCCCCTTCCAGTGAGAGCATTAGGATTTATCTTGTTCTGTCCTGATTGCTCTCCCGTGCTATTAATTTGTGGCCATCTAAACTCCTGCTGCTATTATAGTGTTAGGTGATGCAGAACAAAGCTGCTTATTAGCACGTGGAGGAGAGTTGGATGCTCGTGGGGCAGCTTCTATCACCACACTTGGGAAGGGACTCAGCTCCCACCACGGCCAGCTGGACAAGGGCTTGGCCAGTTCCTCCAGAAGAAAACTCCAAGGCTCAGGCATCCCACACCCCAGGATGAAAATAATTCTGGGGAGACCAGAACTCAACACAGTACTTCAGCTGTGGTCTCATTAGTGCAGAGTAGAGGGGGAGGAGAACCTGGTGGCCAGAGTAAGCAGCTTCCTCTACCTGTGATTATGTCACCCCGGATATACTGTGCACACCTCTTTGCCAAGATAGCTCACACCCGTTTGTCCTTATACCTCTGTCTTTGTGATATGTTTTTATTTAAGCTCTTGTGCGTTCCAGAGCTGGTCAGGGCAGGCCTTTGCAGGAGAACTCCCCCAAAGCCTGGGCTACCAAGCTTGCCAACTGGTAGCATCTCCCTGGGGTGAGTTTAGTGCTCTTTCCAGCCCATCTTCTGCTCCCTTCCTGTTATCACTCAGAGAAGGATCTTAGGAAGAAGCACAAACATCAGTCCAAACATCTTCCAGACCATCTTGACAGCAGGCACTGACAAAGGAATGAGTAGAGCTGTTTCTCTGGAGCATGCCCCACGGGGAAGGGAGTTGGCTCTCCATCATGTTCCCATGATCCAGGGTAGCTGCAGGGGTTGGTGGTTGCTGGGAGCTAAGAGACACTGATGTAATTAGTGGCACCACGTTATTCTTGAAGCACTGCAGCCTAAGTCTAACTTCTCAGCATTGCAAGGGCTGTGTCCCACTGGCACTGCTTCCCTGGGTGGGTCCATCCTCCCCATCTGCTGCTGGGGCTGGTACAGGGCATGGAGTAACTGAGCCAGAAGCTCTTTCCAGCAACGTTTTTCCTTGGGGCTGTAGGAGTTTAACTCTCAGGCCTTGCAATTCTCCAGGCTCAGGCTGTAACTCCACCGAGGAAGCAGCCAGTCCAGATGCTTTTCAGGTTGCTTATAAACACAAAGTATCTCAGCTACTGGTGTCTTGTGTCTGGACAAGGCTCTCGGGATGCTGAAATCACCCCAGACTGACTGAGCTCCTGGGGTGCTAGACATTGCTTTAAGCCATATCAGTCACATGATCTATATGGGACACCACCACGTACATAGATTTCTGCACCAAAGAGACTGATTTCAATCCAGTCTATTCCCCTAATCCCTTCATGGGGGGTTCGGGTCCTGCAGCAGGGATCATCATCTGGGATCAGGTAGGGGACAGTCAGTCACCACGCTCCATCTCCTGTACTGGGGAAGGGGATGGTGCCTCCCTGCTCTCAGGGTTTCCAGCAGCCTGTTGTTCTGCTCTGATGTCAGGGAAATCACAAAGGCAGCCACAAGTGGGGCTTAAAATAGCTCTCCATGCAAGGCGGGGGAGGGGGGGAGCAGCAGGGACAGGACTCCTCCTGCCACACTGACAGCTCTCCAAGGGAGGCTGAACTCTTTCCTGGCAATACTCTGCCTCTTCCCAGATGAAAATCCCAGGGAGTGAGAGGGATCTGATGGCTGTTGGATGCTGCAAACTGTCCTAAGGGGAGATTGCCAGTCGGCTGGGAGAAGGAAACAAATCAAAGTGTCATCTCGGGGGAAGAATGGGGACCAGCCCTTCCCCAGCTGGCAACTGGGTTCATTCTGGAGCCAAATCCCCTTTCCCACATTCCCCCTCCTCCTGTAGCATCCTGCAGCATCGCCTGAAATGGCAAAGGCACCGGCTTCATGGTGCTTGGTCAGCCCAGCCAAGTTCCTGCAGAAGCCAAGCTTGGAGGCTAGAAGGATGCATGAGGTGGCTGTTCAAGCAGGAGAAGTGGCCACCACACTGAGGGCTCCGTGTGTGCATGGCTGGGAGGCTTCTTGATTCCACTTCACCCATGGAGAGAGCATGGGCTGTGCCTGTGCTGGCTTTCTTGGGGGAGGTTGGGCAAAAGAGTCAACTCATCATAGCTATGCAAGCCACAACAAGCTGCAAGTAGGGTTTGGAGCCCTGCTCTTCCCCAGGCAGTGTCCCTAGTCACCTGCAAATCCGAGAGGATCACAGCTGGTTTCCTAGCAGGATGCAGCACTTCTCCAAGGAGTTCTGCAGGGCACGTTTCTAACCCAACAGGTCACACCAGAGCTCTCCCATCCCATTCTCTCTGCAGGAGTACTTCAGATGCAGTGAATTGTTCTCAGCAGTGGTGATGAGAAGCTCTGGACTCCTGTTTTTAATCAGCAGGTGGTGCATCTTCTTCAAAAGTAGATGCATAGAGCTGCTGGGACAAAGCACCTTCAAGAGCTGCTTATCTCCATTGCAGCATCTGGAAGGCTAGAGAAAGCACTTTGTTACCACTAATTTTGAGATGAGTGAAGTCAAAAGCCAACACATCTCCCTTGTGTCTGAGCTGAGGAGACATCCTTTGGAGGCTCTCCAGCCTGGGGCCCCTCCTTACACGTACAGCTGTGGTAGCAGGAGCAGTTTATGGCTCGTACGTGTACCACTAACCACATGCCTGCTGGGGACAGCCAACAGATAAAGGTCCCTGGCTCTGGTTGTCTCCTGCTCTCTGCAGGCTGCCAAGTCCAGAACTGATATTCCACCCTCCCCATCAACCATTTTTTCCTTTATTTTTTTCCTTTTCTTTTGCCAAGTTGCAACCTGTGTCTTGTAGGTGTGCTGATCCTTGTCTTACACTCATAAATATTCAGTGTCTGCTGCGAGAGCTTTTGGGCTGAAGAGTGTCACATAGCCAGAATCCTGACTTTGCTGTGCACAGGGCATTACAGGAGCTTCCTTGACCCGTCTCCCAGGGGGATAGTGGTCCAGTACTGCACACTTGTGTCCTTAACATCAACGGTTCAGCCAACAAACCTTTGATGGATCAGGGGCTGAGGGGATTTGCATTGATGGGGAGGGCAGGCCTGGAAAAAAACCCTCTGGTATGGAGACATCATGAAGCACCTTACCTGAGATAGGACATCTGCTCTCCACGTTGACTCATCAATGAGCCTTCTCCATCCCTACCCCACAGACCCAAAGATGCCCTCAGCTTGCACCATCTCGTTCATGTTTCTTCTTCTCCCAGCGCTGTCAAACTTGCCCTGGCTCTGCTAACCTGTTCCAGCCTTGCTGCTGGATGCTCCAGTTTGTCAAACTGCTTGAACACATGACTGAACATTACTCATTGCAACAGGACATGTGTGCATGCTTAACTCAAGCATGCTGTTCCAGGATTTTGCCTATTTGGGGCCCTGATTTGGAGATTCCACATGCATCTGTTATTACCCCACAACTCTAAACTCATGTTACGCTGGAGCCAACTTTCTGCTTTGGATTAAATTTACCAGGGGTTAAGTAAGATCACTAGTCTTCTTCCTTCCATGATCCAACCTGGGATTTGGACATATAGAGCAGCATGACTCTTAGGCTGCCTTGTCCTTGTTCAGCTTCCCTGGCCTCTAGTCTAGACCTTTATAAGGGTCTACAGAACAAGTCTTATGAGAAGTGACTGAGGGACCTGGGTTTGGTCAGCCTGGAGAAAAAGAGGCTCAGGGGCAACCTTCTGGCTCTCAGCAGCTTCCTGACAGGAGGTTGGAGCTAGGTGTGGGGCAGTTGGTCTCTTCTCCCAAGGAACAAGTGATAAGATGAGAGGAAATGGCCTCAAGTTGCCCCAGGGGAGGTTTAGGTTGGACAGGAGGAAAAATATCTTCCCCTCTAGGGCTGTCAAGACTCATTCCAGGCTGCCCAGGGCAGTGGTGGAGTTCTTATGATTCCTGGAGGGGTTTCAAAGCCATGGAGCTGTGGTGCTGAGGGACAGGGTTTAGTGGTACCCTGGCAGTGCTGGGTTAATGGTTGGACTTGATGATCTTAAAGGACTTTTCCAAGGAAAAGGTTTCTATGTTTCTAATACATTTCTATAGATGTGTGCACTCAAATGTTACTCTAGGAGGGTGGCATGTATAACTGCAAATGCCTCTTGGCTCTTGTTCCACCTCTGGGTAGCTACAGTCTCCTGCCAATTTATCATGAATTAAGCATCCCCACCCCTGTGCTCTCCTTCACCCTCCAGTTGCCTTCCAGAGGAATTCACTGGCCTTGTGCCTCCGGGCTGCAACTGAACTGCAGCTGATGCTGCATCTGCAGATAGATGCTGGGCACTGGGAAATACAGCACTGGTTTTTTCCTCTCTGAATGGCCCTGGGCAGAGAAGTTGTAGCATAACTCACTGCCACCATGCAAGGTGGCATGTCCTCCCAGCTCCGTGCTGGGGTGGTGGATGGGGCTGACCCCTTGACATCTGGCTGCACAGGGCTGGTGTGATACAGAAGAGAGCAGAGCTGCTGCTGCTGCTGCACAGGCAAGTCATGGATATGAGAGAGCTTCATGGGGAGTAATGGGTTCAGCATTCAGGAACTCTTTTGCTCCTGCTGCTGCTCTTCTGTGGCTCAGTCTGGGCAAGAACCTATTTCATCTGACCTACTGGTGAATGAAAACCTGGAGCTGAGCCGGCCCTGTGTGCTGGCAGCACAGCAGCCACTGGCACCCTGGGCTGCACCCCCAGCAGTGTGGGCAGCAGAGGTTTAGACTNATGCTGCTGACACTCAAAGTTACTAATATAATCTTCTCCATTTCTCAGTCAGAATCCCAATGACCAAGGAAGATTGGTCTGAATTTCCTGTTGTGCCCTCCTTGGTTATTCTTTGCCTATGTCAGGAGCACGTGGAGCAGCAGTTCCACCACTAGCCCACAGAAGAAAGTCATTTCCCACTGCCTTAATTACAGCTCTCCTTGCAGACAGGAACTCAGACAGGAGTGGCCATAATGGTTAAAGTCCCTCATCCATGCTGTGTCCTGTCTCTGGGAGTGGCCATCAGCAGTTGTGGCTGGAGTGTATGAACAGAGCAAGCACAGGCACATCCTCACTCACATCTCTCCTCCAGCTACAGGAATTTGTCTCTTTCTGAGCCAGTGAAACCGATTGAAAAGCCAGCATGTCCTGGTTGCATTTATTTGCACTTACTGAAATCATTTATTTTGTCTGTGATGTCTTTGTTTTCTAGGAAGAGGATGCATGTCAAGTGAGATTCATGATGTACTAAATACATTAATTTTGCTCAGGTGCATGGCTCATTCATCTGAAAATGTTCTCCTTGGTGTGCTGAGGGAGAGAAACTGCACAGGGATGGGCATTGTTGTAGTCCCTGTGCAACACCCAGAAGGAAATATCT
>VWZY01011183.1:227254-241346 GCA_013399075.1 Chloroceryle aenea
TGGGAGAAACCTGAGAGCTCGTCTAGCCCATCCCCCTGAAGGCAGGATCAACTCTACCTGCATCCCCCCTGCCTGAAGCTTCTCCAGGCTGTTCATCAAACTGCCAGGTTCCCAGCCAAGCTGTCCCATGGCTCCTTAACCCTTGGGGCTAGAAAGTTTTTTCAACATCTAAAACCAGCCACCCTACTGTTATCCACAGACCACTCACACCAGACAAGTTCATTCTCTTCCATTTTTCTCCTCCACATTAGAAGATGATTATCCTTCTTCCTNCTCCCTGGACGAGTTCAAGCCCAGGTTGGATGGGGCTTTGAGCACCGTGCTCTAGTGGGAGGTGTCCGTGCCCATGGCAGAGGGGTTGGAATGAGATGATCTTCAAGTTCCCTTCCAGTGCAAAGCACTCTCTGATTATTCTCCATAGAGAGGTCCTGTGGTGTGCTGGTGCTGTTTAGTCGTGCCAGGCAGGCTGCAGATGGAAAAGGCTGATGCACAAAGTTGTGACACCAAACCTGTGACATCACGACACCACATTGTCCCTCCAAAACATTGCCACAGTTTGTGCCCACGTGCACAGGAAAGCACAGCCATCACAGAAGGGGAGAATCTCAGAATCACAGAATTGTTTAGGTTGGAAAAGACCTTGGAGACACCACATCCCATTGTGTCTGAGGAAAGCAGCAGTCAGAGCGTGCTTCGTTTTGCTGCGGGATGAAGATCAACAGGGTGCCTGCCTGGTGCCTGCCTGCCACACTCATTTATGAGGGAGTGCAGCCCATGGGTTAAATGCTNGTTGAATCAAGCACCTGCCCCCCTCACTCCTGCAATGCCATGGAGTCCGTGCTCCCCTTGTCCACCTCTGTGCACTCAGTGTCACCCAAGAGTATTTGCCCCATCCTGAGTTCAATCCCATTTATTGGAGCTAAGAAGATGCTGAAGGGACTGGAACATTTCTCTGCTGAGGCAAGGCTGAGAGCCTGGGGATGTTTAGCCTGGAGAGGAGCAGCCTGAGAGGGGATCTTATGAATGTGTACAAATATCTGAAGGGTGGGTGCCAAGTGGAAGGTGGGAGGTTGCTCTGGACTAACTGTGCACCTAGTGCTCTGAAAATGAGGCATTGAATTCCCAGAGGCAGCAGTTGGGTGATAGCCTAGAGGTTGCTCACCTACATATGCTCCTTCTCCCATCTCTTTATGGAAGGGAGTCATCCTCTCACCACTAGCATCCCATGGCACCATACAGCATCCAGGACTCTGTCCTGAACTGGGTGAATCCCCCGTGACCAGGATCTGCCACGTAGTGGATAAGTGCAGCAGGTTGGTTTTGAAGCAGGCGAGTGGATTTGGGTCAGGGAATTCTCCTGTGCTCTTGGTCCTGCAAGGCAATGGAGAGTTTTCCTCGGCAAGGTGCCAAACACCCTTTGAAGTGTCAATCACATCATTTGGCATTGATTTTTCTTCAAAGCTGTCCCAGCTTCTCCCCTCCCTAAAGCAAGGTTTGCGTGGGAATTCCGAGGTCGTACAATGTGAAGTGCTGCAGAGAGCTGCGTCGGACTTGGGTTCCTGCAAGTGGGGTGATCCCTGTTCCCCATACGAGCGTGTTGCCATTTGCTGCTGCTGCTCTGGCATTGTACCAGCACAGGCTTGGGTGCCTGGTCCTGAGGGCATTTCTTGGCAGAGGATGGAGTTTAGCAGATGATTTTGCTACCAAAGCTTTCACGTGGCAAAACAGTGGGATTTTTGGCCCTTTGCTCTAAAAAAGATGTTGAGGTGCTGCTTTTCTAACCTAAATGATTCTGTTGATTCTATGATTTTCTCCACATCCTTGGATGATTTTGGTTTCAATACTTTTTGCCTCTAAGCTTCTCCTGGACTTACCAGCAAATGTTTCTATCATTGTCCTCTCCAAGACATATTAAAACTGTTTTCTTCACATCTTATAGCAGGGAATCTACTTCTACTTAAGTGGTAGATGTCTGTGCATTTAAATGTGGGTTTTTTTCTGGGACTGACAGCTGGGAAGTGCTAGGTGCCTTCAGCTTTATAATTACCACTGTCTGTCTTGCCTGTGTGTTCCTGCACTCACACACACGTGCCAAGCTCAAGAGGAAGCAGTGAATGCAAGCAACAGCTGGACCCAGTATGTGACAAGTCAGGAGGAATTGTTTTTCTTTAAACATCTTTTTATGTACCTCTCAGTGCTGCTCATCCTGGCTGCAGCATCACAAGAACGAATAACCACGGAAATCTTGGGCCTAGGTAGGGAAAATGGGTGCTTGCTAAATATTGGGCCTGCCTCTATGAAGTCACTTTCTGCCTGGGGATAATGTATCAGAGTCCTCCAAGGGCTGGGCTGATGGGACTTGTATGAGGAGGATGCCTTCAGGTTGAGGGTTGTTCAGCCTGGAGAGGAGGAGGCTTCAGAAAGATCTTATTGAGGCCTTTCAGGACTTAAATGGGGCCTATATAAAAGAGGGGGACAATCTTTTTCACGGGCTTGTTCTGACAGGACAAGGGTTATTAGTTCAAATTTAAAACTGTGTAGATTTAGGCTAAATACTAAATACAAACAATTTTTTTACACTGAAGGTGGTGAAACAGCACTTCAGAGAGGTGGTGTCTGCCCCATCCCTGTCCCCATCCCAGGGGAGGTGGCCGGGGCTCTGAGCACCCTGCTCTGGCTGCAGATGGCCCTGCTCCCTGCAGGGGGTTGCACCAGGTGACCCCCAAAGGTCCCTTCCCACCCAAAGCAATCTATGATTCAGTGATTCTGTGAAGTTAAACTTGGCAGCAGCAAGGCAGAGCAGCACTGGACATGGCTGGGATTCGAAGCTGAACCAGAAATGTGCTTATTGCAGCAATCCTCTGCTTGCTGCTGTCCCTTGCAGCTCTGTATCTCTTGCACTCCCTGCTCCATCCCAGCTGTATTTTCTAATTTTGAACCAAAAATCTCCAAGGAGCCTTCTGTCACAAATACACTTCAATCTTCCATCTTCAGGCAGGTGTCCAGCATAGAGAAATCTGCTGGACAGACAGACACGATCCTTGTGGCTGCCTGGGCAGACACAAGCTGTGGAGAGGAGGGGTGAGATTTTGTGAATGAGGTTGTTTTTTTTTACCATCAACCTGTGATCCCAGGGAAGAGCTGCGGTGGAGCGAGGTTTGGAGAGACTTCAGCTCATAGTCTGTTGCCTTTTCCTTTTAATGTGTTTGCTCTCCAATGTGTGTTGACACAGTAAATACACATGTTTGTACAAACATCCCAGCAGAGGCTTCCTTTGGAAGCCCCTTGCAGGGGATGGGAAATGTGCACGGCAGATGTCAGGAGCAGACCCGCTGCTTGGTACGCGTTGGTTTTGCCAGTGATGTTGGAAATAGTCCTCATCAGGAGGGACTCGCTGAGACAGAGTGAGGGAGAAGATGCTTTGCTTGGATTTTTTGGATGGCTGCAGAAAAACGGGGGAGCCTGGTGCTGGTCAGGTGCAGAACAGTGTCCTTTACCCATTGCTTAGTGTTGTCTTGGAGATCCAAACTATTACTGGGCACATTCTGCCGGTGAGAAAAGCATTGACAAGGATGGGGAGAGAGGACCCAAGACTAACTGGACAGAGGTCTCCTCAGCAATGCAGTTCCATGTAGATGAAGCAGAGACTTGTGGGAAATGATGGACAGACCCAGTGCTTGCTAAGAAGTTCTGCCAAAGCTCCCTTCCAACCAGTTACAGTCCAGCACTTGATGTTGAATGGAGCAGCAAGGATCTTGGCCACAGTCAGGTTCTTCCAGGTTCCCTCATAGGGGCTTAATGATCTTCCATGTTCTTTCATAGCTGATCAATGAGCTTCCAGGTTCCTTCAGAGGTGATCAATGAGCTTTTGCACTTAAAGCTATGCTTACAGTTGCCTGTGGCATCTTATTTTCCACTATAAAGTCCAGAAACCAGGGTCATGGTGACCTGCAAATGGGTTTAAAAAATGGGTATGTTAAAACTGCCCCCTTTGTGATTCAAATTCCAGCAGTATGGAGCTGGCTACACCCTTCATCATAGGTAAATGAGATGCCTCAGCAGTGGCCCCAAGCTGCTGATGCACAAACAAGGTGGAGTTGATTTTAGAGAGTACAGAATATAAGATACAACTTCTCTGCTTAGTGCTGTGTGTTCAATTTTGGTTTGCCTGAGCTGTCCGGGAGCGCTCTTACCACTCCCAGTTGATGAACAGACTCTTTTTACTCTTTATACACTGGAAATTGGCCACCTTGCTGTACTGCAGCAGTGTGGTATAACTGGGAAGCTGTGAATTCTTCAGAAGCTCCAGCTCAAACAAGGCATCTATGCACCTAACAAGGGTGGTGGTTGCAAATCCTTTGTTTCCTACTGTCAGCTCTGCACTAATGGCAAAGCTCTGTTAGCTCTTACCTGTAAGCTGCCCAGTGGCCTGTTTTCTGCTTATCTCAAAGAAGAGACAGCTCTGTGCAGCTCTTCTAGCTCTGCAGGACTTGGTGAGTAATTTTGTAGTAGCATAGAACCCAGGATAGACCGAGATCAAAGTAAAGTTCTCCAGCTCTCTTCTTGTGATACTATGTGTTGAGCAAACAAACGCTCCCCTCGGAGTAGGCATTTCTGTACCAAACCATCCACACACCTTCTCCCACGTGGACAGCAAGGAAAGGGTGGATGGCTCATCTGTGAGAGATGCCAGACAGTCTCTGAGACTGAAATTTGTCTCAACTAATGCCGGTCATCAGCACTGAATCGAAATGAGTTGCCTTTTATAGATAATGGAGAGAGACTGGCATCTCCAGAAAGCAATTCACTCCATCTGCTTGAGACACCTATTTAGGATGGCACGAATCACCCCGTGGTGAAACCTGTCTCTTTCCATTGACTGGAGGGGAAACCTGCCCGACTCATTAGGCGAGATGTCTAATTTTCGGGAAGACGATGTTAAACAAGATGAATCCCACATTTAGTGCATGCCTGGAAGGCAAGCAGGTAACTGATGACAGCAAGACATCTCTGGAGCCTGACAGAGCAAGGCTTCTCAGTCCTCATCCATTTGTTTTCAGGTTGGTTTAGTTTGCCCCTCCCCAGTGTTTGCATCTAAAACAATCCTGCTTTGAGTTGGGTTACTAGAAGTGGCACCTTGTTTTGTCACAGTCTGGGGATTAGGGTTGTGAGAAACACGGGATCTGAAGGTTTTCTGTCACGTTGCTGCATCCTCCATGCAACTCCTTCCCCATGCTGCTCAGACTTTGCAAAGGAAGGAGATTTCACGGGTCCCATGTTACAGATGGGACACTCGAGGCGATGAGCCCAGGGCACACAACTCAACCCCCTGCATCTCCTGATGTTCCTCTCAGACACCAGGGATTCTGACCAGCTGTGCACATGGACCTGGGGCTTCTCACTGCTGCTTCCCTCTCTGGCTGAAGCTGGAGAGCCAAATGGGAGTTTTTAACTCAGGGGTGGGACAGGGCAAAGCTCCTTGTTGCTGGTCAGGAATGCTTAACTACTGCACTAGTGAGGCCATAAAAGTGGTGTCTGAGGTCTGAACTGACTGTCCCCAGTCCTTCTGAAGTCCCCTTGATAATATTTAGTCATTTAAAATTTAGAAATATTTGGATATTCACAGAGTCACAAAATGTTTGGAGTTGGAAGGGACCTTGAAAGATTATCTAGTCCCAGCCCCTGCCAGAGCAGGATCACCTAGATCAGGTCACATAGGAAAATGTACAGGTGAGTTTTGAAAGTCTCCAGAGAAGGAGACTCCACAACCTCCCTGGACAGCTTGGGACAGGCTCTGTCACTCTCACCCTGAAAAAGTTTCTCCTTATGTTGACACGGAGCCTCCTGTGTTCCAGCTTGCACCCGTTGCCCCTTGTCCTGTCATTGGACATCCCTGAGAAGAGCCCATCTTGCTGTCACCCCTGTCACCTCTGGGGTTTTTTCCTCTCCCAGACACCCAGCTGCCCCTCCAAGCCCTCCTGGACATGCCAGCAGCTCATGAATCATTTTGGATCATTTCTCCAGCAGGGAAGAGCTGACACCTCCTGCTCTAAAATCCCCCACATCCTGTGCCACTGTGCCGGGGGCTTGGAGCAAATCCTGGCCAGCAGGCTTTGGGATCTCGAGTCCTTGGAAGCTCTGGTGTGGGGACAGGGCAGGATGAGCTCCATTCCAAAGCCTTGCTCCAGCGCCTGGGATGTCTCAGGGAGCTGAGATTCCTATAGGGGACCCACTCCATAAAGCTGCTGACACCCTGTGGCTGATGGCAAGAAATGCAGAAGGGCTGGGTATATTTGGGGTTGAAAAATGTGCTTCCAGGAAAAAGCAACAGTTCTAGGAATTTAAAAAAACCCAAACAAAACCAGAAATGAAGCAAATTCCCCAGATGTTTCCCAGCTGTGCTTTTTAGTGCTGCTGCAGGGGCAAAAGTGGCAGCTGGCTGGCTGGCAGCCTGCTTGTGGTGGTCTTCGAGGGCATGAGCTGAGGGCAAGAAGCTTTGAGAAGCTCCCAGTTTGAGGATTGGGTGGAGGAAGGCAACAGCAAACCAAGATATAGGACACGGCCACCTCCTCACCCAAATAAAACTTCTTTGGCTCTTTCTCCTTCCTACTCCCTGTGCCTCCTCTCGTAGTTTGTTTGCCACCGACTGCCAAGATGCTTCCACACAGAATAATATTTTCCTCTCTGTATTTTCTTTCCCAACTGCCGAGAGATCTGTGTACAAACACGAGCTTCTCCCTTTCATAAGCAACCACCTCGTTCCTCCTCCGTGAGAATGCAACAAAAGCAGAGAACAGAAAAAAATATATATATAAGAAAAAGGAGAGGCATGATCATGCCCTCCCAGCTCCTCAACACAAAAGGGCAGGGGGGGAGGAAAAAATTGGCAGTGTAATAAGTTTTAGCTTTAGCCTTTGAAGATGAGAGAAGAAGCAGGCGATTGTCATAAAGGGAGCAGGCAAGTCCCTTTAAACCACAAAGCCTGCAAAGATAGCCTGGAGTCCCAAAAATAAAGGCTTCACACTGCCTTCCTCTGTCACTCCCGGACAGAAATAGTCCAGTGGGAACCATTACAGCCATGATGAGAAGCGCCAGTCTTCTGCCATGAATGAAGCCAAGCCCAGAAGGGTGCAGACAGTGGGAGGAGGTGGATGTCTGCCTCCTAGGGCAGCTGCTCGGGCTCTGGTCTCCATCACCCAGACTGGCATCATCTGCAGAGGAAAGCCCTGTACCAGGGCCACAGCTCTTCCCTCCTGCTATGGAAATGAAGCACCTGAGCCAATGCAGGATTGCTCCCCATGGCCTGTTTTGCAGCCTGTCCTTTGTCTCACCCTGTGTTAAACATCCTGAGGAGAAACCGAGTTCAAGGCTGCAAATCATGCCAGTGTCCCAGGAGGCACTGATGTGGGGTTTTTATGGCACATCCATCTCCAGCCTGATGGAACTGTGCCATCCTGCATCCCCTGTGGATTTGTCCCCCATCTTTGGGACAGCTGGTAGCCACTTTTGTCACTGTGAACTGCTTAGAGAGTCCTAAAATCCAATGCTGAGGACTGCACGGTGCAGGACCCAGCCAAAAAAAGGCAGGATGAGACCACCAGCTAGAGAGGGATGCCCTTTGGGACGGCCCTGAGACTGGCGTGGGGACAGTGGGTGGCAGTGGGGACAGTGGGTGGCAGTGGGACAGCTACTGCAGCTGCGCCATCTGCTGCACACGTAGAGAAGCTCCTGCCAAAAAGGAACATTTGGGGCTAGAAGTGACCAGAAATAATTGTCAGCCCGCCCTGAACCCCTTCTCCTTCCCACTCCTTTTGCACTGGATGTGCAGGCACAGCCTCCCACCTCCTCCCCTTTTTTCACCATCTCTCATGGACCAGAAAACTTTAGATGCAACTCCTGAAGAGTTGGTTAAGTAACTATTAAAAAGCCTTTTTGGTTTTTTACCTCCCCTTCTTTTTTACGAGGGAGATCTGAAGAGAGAGAAGAAAACAAGGGAGCTTCAGGCACTTGTAAACCTGTTTTCCCCAAGGGCTCTCTCTGAGAGGCATCTTCAAGGGAGTGTAAAGATCTCCAAACCTGAGGTTACCCTCTTTTGCTTCAGTGTCATGAAACTGATGTCATTTCAGCATTTCAGAAACATGGAAAGTTTTCCCTCAACTGGAAATCGGGCTTTGGGAAAGGGTGAGCAAATGGTAACTCCAGTCAGGGGCTTGGTTTTGAGCAAATTCTTACTACTGCAGATGTTTCAAGCTGTTGTTTGGATGAAGATCAGTGTGTACCTCAAAATGCATGGGTTTTTTTCTTACTATACCACCCTGACTTGGAATTTCACTATATAACACCCCAAACTTTGGGAATTTCAGTGAAAGGTGGGGCTAAGCTCCTACATCCCTCATCACTCAGTTACTGTGCTGTGTGGCTATGGAAAGGGGACCTTTGGCTAGGACCTGCTTGGGGGTCACCTCTGCAAGGACAAAGCCAGGAGAGCCATGTGAACCGAGGGGAAGAGCAGCACAGAAGAAAGGGGGAGTAATTAGGCATCTCAATACCCTCCCTCCCCAGCAGGCTTGGCAGGTATATCTGATCCCTGAGTCTTTTGTCTCCTGACTGGCACTGGCTGTATTGATGCTGAACTCCTGACCTTGTTTTGTCTCATGTCACAGCCTCGTGTCAAAATGGCTTTGGGTAGAGTTTCATTGCCTGGGTTACCTCGAGGTCCCAGAGGAAAGTGATCCCTTATCTCTTGTGAGTGACTTGGTCTTGCTGTCTCTCCCTGGCCCGTTGGAGATAGGTGAGGGCTAGGAAGATGCTCACTGGGAAGCAGTCCTGGGCTTTTTCTCTTATTCTTCTATCCAAGAAGGATCCAATGGCAGCAGTGTGTGGGGTATGGGTTCTACTCTGTTAGTGACCACCCCAGGAACACTTCACTTTGTCCCCAGAAGACTTCAGGCAAGACATGTTTAGTGGTCTGCACTGGTATGTGGCCAGGTATGAGCTGCTTGTACAGAGGAAAGGAACTCTGCAGGTAAATAGCAAGCCAGGGACCTTTAGAGGATGGAGAACTCCAACTGTTTATGGGATGCTACTTCTACAGCTCAGACATCTCAAACTTTTACATTAGAGGAAAAGTAACTGACTGTCTTGCCTCAGACAGGACATTGCTCTGGTACTTAAAACAGTAAAGAAAGGGTCTGGGGGAAGACATGGGGCACCAAGTGAGTTGTAAACATCAAACATCACATGTTCCATCATGTGAGGGGTTTTTGGGCTGGTTCAGTGCTACAGGATCGTGTTAGGCTCATAAAAACCATTCTAACTCCTCTGAAGGGGCACCTCAAACTCCCAACAGCCCCTGATGTAGGAGCTGAATCCCAGCTCAGTGGCCATGCCCCCAACCTCAATAGCTCAGGCAGCATTTCTCCTCTCCCAGGAGTCCCCTGCCTCTGCCTAAGTAGAATAATGTGCCAGCTCTTGCCTGGTAAATCTCTGGCTCTCTTAATTCTCTCTTGATTGTGCCTTGTGCCTGCCCTCTATGCCATACAATTCCTTTAGGACAGTGCCCAGCAGACCTCCTAATCCTTTTACGTGCACATGGAGGGCTGTGTTTCCTCCCTAGCATGGTCAGCTTCACTCTCCTAGACCTGAGTTTGTGCTCTGCAGATGCTGGGGTGTGCTTGGCTGGGAGGAAATGGTGAAGGGTCTGGGGAAAATGTTTGGTGGAATCACCAAACCTGGAGGAGTTCCAAAAACATCCAGATGTTTCACTTCAGGACATGGTTTAGTGTTCCTGATAATATTTACTAGACAGTAGAACATGATCTTGAAGGTCCTTTCCAACCTTAATGATTCTATGACTCTCTGAAATCACTCCCTGCCATCCTTGCCTGCTGCATTTCCATCTTTTGTCCTTCTCTGGATGGAGACTTTACCCTGATGGTGCTGGTCAGTGTTCCACCAGCGTTAAGAATGTGCCAGCTACACTGTGATTTTTAAATTCATCTTGAATTGCTTTTAGGTAATTCAATCAAGGGCTCGGAATACACATTTGGCTAATTCTGATTGATGGACAAATTACCCCTGTGATTCAGGGTCTGGAGATACGTGCTGTTCTTGTGGTATTGGAAGGAATAATTACCTCACTTCAGCATTATTTTTCACTTGAAGATTTCCTACACCTATCAATTTTTACTCTCCCTGGCCCTGTCTGGAGGTGCCCCTAATAGTGACCTGGGTGTGTGGTCAGCCAAGAGGCTGTTTTCACTCCGTGTCACCCTCTAAGCTGAGGGGTGCACAGTGACACATTCTACTTCAGTATTTTTTGAGTCTGTACTTCCCATTTCCAGAACCTCCATTTTCCCTTTCCTGCAGCCACAGAACAGGTTAAAAATCCCCTCACAAACCATCCAAACCACTAATGTTCCAAGGAAAAATGTGGAAACTGAAGCACTTGACAGGGTAGGTGACATCTCTAAAGCCATATGGCCAGTTCATAGCTCAGCTGGGGTTTAAAAGTGTGGGTTTTCTTAAGTCCTTTGTTTAAACCCTGGAGCTGAATAAAAGGGTGAAGGAGAACAGAGAGCATTTTGCATCATAGAGTCTTCAAGGGAATGGGGTCATCGAGTCCAACCATTGACCCTACTTTACAAAGCTCCCCCCTAAACCATGTCCCCCAACACCACATCTAAAGGAGCCTTAAACACCTCCAGGGATGGGGACTCAACCCCTCCCTGGGCAGCCTGTTCCAGTGGCTGACCACTCCTGCTGGGAAAATTTTTCCCTGATTTCCAGTCTAAACCTCCCCTGTGCAGCTTGAACCCGTTCCCTCTGGTTCTACCTCTAATAACCTGTGAGAAGAGACCAGCACCAACCTTGTGTGCCCAGCCCAGGCTGGAGTAAGAGGCTGTTCAAAGGAGGATGCTCAGAAGGAAGACTGTCAGTATTCACTGCTCCACTGCTCCATACCCAGTGATCTCTGATGTCATTCATCACTCTGCACTTCAGACCAGTTTTTCACCTTGGGGGAGCAGCATTTTGCTCTGTGGGTTTGGGATCATTTTTCTTCTCTCTCCCTTCTATTTGCTGGTGCTCTTCATCCTCCTGCCTTAGAACTGAGAGCCCCTGTGCCCCCCTCTCTTTAGTCTCTTAGCTGAGGTGGGGTGAGGACCATGGCTGCTGATACTTTCCTCCCACCATTCATGTCCTCGTGGCATCCTCAGAAGTGGCTGCATTCCTGTACAGGCACGGGGGTAACTCTCAGGCTGGGTGTTCTGGGGATCCTCAGGGGAGAGACTTGATGAAGCCAAATAGCTGCATAGAGTGCATAGGGTCCTTTGGAAGCTGCCACAAGCTGAGGTTGTTGATGGTCCTTTCAGGAAGGGCTGAGGAGATGAAGAGGAAGGAACTGAGCAGGGATGTGTTTGTGTGGTCTTTTCTGCAGGGGTTTGGTGGGGCAGCTGTCTCTCCATTCAGTGGTGACCAGGAATGTCTTGTAGCTCAGTGCTGGACACCATCAAACCAGACAAGTGATGCTGGAGAGGACCAAGTTGAGAGATGTCTTGGGCCACTAGTGAGGGATCAGGTGATGGGAGATGAGAGAAAGCCTTGGGAAGGTGAAGATCTTAGTGAGACAACGCTGAGCAGAGGTAGTTGCTGAGGGATTCGGTCTTGATACAAGTTGGCTGATGGAAGAGGTGGCACTTGCTGGGACCACTGCTACTCATTTGGGACTGGCTAGTGAGAAAGGTGGGCTGTGCTGTGGCTGACCCACAGAGAGACACGTCTCTTGGTCAGAGGCCTTCTCCACAGTTTCAGTGCTGGGGCAGTTTTCTGGCTGCTTGCATGAAAAGGGAGAAAGGGCAACTGTGGAGCTTTGTCTCCAGATGGTGCTTTCCTTTTATCTGAGGCAATATTCGAAGATAAGCATTCATTCTTTCACTCCTTATTTTATTTCTTTTATTTTTTGATGTGGATAAACATAGATTATGAACATTAGAAAGGCTTCAAGGGATGTTTTTTATCTGATATTAAGTTCTTAATAGGTCACCTTGGCATTGAGAAGCCCAGGAGCTGAAAGAGTCTCGGGAATTGAATTACAATAACCTTTGCAGAGCACGAGCCTGTCAGTGGGGCTGGGGCCCAGAGATATGTGGGACCTCATTATCTCAACCTCAGCCCCAGGGATGTCAACTGACAGAAAGGACTGGACAGAGAGCCTGAGCTGGCTGATTTCCTTGGAGAGCTTCTCTTTCAGGTTTCCCTTTCCCCTGGCCTTGCAGATAATGTGTCCTCACACTGCTGACAGGAATTGTTCTCAAGTGCCTGCTCCATCCACCCACCCAAGCCTGTAACTCTTAGCAAGGGAGTGAGCAGAGAGCTCTGGCCCCCAGACTTCTCTGTTTCCAGTTATGCTCTCACAGTCCATCACTCTTTCCTTCTCTCCGTAGTGCTTTAGCACCAGCACCTGGTGTAAGAACAGAGAATCTTATCTGACCAGTGATATAATTTCTGCATTATGATTAGGGGTTTTTTATTATTATTTTTAGAGATAGTGGCAAAAGTACCCAACTCCTCAGCAAATGCCTCTGTGTATCTCCAGGATTGAATGTGACAGGCTAGGTGATGGAGCTTGTTACCCTCACTGATGCCTGGAGCTGCTCGGGGCACTGTGGTACCCGAGGTGTTTGATAACACCCATATTCAGATCACATTCCCTATCTTGGCTGCTACAGGGAGCAGTTTCTTTTGCAGGGATGCTCGTGTTGTCCACAGATGCTCCCACCCTAGACTCTGCTGGGTATGAATGTACACTTGGTGCATGAGCACGCTCATCAGTACATCACCCAATGGCTCCTTACTCGTGAGTGGGACCCTGTGGCACGCTGGTGAGAGCATCCTCAACCCAGAGCAGATGCTCCTCCATGGGCAGGGGTTTGCTGTTGCCCGCTCTTCTGCCTGTGTGTCCATGAGGGTGCCCGGGTCTCTGCACGCATGTGAGCTTTCCGTTGCCAAAGGGCAGCTGGCTTCCTCTCAAGTGACAGAGTGTCGTCAGGATCCGTGGGTGTCTCAAAGCTCAACCCGTCTGGCCGTAGTCAAAGAGCCCTTTGTGGTGCTGCTCTGCACCCGTGGCTGCACAGCTCCCAGCCCTCCGGGTCACCGCGTTCCCGGCAGGGTGGGATGAGCTCATCTCGGAGAGGAATCTGGTCCTTCAGTCCCATGAACAGACACTTATGAAGCATTTGTATTCACGATCCAGTCTGTCTTGTGATCCATCTGTCCTCATACCCTCCCATAAAGCTGTCAGCCTCAATTTCTGAGCAATCCCACATGAGAATTTGTGCCCCTGGCCAACTGTGTTGAGTGTCGGGTCCTGCACTTCGGTCACAACTTGAAGGCCCTTTCCAACCTTACCTATTCTATTCTATTCGGGGTATTTCTGAGCCAAAAGCATTCAGGGCTTTGAGCCTTCCTGGTAGTGCTACTTGTCTGAACTGTTTTTATCACGTCAGGACATGGTTTAGTGGTCATGATAATGTTGGGTTGATAGTTGGACTTGATGATCTTAGATATCTTTTCCAACCTTAATATACCATGATTCTGTGATCTACAGTTTGACCCCTTAAGAGAACTGACCAGAGTTAGTTAGGCAGATATTTGGGTTGTGCACCTCCTGAGCTGCCACCCATGCTCTTGTGTGGGAAAGTGCAGTTTTCCTCCTTTTGTTTTTGCACTGTTGTTCCCTTAACCTCCATCAGAAACCCCTCTGTCTGAAAGGATCTATTTATGGACTCTGTATGAAGAATCAAGTAACAGGGTGAACATTTTAAAGCTAACTGTCCCCTCCCAAANCAGGACAGTGATTGTGCCCTTGTTCTTGGCACTGGCCAAGCTGCAGCTTGAGTATTCTCTTCAGTTTGGGGCAGTACAGTTTAGAAAAGGCATTGAGGGGCTGGAATGAGTTCAGAGAAGGGCAGCCAAGCTGGCAAAGGGTCTGGAGAAAATGTCTGATAAGGAGCAGTTGAGGGAGCTGGGGTTGTTTAGCGTGGAGGAGAGGAGGCTGAGAGGAGACCTGGCTGCTCTCCACAGCTACCTGAAG
>VWZY01011183.1:241394-262744 GCA_013399075.1 Chloroceryle aenea
CTCTGTATGAAGAATCAAGTAACAGGGTGAACATTTTAAAGCTAACTGTCCCCTCCCAAAAATGCTGACCATGTAAATGAGATTCCACTAGTTTGGAGGAATGAAAGTGCTTGGAGATCTGTACCCTTCCTGCCATGACCATCTGAACTCCTGCACCCTGGAGAGTTGGAACAACTCCGTGATGTGTCAGAAGACTTACAGAGCAGGGGATTCCCTTTCAGCTCATGCAGTGGGGTGCTGTGAGGAGCAGGAGTTGACTTTATTCCTGTAGAGTAACCACTGATGTGCTGCAGAGAGGCAGTGGTAGGATCCTTTATTTTCCATGGAGGACCTGGATGTGCTCTATGGAGCAGCTGTGGTAGGGGATGTGCTTGATAAAGCAATGAAAAGACTCTGCTCTGTTGCCAGCAGGACTGAAATCCTGTGGAGTTTAGGAAGCAGACACAGAGGCTGTAGAGGCTTCTCTGGCAAAGGAACAGAATGGTCCCATGCTCCTCCCTTTGCTCTGGCAGGAAGGTCAATGGTGGCAGGTCTTTCCCTGATGTAATTTCACTCTCCCAAAGTACTCTCTCAGCTGGCAAGTGCTTGTAAAAGCCTGAAGCCAAAAGTTTGGATGTATAATCTGGTGGCTGGAGTTCTCAAACAGCCTCTTCATTTGGCCAAACACGTGCCCGATGCAGGCATCAGCTCTTAGAGATGCCACTGCTGTCAGCATGAAGTTTCCTAGCACATATCTGCAGGGCAATGCTCTGAGGGTTCTCCATTTTCCTCTGCCAGAGGGCAAAGCATCATTTTTCAGTCTCAAATGACTTTGATTTTAGGTTGCAGGGTTGGAGTAGGCAGAGAGTGGTTGGACTGACAACTGGGCATCAAGAGCACGTGCACACCAGCTATCTGGGATCAAGCTGGCCACTGCCAGCATAGCCTGTGCAAGACACAGGAGCTGTGGCCCCTCATGGAGAGGAAGGAGGAGAAATAACAAGTTTGGGGCTCTAGCTCTTGCACCAAGCAGCACAGCCCCATCAGCGATGGGGACTGGACAGCAAGGACCTCAGCTCTGTGCCATAGGTGAGTGCCAGCAGCCTGTTAATAGATCTCCTGGCAGGGCTTGTTGCTGAACGCTGATCACTTGGCAGGCCATTACCTTGAAAAATGAGCTCTGCCGAGCTTGCCTTGTGTTGTTACAAACTAATGATTTGCATTGATTAGCACGTGGCTCGTGAGTGTCTAATTTATCAATCAGGGAGCGCCAGGGGAGCGTGTGTAAACCGTGCTTTCAAAAGTGATGTCATCTGTCAATTGGCTCAGGAATGTGAAAGCTGCACACACCTGACATGCTCTCCTTTGGTGAGGGAGAGGAAGGACCCCGTCATCTTCTCTTTCCCTCTTTTTCCAGCTCTGTAACTTTGGGGTGAGTCCTGCAGTCCAGGTACAGCCTGGCTGGCCACAGTTCAAGCTGTAATTATTATTTTTATGGTGCTGGGAGGAACAGTCATAAACCTCCTGTGTTAGGTGCTGTCCAAGGCCAGAATGAAAGGTTGGTCTTTTATTTATGTCTAATTTAGATCATAAATCCATTGCAGCTGGGAGTATCTCTTGCTATAAATGTTGGTGGGGAACAACAGTGGTATGGCACAGTAGTCACTGCTGTGGGCTATGAAAAAAGGCATCTCTGTCAGCTAGGAGTTTGTCTTCTGGCTTGTAGAACCCTCTGACCCAAAGCAGAAGGTTCATTGCAGAGTATTCCAGATCATTGCACTGAGACACGGACCCACCATGAAATCAAAGCATCTGTGCCATGAACCAAAGCGAGATGGCCATCAACACCCCCTCATCTTTTTCCCTGGCCCTGCTGAAGTAAGAGGAATCCTCCTCTTCCCCGGTGTGTTGCACTTGCCCTGCGAGGGAGGATAGGAGATATCCAGCAGTTGGGCACATCTCTATTTGACCTGATTTTGCAGGCTGGCTGGATTACACCAGAGGTCAGTGGGTGACTCCTCTGCAGGGATTAGACCCCGTGCTCCTTCCCAGTGCAGCCACCCGTGCTTCCTGCTGGAGCCTGGCCGAGGGCATGCGGAGGGAGGATTACGGTGCAATGCCTGCAGATGACAGGGATTAGCCAGCAGTATTCTAAGGAAGCTGTTTTCTTGAATCCCCTGTTTGTTACTTGGAAAAAAGGCCCTGGCAACTGCGTGGATGGAGAAGGGACAAACCCTTCTCCTTGGCTTTTTCAATGCTGCAGCAAATAATTGCTCCTTGCTTGCTAACCATAAGATTTAGAACTCCTGGACAAAAGAAATGTAAACCAGGAACTTGAAGGGCTTGCAAAACCAACGTGCTTTGTGTCCCTTCTGTTGTGTGAAGCAGATGGGTGCACCCTTATGCAGTCTGTGGAGCGAGCGTCCTGTGTCTCTAGGTGTCTTCTGCAGGGGTTTTTGTGTGTGTACAACTTTGAGTCTGTGGATATAATTGGGTGAGTGATCACAGACACTGATGAGCTTGGGACAGAGTTTTAGAGGTGAGCCTTACCAGGGTAAAAGCTGGAGGGTACTTGGAAGTCCATTGGAAGCAAAGCATTAGTATTAACTCTCTTCTCCTCTCCAGATCAGCCAGCATCACCTCTGGTTGAATGGCTGCTGTCATGACTCAATGGGGTCTGGATAGCATTGAAAGCATGAGTGCTGAGAAGGCTAAACACCTGGTTTTCCAGGATCCGTATGGCTGAAGGTGCTCTGAGATCTGTATTTGAATGGGTTGGCATTGCCTGTGCAAGCAGCACCTTAAAACATGTGTTCAAGAGGAGAGGGAGGGCTGCTGGCTACTGACTGTTAGGTATAAGAAAGAGATAGCTCACCCCTTGCTTTTTCAATTAACATTTCTAAAAGCCTTTTGGATCAGTAGATACACAGGGCTATTGAAATGCTGTGTTTTATTAGAAATTGATCTCCTGTTAATAGGCTTTAAGCAAATTAGAATGGATTATTCAACTGGAAAACACGTGCCAAACCAACGGGAAAGAGGAGGAGCGTGGAGTGTCCCCAGCCCCTTCCCCATCTTTACCAAGATCAATAGAACTACATCATGTAACCCAAATCAATGGAAAAGCAGAAATAGATGATCATTGTAAGAGCCTGACATTAGATCATATGCTGTCTCTCTGCTGTGTCTTTGCCCCCTTGACATGCAAGGGACAGCAGCCAGCAATCCCAGCGTCCGCTGGGGAACATTAGGTTCATAAACCAGGGTGGAACTGGTATTGGAAAAGCAATGAAGTATTAGAAACCTCAGTGCATTCGTAAGTCTGCGGCTGGGCACTGCTCACAGCAGCCTGGATTGATGTGCTGGGCTCCAGGGCTGCTTGGATCTCCTAGAAATGAAGTTTGCTGATCCTTAATCCAATAGCGAGAAATAATGGTGGTGATTAGAGTGAGAAGCCCTGGGAGAAGGAGAGGCAGGGAGGACAAAGAAGGGGTGCCTCAGGATATGGGGAGGACAGAGATTGTCCTGCCAGGTCTGGCTTTCCCTGTCCAAAAATATTTCTTCTCCTTCCAGAAGCAGTGCCACAGCCATGTTCACCCCCTTGCACCCAGGAGAAGGCAGCAGGGATGGATTCGGAGACCTGCAGGGCTTTGCCTTTGAAATCCACCCTTGTAAGCTTCCTGGCAGCTGCTTAATCACCTCCCCTGGGAACTGGGGCAATTTCATGGCCAAAATGAGCCACCAGCATGACTTGAGTGGGAGCTGCTGGAGCTCCGTCTGGAAGCACTGGGGACGGTGATGATGAATTCCCTTTAACTTCCTCAGCTCGGGGGCTGCTGACACTGCACAAAAGCAGAGTGTCAGGGAGGGACGGGTTGACCGAGTGAGCCACGGTTCACAAGTTCCTCTTCCACTTAGTTATTCATTTAATTATTTGTAATGACTATCATCCAAGCAGCCTCTGCTCCTGCTGTCTGCCTGGCCAGCCGTCATGAGCCCTCTCCTGACCACACTTCAGGAGTCCTGGATGGCTTTCAAATGCTTTATACAAAAGAGTTAATGGAGAGGGTCTCGTTTTGACTCTGGTGGGACAGGAAGGATGCTCTGGGCAGGAGGTGATGGTTTTAGCAGAGTAGGAAACAGCTGAGCTCCTCTGGAAATGATTCATCCTTTTGCTGCCAGTGACTACCCCAGGCTGTGGGGAGAATAAAACAGAGATGAGGTGGTAACAGGAGTCCTCACTCAGGAATGTGCTTCTGAAGTGAGTCTGAAGACAATTTTGAAGACAATCAGTTGTCCTTGCTTAATTTGCTATGATTCATACAGCAGAGCAGTTTCAAAGTCTATGGGCTGGATTTTTCTTGGATAAAACAAAACTGGATGATGTTCCTGTGCTCCAAACACTGATTCAGTCTACAGGGATCAGGCTTTAGCAAGGCAATCCATGATTTGGAGGGGTTGTGTCCCTCTTTTTGATAACCATACAATTCCAATGTCTAAATGCCACCTAGCTCTTAGAAGTGTGACTGGGGCATCTGCCACCAGCTTGCCTGGGAGACTGTGCTCAAGCATCAGCCTCCTGTGGACTTCACAGCAGCTGGGGAGACCCAGATAACTCTGAAAAGCACCAGTCGGATGATGGAAGGTATCATTTTCCTTCTTTCAGACCACTGGGCTGCTTGCCAGGATGCCTGTAGAGCTAGCCACGGCCAGGGTGGGAGGTCAGGGAAGGCCAGAGCCTGTGTCTTTAAAGATTAATAGTGTTGTTTGCTCATTAAGGAGATCATTTTGAAGTCAGCGCTAGCCAGAACATTCGAGTGCAAGCATCTGTTTGCTACTGGGAGAGGATATTTATTGTCTGATACTTCAATGGATGTAAATAAACAGCCAGACCTAGATAATGTTCAGAGAAACAAACAAACAGCTGCCAGAATAGGTCCCCTGGTAGTTGACCTTCGGGAAGCATCACGCTGATGTTTTAATAGCAGCCGGCTTTGCAGAGCGAAGCCCAGCGAGTGCAGCCTGCTGGGAAGCAGGATTAATGTGCAGCCAGACTGTGCTGGTGCCCGGGAGCTCTGCACATGTGTGTTGGGTTAAAGGAGGACAGGGCAGCTTGGGGTGCTGAGGAGGGCATCTTGTGGACCAAAGAGCGTGTGCCTGTCCGGGAGAGATGTGTTGGCAGTGGGAGCGTTGTCCTGGTTGGAGCTCGAACAGAGCTAACTCTGGTCAGGGATTTCACTCTCCAGCTCAGTCTCTTCTGAGTCCCTGCACTGGCTCTAATTCTGCAGCTTAATAAGGGTATCTTGAAAACAAGAACACTCCTGCTTCAGTCAGAGGAAAACTCTATCCCAACACCCCATCTCCAGGTGGGGCTCGTGGCTGATGCCAGCAAAGAAGAGCAGGAACAGAGCTGGTGCGTGCTTCACATTCCCTGCAACTGGCAACTTGGAAAGCTTTCTGAGCAGAACTGTACCTGTATCCCTGACTGTAGTGATGATCACTTGCAGGCTTTGATGAGAAACTTCTCATTTCCTCTTCACAGGCTTTTTTTTTTTTTATTTTATTTTATTTTTTTCTTTTTGCTAACCCAAATGCTTCTGGTTCCAGGAATAAATCTCTGCCTGAGAGAAATTGCTGTTGTGTTGTTTGATGCTCAGGACTGAGAAGAAGGTGCAGGGAAGGTGGAGATCCTCTGGGCTCCACGCCTGGAGTTGAACATAAGAAACCCAGAGTTTAAGCCAGGTAAAGGGATGGTTTGAGTTGAGGGCCAGACTTGTGGCTGCAAACTCTGATAATCTGGAGCTCTGCTCTTTGCTGGAGCAGGGCTTACTCGGTCTTTGCAGTGTAGGTGAATACCTGCCAGACTTTCTGGCTTTCTTCTCACTTTTTCCTTAGCTACTAGCTGTAATGAGAGAGAGGTTTCTGCACGGCAGGGTTGTTGGGCTCTCTGTGCATCAGCACACGTGTGCGTGTTTGCACATGGGCGGTGGAATGAGCCCTGTTCCCTCCCTTCCTCCCTCCCCCTCTGCAAAATAATGATTTTTTCAGGCAATTAGGCTGGCAATAGCTGTTAAATCACTTCCGAGTAGCTCTGTTTTCCTGGTGCGAAACCTCTGCAATCTTTTACCTGCACCAAACGCACAGGGGAGATCCCTGGGGGCTGTGCCTTCTGGCTGCACGGTTTGTTAACTCCAGCCAGTCATTTCTCCAACCTGCCTCTTCCATCTCGGAGCTCTTCCTCCTCTAATGGGGCCTGGCAAAGGCTGAGGACAGTGACTGAGCCCTGGGGTGGTAATTGGCTGCTTACATATCCAGCAGCCCACAGATCTGACCCTGATGATGCTGAGAAATCAAGGTCAAAGCAGAAAAGATGTGAGGTTTGTTCAGCACCGTGATCAGCAGAGAGAGCTGAGGATCCTCACAAGGTCTTCTGCAGCCCTCTGACAGGGATGAGCAGCACAAGGGGCTTGGAGGGGAGGCAGAGCTGAAACAGCAGACAAAGCTCAGGCACCATCCCTAGAAGGCAGCACATTGAAGAGATAGTGAGGGAGGTAAACGTGGATTCAGCTCTGAAACACATGGCCATGGGGTTTGTTGAAGCCTCTCAAGGTCCAGAAGGGCTTGGCACTCCTCTGGATAGATAGATTATCCAAAACTGGATTATGGTATAAAAGGAATTTCAAGTTTTCTCCAGCTGCTTTTGAACCCAATCTCTAGAAACTGAATTTAGACAGGTAAAGAAAACTCTGGTGTTTTGTGCATTTTCCTCCTGGGTCACTGTCGGGAGTAGACTGGGACTGTGAGTCTGGTTCCTTCTCATATTCCAGTTATTGATGTTCCTAAGTGACAACTGTTATGAGATGTGTCTGGAGTCTTAAGGTGCCATGTTTGTGCAGGACTGATTTCTGTATCTGATATATGTAATCAACAAGAGAAATAGTCTGTGTTGTATTGGACACTCTGCAATAATATATTGCCCCGTGGAATATTAGCAATAAGAACAATAATACTGTCTGACTAGCATCTGAGTGAGTCAGTCCTGCAGGCTCTTGGGCATTTTATCTTTTCCTCATCATCACCACAAATTCTTCCCTTTGTGCCATCACTTTCAGCTTGGTAGATTTGTCCAGGCAATGACAATAACACAGTGATAGTGCCAGAGAAAAGCAATGGGCTCTGGATTGTTCTACGGTGCTGTGGTGTTGATGGGACCAGCAGAAGTTAAACTTGCTCTATCCTTTAAGTAAGAAGGCAGGGGAAAAGTTCACCTTGTGATGACAGTGGTGGTTGTCCAAAAGACCTGGACTGCAATCCATTTCTCCAATAACTCTACAGTCTCCATGGAAGGAGGAAAAAAGACTCACGTTCTCTCCCTGCTTTTGTTGTTGCTCTGCAGATCCGTGTGGATGGCACCACCAAGAACACCCTGGAGTATGAGATTGTGCAGGTGGTGGATACTGGCCCCATATTACGGGATATGGCCTTCTCAGTGGATTATGAACACCTCTACATCATGTCTGAGAAGCAGGTAAGAAACTCTGTCAGTCCATGGTGCTTTGAAAGCTTTTAGGTTGATCATCTATGGACATCATAATTCCATCTGAACCTGTGGTAGAGAACACAGCTGCTGTAAAGATGTGCTCTGTTGTTCATCTGATGACTTCTTGCTCTTAAAAACCATTGCATTTATACATTGATGTAATTTTTGAGGGGTCAAGGGCAGAGAACTAAGGGAGCAGAAACCAACCCCAGCATTGCTTTGTGCAGTAAACGTCCTGCTGGCTACACAACAATTTGCTGCTATGGCATCTGCTGCGTACCACATTGCTCTCCACCCCCAGCCAAACTGTGGCTGCATCTGCCACAGACAGGGAGGAGAGTAAGGCTGAATCATTTGGCTCCAACTGGAGTATTTGGAGAAGCTGGAGCCTCTTTGGGACACGGTGATGGAGTGTAGGATGCTGGCCAAGTTCAGCGTGGCGTTCTTATTGTGCTGTTGACATCATGGTTGAAAATCCTAACAGCCAGATTCCAGGGAAGGACCAGAGGAGCTTTCTCCTGGCCCATAAGGATACAAGTAGTTTTTGGATGGAGATGTTCAGCAGGGTTGCTGTGGTCCAGGGGCTCAGACATGGCAGTCTGGCTATCCATGCAAAGTAGGGGGGTTCTAGTTTCCAGTCTCTGATTGTCATGTCTTCTGACTGAGCTTTTTTATTTTAAATGTTTTGCTCTTCTGTGATGTCCCCAACCCTCCCCCTAAGCTGTGGTATTTATACCTAAAATTCATAGTGGAGAAGGGACTAACTCTGTACAGTCATCTTTATTAAAGAGGCTACGAGATGCTGACAGCTCAGGAGAAAGGATGGAGCTGGGATTGCTTTCTCATCTGCTCGATGCTGGGCAAGGGTGGGATGTCACCTCCAGTACTGAAGGAAACCAGCCCCAGTCACCTGTTGGGATGGGTTGGGATGCTTGTGAGCTCCTGAGAGACTTTGGTCAAGACACCCTTCCTTTTTCTTATCCTTTTACTCTGTGGGTTCTTTCTTCTTCCTTTGAGTAGAACGGGGCTTCTCGCGTGGTCAAGCCCTTAAGCGCGACATCGTGTCAATAATCAGTCCACTGATTTCTGATTTGTTCAGGGAGTCCTATTTGTGCAGGCCCATTTATCAACAGGTCACCTCAGATACCACCACTGGCTTTGTACCACCCTTCAGATTCACAGAGCTGAGACATTTGTCTCCTTTGAGATGGTTGGTCTCATAACACCCAGGACCTGTCTCGATTCTCTCTTCCTTAAAAATGAAATCTGGAACAAGAATAGCAATTTGCTTTTCCTCCAGAAGGTTCCAAGGACATATTCTGGCTGATACATTGACTCCTTGATCAGTAGATCAAGAAAAGATTCACTTTGTGGTTGGTTGTTCTTCAAGTGCTCCAATGAATTAACCTTTGTAGGGCCTTGGTAGCTGAGAGTGGGTGCAGGGGTTGCCTTTGGTGGGGGCAGGATGATGACTGATGTGGAGGAGTGCAGGTGGGTCTCGGGGAGCATCTATCCCATCCACTTGTACAAGCCATGTCTTAGGGTTCTTAACTGGGTGAAGTTCTGGTGCAGAAGAGTTTTCACTGCTCACAGAAATCTCCAGGGATTGTCAGATCTGTGGAGGTGAGGACAGGAGGGTGGTGACTTGACCTGACCTTTTCAGAGGCAGATGGACACCAGAGAAGGTCTCGTCCCTGGGGGAGGAGGGGTTTTCTTCTCCCTCCATCTGATGAGCTAAATCTTGGCTGTGACTGAGAGATCAGAGTGATTCTGCTCCATTAGAAGCAGTTTTGCCAGGCTTGGCTCCATTATTCACCAAACCTCAACATGAGGGGAAGCCCCAGTGATAATCCCAATTTCTCCATCTTCTCCCAATCATACTGTGGCTCTGGCAGTTCCAGCAAGTATTGCTCTTGCCATGCCCCAAACTATTTGGGAATGAGGTGTTTGATCAGCTCAGCAAGTCATCTTTTAACTTGAAACACCTTCAAAGAGCTGTCACTACAAATCTGGCTACAAGAAGAGGCTTTATCATTCTGTCAAAAAACCCAAAACATGTCCCCCAGCCTTTTTAAGGTCAACATCTGCATGGGAGCACTTTCCTCAGTGCACTGGGAGGTCCTTGGGTTACACATGGGGGTTTTAATCTGGAGCTGAACTCCCTGGGCTCCAAGGGGAATGAGGAAACCAGCTCTGTAGTCTGCAGCTAAAAGATTTCCTCCCTTGCAGCTCCTCTGAATGCTGAGATGTGACAAAAAACACTCGTTGGTGCTATCAGACATGCTCTGCTTTCAGGAGCAGGGTGCAATAGTCCTCCCTCATAGTTTCCACTGAAACTCAAAGCCAGTTTCCTAGGATCCCATCATTTTCCAGAGGTGTGGGCATATGGGTGTTTCAAGTGGTTTCAACTCCCTGTTGATGGAGCAGGAAAGGGTTGGTGTGTGCATGGGATCTGTCCTGATTTATCAGGAGATCTGCCATTTAGCCCCAGCCTTCACAAGGGCTCTGAGTGAGGTACAAGCAGACAGTGTTTGACACTGAATGGGTGCTCCTGCATGGCAGAGGCAGGAACCCCATGTTCCAGGGTCTCTGCATCTCCTCTGCTCCTCATCACACACAGACATTCCTCCTCAGGTCCCTCTTCCTTTACTAACCTTCTTTCTGAATCTTTCTCCTCCCAGCTGAGAAGCCTGAGCTTCCTGGAGCTCTCTGCAGGGGTCAAGTTGCTTCTTTCACCCCTTCCTCACTATCCCTGCATCTCTCTCTGATCCCATCACTCTCTGTGGCCCTATTTTCTCATTTAAAGACTTGCATTTGCTTCTCTGTCACTCCTCCACTCCTGGCACCCCTGTTGCTTTGCTCTCTCCATTTCCAGCTGCTGGCCTCCTTGATGCTCAGCTCTGTGTGTCAGGAGGTTCAGGATGCTCATTTGCCTGTTCTGGCTTTGGACTACTCTTTGGAAGGTCACCTCCCTCACCCCCTAAATACCTTTCTTTGAGCATGCTGGACTCCTGGGTGTCTCCCAGTGCTAGGTGTGTTTTGTAAAGCTGATGCAGCACCTGGAAGCAACTGCAAGTCACAAGAATCTCAGCTCTTCCCTTTGATACAGAGGGATCAAAGGGAAGAGCTACAGAAAAATGAACTTAAAGGCTGAAAAATCAGAAGGCAAAGTTCAAGAGGCCCCAACTTTACATTAGTAAAATCCCAAGGCTTTGAGCTGCCTCCTACTTTTGGTTTACTAATGGCTAGGGGAGAGCCTGTTTGGCAAACAGTTCCTGAGTAACCCTACGTTGGACTCAGGGAAGGAGCCCTGCTCTCCTTCTCTGCACAGGCAGCTTGGCTTTGTGCAGGTGAGTCAGCATCACGCTCCAACGGAGAGTTGTGCTTCTTCCCTGTCAACTAGCAGCAAGTCATCCACCATCGGAGATTAAATCCCAGCTGTGCAGTGCTATCATTCCCTAAAACCACTCCAACATGTCGGTGAGACTGGTAGGGTCACGTGGAGCAGAAGCAGATAGGTATTTGGGGGGGGGTGTGTTTTCAACTTTGCCAATGAAATATCAAATAAATATGTACTCCAGCTAAAGCATGGCAGAGACCACATTTGGTAAAAATTAAGTACCAGTACTGCAAATCATGTTGACAGGGTCTTTTTGGCCTTTCTGTGTCTGTTTCTCATTAAAATGGGGAAGGCTTATACCTATTTGTCTCCTGAGATTTATTCTTCTTCCCTTCGCTGCTCAGTCGCGTTCTGCAGCGGAATTCTTGTGTGCAAATTAGCTGCAAAAGGGAGAGGTGGTGACCGGCTAGTTTACTTCTGATTTCATGACCTCTGATTAAAATCTTCCCTGCTGCTTATGTTATCGTATCAATTAGTTAAAGCAATCGCTAATAACTTCACTTAATTATAGCTTAATTTCTTCAAATGTGGTCTTTGCACAAGATTTCAATATTAGCATTAACTCCGGGCTCTGGAGTGGCTGTTGCCAGGGGATTGTCAGTTTGAAGCTGTCCCCAGAAACACTGGCTCAGGATCACAAGTTTTAAAAATAACACAAGACTTTTTCCTTTTAATTTGCATTTCTTTGTTTGGGAGCCATCAGGTTGCATGAGGACTGTGTTTTTCACCACTGGTCCAGAACCAGAACAGACAGAAATGATCTTGTTTGAAAACAGAATGCTGAGATTGTCTCCTAAGTCCTAACTTTTTGGCCTGGGGATTTAAAAGCAGCAGATGCACCCATGAATTGTAAATTTGGGCACTGCTGTTGAAGGTTTCTATCATTCAGCTTTGCTGTCTTGTAGGTTCTTTGAGTATTGACTGTAATCTTGTAGAAGGGGCTACTGCACGTAGTGTGAAAGGTGACCACTCTGTGTGCATCTGCTCTTTGGAGATGCTCAGGTCTTCCACAGGACTCCTTCGTTCCATCTCTGAAAGCCAGGAAGGAAGGGTGTTGACAGTATGGTGTCTTCCTTGGAGTAACTGGCTGCTTCTAGACCAGACTGACATCCTAGGTAAGATCAGGGTCCTGGGAGCTTCTAAGAGGCCCAAGTCAAGAGTTGAAATGCATGCTCTCTTTGCAAAGATGCTGTCTCTAAATCCTCAAAAGAAGAGAGCTCCAAGCTGCCCTGCTCTTGGGCAGTCGTGCACAAGAGAGATAGGGAAGAACAGTTCCTAGAGTTCAGTCAGCCTCTATCAAGCAATGAGTGTAATCCCAGTTGGCAGCAAAGGCAACTTTTGTTCTCTGTGATTGTCCTTTCCTGCCCCTAAAATACCACTCGTTACCCTCAGCAACATCAGAGGCTGAACTCCGCTCTCTCTTGCATTGGCTCTCACCTAATTAAGGGCCTGTTAAATAAGGTCAGATGCCCTCTGAGAAATGACTGAATAGATGGAATATCCTGCATGGATGCTCAGCTAGGGACAGAAAAGATGCCGTGTGAATCCTTGTGTTTCTCAGCCAAGAATGATAAAAAGTCAGTTGGCCCACCGGCAAAACTGCGGCACATTGCTCTGCTGACTCTTTTGAAAGAATTCTTTATCAGCAAAAGGCATATTATTGTAAAAAGTCATCATTTAGCTTGATTTTAGCTCATTTACTGCTAGGAGTAGTTCAGGGAGTAAGGAGTCCCCGAACATCCTGCTGGGTTGGTTGTGTATTCCAACCAGGGAGGTAAATAAGTCAGAAAGCTGAGGTGAGCAGGTGAGGAACCAATGCAAGGTCCTGGAGGTGTCCCACATGAGGCACGTAGGGCAAGGGAAGAAATTCTGCTGGGGGCTGTCTCCATCCCATGAGATCCATGGGCATCTGGAAACTCATTTCCCACCGTCCCTCAGCCTTGGGCTTTTCACACTTGAATTAAGCTCTTTTTATGGTTTGGAAATGCTTTGTTGTAAGCCAGTTTGATGCTGTAGTCAAGTGCCCCACTTTGCCTTAAAACAAGTGCACTGGAAAGGAGAAAATGAGGTTGAGAGATGGTCTAGGATGTAGATGAGAGATGTCCCTATTTCTGTAGGGAGGTTGAACCAGATGACCTCTTGAGGTCCGTTCCAACCTAGAACATTCTGTGGTTCTATGATTTAGAAGGCCTAGATTCATACCCTGTCTTGCTCGCCAAGTCCTTGTTCAGCTGTGGGAAACCACTACAGTGTCCTCCACGTGTGCAGAACATGAGGACCTCTACAATTCCTTCCACTGGCTGTAGAAAACTCAGTTCTCCCCCTGAAACCTGAAAGTGCTCTACCTTCCCTGATCAGTGCTGGAAAGTTTTGCTGGATCCCAAAGTTCAGAGGGACTTCTGCTATGGTGCTGTCAGGTGTCTAGTCTGAGCTCTGCTGCGTGTGTTGGAGAGGGAACTGCTTCTTGAGCCATCCCTCAGATGACACGAAGTTGCATCTTTCTTGATGCCATGATGGAAGGTTGCCAAGGCCAAGCTGTATGGAGGGGACTAGCTGGGAGCAGTTTGACAGTCTTTCAGTGGAGGGAAGGATTTAAATCGAAATGCAAGTTGATATCCTCTTGCTTCATGCTTGGCCTTACTCGTGCCAGAACCCTGTCTCTTCCAGACCTGCCCCAGCCCAGAGAAATGACTCCTCTGCAAGCACATCCCACTAATCCCTGGGAGCCAGCTGGAGGGGAGTGCATCAATTCCATTGCTCAATTTTGAATACATGTATCCTAGCCATGGACAGAGTCTAAAACCTACTTGCTGGCACGGTGTGAATTCATGTACCTGCCTCTGGTTTGGAGCCCTGCTGGGGAAATTTACAGCTGATGAGCAGAGGGGACTCAGTGACACATCCTTGGTCATGCCACGTGCCTGTGGCAGAGAAGTGCAGCAGAACTGAGTCTCCCAGGCACTCCTGGGCTGGTGATTGGGGTGCACTGGTGTCCATACAGATACACTAATGCAATTTAGTGTCTGTTACAGTCTTTCTCATTTAAGACCTGTATTTGGTCACAGTGGTGGCATATTTGTGCCTGAACTCTACAGTTATGCCCTCTTCCATGTGTCCAATATTTGAGGGTAGAACTACAGCTTTCTCACTGCCATCTGTGGATCTGCACTTGGCTTGAACTTCAGCAATGCCTAATGTCAGCATTCATCTCTTAGCTTGCCAAAGAGGCAGCCCCATGCCAGGCTGCTTCCTCCACAAGCTGCTCAAAGAAGCAGCACAGGAGCTGGTGGATGCACGGAGGCTTTGGAAGGTGCTGTGTTCCTGTAGAGGATGGTGTCATTTGTCTTTGGGACTCCTTGCCTTGAGGTATCCATGGGGTGGGCACAGTCACAGGAGGTTGCCTGAAGTCACAACATGTGGACTGAGATTGGTCATTCAGACCAAGCAGCTCTCCCTCCTCCCATCCCCTATGTTTTTGAGTGGGAACATTGGTCCTTCTCATTCATGGGGCTCTGCTTTCACAAAGCAACAGCTACCCCCTGCCATGCAGAGAACAAAAACCGAGGGAGACTGGAGGAAAGAGTGAGCAATGCCCATAAATGCAAAAAGGATTTGTAGAATCATTCCCTGGGTGATGAGCGTCAGGGACTATCGATCCTCGGGAAGGGGTGACATGTGGGAAGCCATGCAGACATGTCCCCTGGGGCACAGTGCTGCCCAGCACATGGAAGGCAGGTCGCCTGGCCCTATTGATTGTGGTGCTGTTCCTCTGCTGTGGGGCCTCTCAGAGTCAAACACAGACTGCTCAGTAGAGCTACGGTGCTGTTCAGGGAAAAGGAGGTAGATCTGTGGAGTTCAATGCATCACTCCTCTGGTTTTAAAGAAAAAAAAAATCCACTCTCGTCAATCTGAGCCCTGCCAGTCTGGTGGGTTGTGGTTTCAGAAGGGGAATAGGTCAGAGTATTAAGGGCAGCTCAAGGAATTTAGCTGGAAATCTGAAAATCTCCCTCCCCCCTTCCCCCAGTCCCTGACCCTGTAATAGACCCAGAAGAAGGGGAGAAGAAAGAGAAACCTAAGAAGCTGGTGATTACATGTGAAGCCTGGCAGAGCTGTAATCCTGGACTCCATTAAACATCTGTCTCCTCCAATCTCACTGACAGCCAGGTCTCCTCCTCTCCGCTGCCTCGCACAGGCTTCACGTTTGAAAGCACCAGTTGTTAATCAACCCCCCCTGCTTTGGTATTCCAGTCCAGCCCATCCTGGGCACCAGTGCTCCCAGGGAGGGAGGATTTGGGCAAGAAAGAAACCCTGACTCAGAGGTATAGGCACTTCCATACCTCTTGGGTTTACGCTTTTAAATCTAACACACACTTGAGTGCTCTCCTGGATTGGTGCCCAGTGGCTGTCAGGGACCTTTCTCTTAATCATTGCATTTTAAATATGCTTCAAAAGTTGTTTCCACTGCAGGTCCACGTAGATTATTACTTTCTTTGAAACAAGCATTTGCCTGCTTGGGGCTTTTCCTTATACCATAAGCATATGGTATATGGTATACTATAGTATATGGTAGACAAGAGTTCTCATTTCCTAATGCCTTTTCTATTTTTCATGGGATATCTCTGAATTCCTAACTCCTTGTTAGTGGGCATTTCATTGTCAGACTCAGGAAGAACTTTCTTAAGTGCTCCAGAATTTCCTATGTCTTCTGCTCTCATGGCTTTGAGTCTTTCTTGCTTTGGGCCCCTGCTAAATACCTTTCATCATTTCATGTTACTTGATAGAGTCATTATCATCATAGATATGTGAAGTAGGAATGGGAAAATCTGTTCCAGAACCTGCCTTTGAAAGGCAAACTGGTTTTTACATTATTTTCTGTTCAGAAATAACTTTAAAGTCATATTGTTACATTGAAGCCTTTTTTCCAGGGTTTTTTGTTTCAGTTTGAGGTTTTTTTCCCCCAGATTTTGTGGTTTTCCAGTTTGTGGTTGGAGACAAGTGTAATTAACTACCCTCAAAAGTAGTTTTTAAGGGAACTGAAAAATCAGTGCAGAAAATGGTTTTGGTAGTGGGTATTTGCCCACCCATGCAGTGGAGGTTGTATATGGACAGGACATTCCTCTGCCATGTGCCCCATGTGTCATTGTCTGAATATGAGCCAGGTTAAGATTGGAACTTTTTGAAATAATGGTCCTTAAACTCTTAATTCTGCTGCCTCATCCCAGTCCGGGCACTTTTCACATCCCTAGAAATCCTTTCCTTTAGTTCACCTGATGAATTCACTTCTTTTCCTGAACTCCTATGTAAATACCTGCTCTCGTGTCCTCCTCTGAAAGTTGGATCCACAGATGCCTTTGTGATGTATTTATGAACTTGGAAAGCCCTCTGGATTTCTTGAGGGTGAAAGACAGTGTTTGTACAAGATCCCATCTCCCATGACATCATTTGGGAAGCTTTCTTTGGGAGTTACCTTCCAAACATTTTTGAAGTTCACTCATCAGTAGCTTCTGCCTCAAAGAGCAAAGGTAACCCCTGTGCTTCCTCCAAGCATCACATCAGGAATGTGTTTTGATGGACCATCCAACTCCAGGATGGTTCATATATTTAATATTGGACTCACAGAGGAGTGGCACAGAGGAAACAGGGAGATGTTTGCACTGCCCTAGCCTCCATCAGGACAAAGTTTCCTTTCTCCCATCAGCTATACTAATAAATATAATAAACCAGGGAGCAGCCTCTGTCACTGAGACCAAGTGCTGCAGTGTGGCCTGTGCCTGTAGATCTCAGCTCTCCCACTCTCCCAGAATAGATTAGGTCTGTCCAGGCTGTGTAGGGATTGAACCCAAGCCATTCCTGGATGTTGTTTGAGAGGCTGTGATTTGGACAGCCAAGCCCACGAAGAATTTGACAGTGTGGACTGTCAGAGCTCTGCAGCATCTCTCCAGCTGTAGGAGGGTCCATGAGAGTCTCTTTTTCCTTCACACCACTGGTCACCCTGAAGCCTTTAACCCTGGGAAGGGAAGCCTGTGTAGTGTTCTCTTTTACAGAGAGTTTTCAGGGTCAGCAGTGAGAGGGATCCTCTTTTGATTTCCTCGTGGTATAAATTCATCTGCCAGCTGTTGGATGGAGAAGAGAGATGTAACTCTCTGACTGTTATTTTTGCATTCCCTATCACCATTTCTGGAATAACACTGAGCATTTTGAGCCTCCCTGTGTGCTCTGTCTGGGCTGAAGAGTTTCAGGCTTTGCTACAGCCAGCTCTGAGCGAAATCTTGGTGAGGGGCAGGGCAACTTTCACCCAGAGGATGCAGCACTGAAATGAGCCAAGAGAGATTTGGAAATCCTTTCATCTCCAATACAGATGGAATGATGTTTTTCTTTTCCTTCTAAAGAGATCTGTGTGCTCTGTCTTTCAAAAAGAGCCCTTCTAGGCTCTCCTTGCTTTGCAGACCCCTTACAACCACCCCATCTATTGCTGGGCAGTGGAGGATGGAGAAAGAGGTAGCAAAGCTCATGGCACACGTTTGAGCAGCTCATGGTCCTTACCCCTGAGCAGCTTTGTTTTCACTGTGGCCTCAGATGACACCGTTGAACCCAAAGAACATTTGGCAGCTGAGTCAGACCCAGGGACCAGTGCAAAGGAAGGCTCTTCTTGCTCTCTGTGAGCTGCTTGGTGTGTAGGAAACCCCTCTCCTTCCGCATTAAGACGCCAAGAGAGGGTTGTGGATTCACGAGTCAGTGCTACAATTGCCTCCAAAGAGGCTTTTTTGTTTGCTGCTTCACTTTTTTCCCTCTCTCTCTCCAAGAGCATTATCTATGCTCAAGATTTTCACCTCAGGCCATTAACTGGCAGGTTGGTCATTACAAACCACTTGGCAATGACTGATTGTAGGGGTCTCTTTTGCTACAGAAAATGTGGAACTGATTGTCTGAGTGACCCCAGTTGACCTTTGGGAATTTGCTGCTTAACCTGGCTTGAGACATAATAAACTCCAGTAATTAGCAGAGAAATTCAGTGGTGAGGTGCCTAATTGATTGGAAATGCCAGTCCCCAACGAGAGGCAAAGCCCCCCGACAGGCAGCGGCGTGGGCTGAGGAGGGGGTCGTTGGGATGCTGCTGGGAGGCAGGAAAAGGCAGGGAAGGAATGTGAAACATGTTGTAGGTTTGCTTTTCTTTCCAACTGAGAATGCTGCAGGTTTGCTTTTTCTTTGCAGCTAATGGAGTAGGTGAATGTGCTATCCATCATTAATTGCTTATCCCTATACTCAGCGTTTTCCCAAGGTTGAGCTTACACCTTTGGGAAAATCCACCCAGCCTCTGCACAGCCCATCATAACCCTCTGCTTACAAAGAGAAAAACATCTTCTGTCATCCTCATCTGAAAATCCAACAGTTTGTGCCCCACAAGGAGGCAAATATGGGACCTGTTTGGGAGAATGTCATCTTTTTTAGGTCATCGGTTGATGATATTTTATCTCCTGTGTCAGTTGATCTGTGATGCCCCTTCCCAGGTCTTGCAACTGTGCCTCTAGAATGATGATGATTGAAAAAAGGGAGATGTTTTAAATTCTGTTCTTGTTTTGGTTTAAAGCTGGCCAGTTTACTGTCCTGGTTGATGGCAGGACCACTTGTGTGCACAGCTTGAAGGATGGCACTCCGTGACACGGGACCAAGAATGACCTGGAAGTGAGGAGGGGTTACTTTTATCTGCTGTTCTTGTGTTTCTTTTTGTTTAATCATGGCTTTCCTTGCTCCTGTGAGCAGTGAACTGGATTTTAGGTTACCAGAACTAGGGATTATGACAAGGCACTGGAGGTAGCTTGTCTCATCTGTTCAACTGATGTGATGACACTTGGTCATCTACACCGCGGGGGTGACGAGCTGTCTCCCAGACAGCCTTGGACATGGTTCAGGGGTGACCATGGGCAGTGACTGTTTCTGAGAGGCAGTTTGGTTGCAGCTGCTCCATTTGCAGGCCAAGAGAGTTTAATGATGTGTACATCTGCTGTTCTGCACTCACAGGCCAGAGGACCAGAGCATAATGCAGGACACATTAAATTTACCAGTGCAGATACAACTTTATGGAGTAGCACAAACACAGTGTTATGTGATTTCTGTGGGTAGGTTCAATGCCTCCAAACTACTCCATGTGACAGGAGCTATTGCAAAGCTGTCAGCTTGAGCATTCAGTGTTTTGAGCTTGTACTCCTAATTAAACATCTGAAATAGTGACTAAGAGCTGGGGTTTATCTTATAAACAGGGGCAGCAGAGGAGAAGAGTGGGTACATGTTTGGGGAAAGCCCACACAGCCCACTGGAGCAGATTTGCTGTGCACAGTGGGGTGACAGGGTTGGCAGGACCCTCTGCTGAAGGCTGTGGAGGTGTCTCTGGAGGTTTCAGTCTGTTTTCTGCTTGTTAGCCACCTTGGGCATGTGCCTGACCACAAGGATCTCGTGTTTGCATGAGGAAAGACAAGCCTCTGTGTGGTAAGAGGTCTAGGAGAGGCTGGGAAGATCAGCTGGGATGTTCTCCCAACCTCTCAGTGGTGCTGCCCAAACAGTGGTCAGACACAGGAGGAGACTGCCCTTTGCTCACCCCCATGTGCTGATCTCCTGGGCAGTGCCAAAGTCACCAGATAAACAGAGCCAGCACAGGCTCGAACACTGAACACCACCACCAGCCCCATGTCATTATCAGCGTGGTTCATGGCATGAGTTTCACATCATCCCAGGCAAGGCAGAGCTGAGGCAAGGCTCAAGGGGATAAATACCATGGGCAGGACAGGTCTCTGGGGCAGCAGGGACACATCAACCACACCTTCAAGAAAGAAAAGCAAATTGAGGGATGTAGACACTGCTATCTACCAGCAAGGCTTTAGAAAGGTCCTTGGCCAGTTTTATTGGATAATGTGGACACAGCCTCGGAGGGTACCAACCTGGTGCAGCTATCACTGCAGTCCTGCTCTGGCAGGGAGGGTTGGACTCGATGATCTTCAGAAGCCCCTTCCAACCCCTAGCATTCTCTGATTCTGTGATCACACCATAAAAGCTCTCCAGTTGCTAATGCAGCTGATATCAACAGGTCAGTGTTTGTCCCTGGGTTCCACAACCCACTGGTTGTCTCCTGATGCTCTTCAGACACCAGCAGTTCACCCAGCTCTGTCCATCCAAGCACCTCCAGAAGTGGTTTGCTCGAGGTTGCACCACCATTTCCCAGCAAAAGGAACCTCCAAAACTAGCCCCAGTGCTTCGGGGATGCTTTTATATCCTGGATCAATAAATTAAAAGGGAAAAAGAAATACAGTGACAGCACCATATGCACTGAAGCATCCTGCAGAGATTGCAGAGTCTCCAAACAAACATTAGACGTGTAAACAGTGTATCTGCATTCCTTCTTCAGGGTAGCTGCAGATCCATTTATTGCCTTCTGATCATTTATTTTCATTAATTTTCAGAGCTAAGCAGATAAAAGTGCTCGTAGCAAACTTCGTAGGCTCTCCCTGCTCCTGCACAAGCCAAACAGCCCCTCTTTCTCTTTCTCTTCTTTTTTCAGACTTCCTTTTTGAACTGCCAATCAATCCACCTACTACTAATCATGGCACAAAGTTTACTCAACCAGCAATTTGTGCTGACTCCTTGCCCCTGTCTTCAGTGCTCAGATGGGTTTGGGGTGTTATTCTTTTAACAGCAGCAATAGCTGTGGGGGAAAAAAAAACCCAGGCCTTTTAAATACTGAAGTATTTATATTTGCTGTGTGTGCTTGAGTGTGTGCGTGCCTTTGTTTGCTTCCTCGCTCAGCTGTTCAGGAGAAGGAAGGAGAATTCACACCTGATAAACAACTGCAGTTTTGAATCAGTTTTTTCCCTGAAGCAGAGACACTATTTGTAGGTTTTAGCATTGAGAGTTCCTAGAAAAATAGCAAACTTCTTAGCTGGGTGGATGAAATCTTCTTGCTCAGCTGAGCAGGGTCCCTGGAAATAGCCTGTGTAATTTCCATGGGAAGATTTTATTCTTTTTTTGCTTGCTTTTTTTACTTTTTTTCTGCCATCCTGGATCTCCAAAATTTTTTCTTTCTTTTTTTTTTTTTTTTTTTCTTATTTTGCCAAGTGAAAAGTCACCCTGAATTTAGTGCAGGAAAAAGTTCTGTAATTTCCTCTTAGCCTGGGATGCTGCTTTTCCTTCTGTTGGCCATGAGAATGGTCATGTGAAACAAAGACCTGATGTAGTTAGTTATTTGCTCCTTAGTGATTTCAACATTTTCTGACCTAAGTGCCCTCTTTTTTGGGTAAAACTGGGAACAGACTGAGGGTGAAAGAGTTGCTCTAGTGGCAGGAGCTCCTGTTGCATCTTTCTCATCATTTGTAGCATCATAGAATCATTCCTTTGGGATAGAAAAGCCCCTTGGGATCATCGAGGCCAACCACTCACACTACT